>CM056212.1:3745000-4254375 GCA_029692085.1 Gymnothorax javanicus | reverse complement strand
GTTGCTGAAGATTGAAAGCATATCTGAATTCTAAATTCTAATTTAAAAAAGAGTTTCAAAAATAAATTTTTGTATTTCAATAAAAACAGTTGATACAGATAATATACTGTTGATGGAGCCCTGATATCAGCATCATCATGGCTGTCCACAATTATTTGGAGGGACAGACACAAGTGAGACTATCAGTCTGTAGAAGAACAGTGGCAAGTTTTTCACTCTGCGTGGAACAACCAAAAAGCCAATCCTTTCATGAAACTATAACACAACAGGACACTGTCCCAGATTTTTAGGTAAAGCATAGTCACTACTTATATTGATTTTATTTTGTTATTAACAGTTTACAACTTTGTTTAGTACATCTCTTGGTGATTGGAAAGTTTAAATTTCATTATTTTTGCAAGCATATTTGCCCTATGAAATTGCTTTAAATGTGCCTAAGACTTTTGCACAGTACTGTATGTGACTTCCAGATATCGTCTTTTTCAGAGGTGCCCCTGTGTGTTCTGGATAATGGCAAGCCTCACACGGCACGTATTAAAACAGCATGGCTGTGTTATTTTGCCTGAAACCCTCAGAGATTAAGATTTCGGTTCACCCACCCACCCTGTTTTTCTCCCCCTTTCTTTCGCCATCCTCTCCGTGTCCCTGTCCCTCATTCGGTCTTGCGTCTCCTCCACTTTTCTCACCTGCGCTCTTTCCATCCAGACAGCAGTGTTGCAGACATTCGTCTCTCAGCTTCGCTTTACTCCACATGCATTCCATCAGATCAGCAGTGAGGTGCATGAGACCGACTGAAGGCTGCGTGCTCTCAACTTCCAAACGGAGGGCTCTTTTGGGAGAACCACAACGGAGCCTCGAGAACAGGTAATTAAAAAGTAAAACTACAATGCAGTTGTGCAAAATTTTCGCATTGTTTGTGATGATGAAGTTTAATCCTGTCATAAAACATTATACAACCCCATTTCCAAAAAAGTTGGGATGCTGTGTAAAATGTCAATAAAACAGATGCAATAATTATCAAATCATCTGACCTGTATATTTATTTGAAAATAGTACAAAGCCAATATATCAGATGTTAAAACAGATGTATTTTATTTATTTTTTAAAATATCTGCTCATTTTGAATTTCATGACAGCAACATGTTATTAAAAAGTTGGGACGGGACAAAAAAAGACTGGAAAAGATGCATGATGCTCAAAAAAGATAACTGGTACAACATCTCACAGCTATTTAGATTGTTTCGCAACAGGTCAGTAACATGAATGGGGGAATAAAAGTCTTTCATAAGTACATTTGGTGTGGGTTTAACCAATCTGTGAAAGACTGAATGGGGAAATAGTTCAAGAATCTAAGAATAACATTTTCAACTTTTAAATTACGATGACTTTGGAGATTTTTTACTCTACGGTGCAAAATATCATGAAAAAAATGAAAATCCAGAAAAATATTTGTACGCATGGGATAAGGCCTAAACGCAGTTTTGAATGGCTGTGATTTTTGAGTATTTAGGCACCACTCCATCACAAAAAAGACAGGATTCTGCAGTGAAAAGCGTGTACAACTGCAAGTTAAAACTCTGCAAGGTAGATATTAAACCATATATAAACAAGATTCAGACACGCTGCCTGCTTCTCTGGGCCTGAGCTCATTTAAAAATGTGCTGAGGCACAGTGGAAAACTGCCCTGTTGTTTGACTGTTAAAAATGTGAAAATTGGGAAATCATGGATGCCACATCCTGTGGACGAAAGAGGAGGAGGCAATCTGGCTTGTTATCGGCAAACAATTCAAAAGCCAGCATCCATCATAGTATGGGGGGGCATTAGTACACATAGCATGGGTAACTTACGCATCCTTGAAGACACCATTAATGGTGAAGCATACAGATTTTTGTGGAAGATTTACAGCCATTCAGATGCCTTTTTTTAGGGAAGGCCTTGCTCATTTCAGCAACACCATGCCAAACACAATACTCTGCACGTATCACAACAACATGTCACTGAAGTAAGACTGGGTGCTAAAGTGGTCTGCCTGCAGTCCAGACCTGTCACCCACTGTCAATATTTGATGCATTATGAAACAAAAAGTATGACTAAGGAGGCTGCAAAGCATTGAGCAGCTGAAATCCTACATAGAGCAAGAATGGAAAAACATCTTGCTGTCAAAACTACCGTAGGTGCCCTTAGTTCCCAAATGCTTACAGAGTGTTGATTGAAGAAGACGTGATGCTATACAGTGGTCAACATTCCCTCATGCTAACTTTTTAGGTCACCTGAGACGAAGTCTCAAAGTGACCTATTCTCATCGCCTTTTGTCCGTCGTCGTGCGTCATGTGTCGTCCATCGTGTGTTGTGAGTCTGTAAACAATTTACATTTTCGACTTCTTCTCAGAAACCGCTGATCCAATTTCAATGAAATTTTGCAGGAACCTTCCTTGGTCAAATATGCACCAAAATTGTGAATTATATGGTGCCCACCCCAAGGGGCTCTGAGGGGCGGGGCTAAAACTGGTCAATACATTTTTGACTTCTTCTCAGAAACCGCTGATCCAATTTCAATACAATTTTCCAGAAACCTACCTTCTTCAAATATGCACCAAAATTTTGAATTATGTGGTGCCCACCCCCAGGGGCTTTGAGAGGCAGGGCTAAAACTGGTCAATACATTTTCAACTTCTTCTCAGAAACCGCTGATCCGATTTCAGTTAAATTTCGCAGGAACCTTCCTTGGTCAAATATGCACCTAAATTGTAAATTATATGGTGCCTACCCCCAGGGGCTCTGAGGGGTGGGGCTAAAAGTGGTCAATACATTTTCTACTTCTTCTCAAAAACCGCTGATCCAATTTCAATAAAATTTTGCAGGAATCTTCCTTGGTCAAATATGCACCATAATTGTGAGTTATATGGTGCCCAACCCCAGGTGCTCTGAGGGGCGGGGCTAAAAGTGGTCAAATTGGCTGAAATTTAAAAAATCTTCTTCTTCATACCCAGATATGCTGGAAAACAATACTCTTCATACATGGAAGGTTCTTGAAGTGCTTTATCAAGATTGTGAACTTCATGACCCTCGAAATCCATGTTTGGCCCTGGGGAGGGGGTGAAATTTACGATAGTTTATATAGGAAAATGATACTTTTGGGTATATTTGGTTCATTCACATCAAAAACATCAGTTTTTATACAACTCAGGTGACCGTTAAGGCCCATGGGCCTCTTGTTGAATCGTGTTGCTGGCATCAAATTTAAAATGAGCACATATTTTCCAAAAAACAATAAAATATCTGTTTCAACATCGGATATATTGTCTTTGTACTATTTTCAAACAAATATAAAGTTTGAATGATTTCAAAATCATTACATTCTGTTTTTATTTACATCTTACACAGCATCCAAACGTTTTTTTGGAAACGGGGTTGTAGATTGAATCTGTTGTGTCGCCGAATCGCCCGCACTGTGGCCAACAAGTTACTCAATAGGACTGTGGTTTCGATGAATGAACTCTCTTTTATTTGTTGTACAACCCGAATTTTACAAGAATTGGAACAGTATGGGAAATCAAAATAAAATAAGAATTGATTTTCCGGAATTTAGTTGGGAACAGCACAACAATAACTTTTTGAAGTTTCACCCAAACAACTGTATTGATTCCTGTATAAAGGCCAATTTGTAAATTCCTGATGTGATGCCCACAACTCCTTTGCACAAAATCTGAGACAGGCTAATTAGAAGATTGGAAAATTTGTGGAATCTCGAGAAAGAGACCAGTTTCGATATTCCACAGCTGAACAGTTTACAGGTTTTTTAAATTATGATTGGGTATAAAATGAGCAGTCACAATAGGCACCGATATGACCCAGCCAGATTAACAAGGATTCACGACTTTTTCCCAAAGTTGCGGGAACAAATTGTAAAACAGGGTCAATGAATAATTGCATGGAATTCAATAATCTCACTGTTAATATAAAGAAAAGCCTCTGAAAAACCAGAGTGCGATCTGTGCAGAAAATATTAGATACAGTGCTGTGAAAAAGTATTTACCCCTTTCCTGATATCTTTTTTTTTTTTGCATATTGGTCACATTTAAATATTTTAGATCATCAAACAAATTTAAATATTAGATAAAGATAACCTGAGTAGATAGAAAATGTTGTTTTCAAATGATGATTTCATTTATTAAGGGAAAAAAGCTGACCAAACCTACCTGGCCCTATGAGAAAAAGTAATTGGCCCCCATTGTTTAATCATGAATTGACTGCAATTAACCACATTTTTTGAGTTCAATTTCACTAGCCACACCCAAGCCTGATTACTGCCTGACCTGTTGAATCATGAAATCACTTAAATTGAACCTGTCTGACAAAGTGAAGTAGGCTAAAAGATCTCAGAAAGGCAACACATCATGTTACGATCTAAAGGAATTCAAGAACAGGTGAGAAACAATGTCATTCTTATCTATCAGTCTGTAAGGGTTACAAAGCCATTTCCGAGGCTTTGGGACTCCAACGAACCACAGTGACAGCCATTTCTCAAATGGAGAAAACTTGGAACAGTGGTGAACCTTCCCAGGAGTGGTCGGCCTTCCAAAATTTCTCCAAGAGCGCATTGACGACTCATCCAGGAGGTCACAAAAGATCCCGGAACAACATCTAAAGAATTGCAGGTCTCACTTGCCTCAGTTAAGGTCAGTGTACATGATTCAACAATAAGAAAGAGACTGAGCAAAAATGGCATCCATGGGAGAGTTCCAAGGCGAAAACCACTGGTGACCAAAAAGAACACAAAGGCTTGTCTCACATTTGCCAAAAAACATCTTGGTGATCCCCAAGACTTTTGGAAAAATATTCTGTGGACTGACGAGTTGAACTTTTTGGAAGGTGTGAGTCCCATTACATCTGGCGTTAAACTAACACAGCATTTCATAAGAACATCATACCAACAATCAAATATGGTGGTGGTAGTGTGATGGTCTGGGGCTGCTTTGCTGCTTCAGGACCTGGACGACTTGCCGTTATTGATGGAACCATGAATTCTGCTCTCTTCCAGAAAATCCCGAAGAAGAATGTCCGACCATGACAAGCTGAATCGCACTTGAATTATGCAGCAGGTCAGTGATCCAAAACACATCAGCAAGTCCACCTCTGAATGGCTTCAAAAAACAAAAACAAAATGAAGGTTTTTGGAGTGGCCTAGTCAAAGTCTGGACTTAAATCCGATTGAGATGCTGTGGCATGACCTTAAACAGGCCGTTCATGCTCGAAAACCCTCCAATGTAGCTGAATTAAAACCATTCTGCTAAGAAGAGCAGGACAAAATTCCTCAAGAGCCATGTGAAAAACTCATTGTCAGTTATCACAAATGCTTGATTGCAGTTGTTGTCGCTGACGGTGGCAAAACCAGTTATTAGGTTTAGGGGGGCACTTACTTTACTTACTTAGAAATCAGGAGGGGGGCAAATACTTTTTCAAAGCACTGTATATGCAGAGACTTAACCGATCGTGGCAGGCAGAAGGAGGGGCCCAGGCAGGGGTTTGAACCCGAGATTCCTGAGTAAGAGTCACATGCGCTGATGAGCCAGACTCTTTGGCAAGGTAGCCAGGGCACATACTTATGAGGAGGCATTTCTAGTGACAGGACCCATCAACTAGGACATTTCTCCCTCTCTTTTGGGAGGGTATCCTCACGCTCAATGTTTTACGTATGCTGCCATCCATTGGGACTCCCTGGATCCTGCCGATTACGCCAGAATGTGGCAGGCTGAAGGAGGGCCTGGGTGGGGGTTTGAACCCTAAACTCCTCTGTAAGAGTCACACACACTGACCACATCGCCAAAGAGCCAGGCTCGTTGGCAAAGTAGCCAGGGCGCGTACTTATTAGGAGGCATTTCTAGTGACAGGACCCATCAACTGTCACACAAAGATGAATCGATAGGGGGACTAAGCCTCCACCTGAGGAGGCTGATCTGGCCTGTTCTCCTCCACCTATTAATGATGTGCACTGCCCTCCCAAAAAAAAAGTTGTCGTTTGGATTTACCAAGTTCTCAAGAGCCGATGATTGAATCATTATTGCATTGATGAATATATTTCAGTTGGCAGTAATTCTTTCTATCCTGACTGATTCGGAACTTAACATTTCTTAAAGAACTTTGTTGTAAGATGTATCTGATGGTCATTGAAAAGATGTTGCAGTGTTTAAACCGGGGCAAATTATTGCCCAGCTTCAAGCAAAGAAAACAGCTCAGGAGATTGCTGAAATCACTGGAACTGTGTCAGGAACTGCCCAACATGTTATAAAAACCTGGAAGGATAGTGGTGAACCATCAACTTTGTGGAATAAGTGGGTCAGAAAGAAATCGTGATCAATCATGACTGGCGATCACAAATATGCTTAGTGAAGTTTTTCATTCTGAAAAATTGACTGAGGAACTTGTTGCTATATTTTATTGTGAAAGTAAAAGCACTTCAGCTGACTAACTGAATGTACTGAATGACCAGGTTATTCCATTGGCAATTTTTTTTAATTGTCAAAGGCATATTCCAGGATGAAAATGCCAAGATTCAGTTGACTCACATTATGAAATAGTGGCTCAGTGAGCTTGAGGAATCATTTTTTCACATGAATTGGCAACGGCAGAGTCCTGAACTTTACTAGTTGAAAGTCTTTGGGATGTGCTGGAGAAGGCTTTGCAGGGTGGTTTAATTCTCCTGTCATCAAAAGAAGATCTCAGCCAAAAAAAAAAAAAAAAAAAAAATTCTGGTCAGAAATGAATGCGTGGCTTGATCAGAATTAAAGGCAGTTCAGCAAAATATTAGAGAATGCAACTTTTTATTTGGCCGGGCAATGTACATTATTTGGGGGGATACAAACAATTTAGGAGGACGTAAGACACCCTAAAATAGACCAAGCTATGCCCCAGGATACGTGAGACCTTTTGAGTCCTCAAACGGTACTGCATTAACTGATGTGCTTCTGTGCAGGGGACATAACCACATGGGCTCAAACATACTTCAGAGGACCTGTGTCAGAGAATACAGTTAATTTTTGCATCATCAAATGCAAGTTTAGAGAGGAAAAGGAAGCCATAACACCATCCAGAGGCCCGCCAACTTCTCTGGTCTTGAGCTCATCTGCAAAAGAATGATGGGGGAGTAGGAAGGAGCACTGCACTGTGCTCTCTTGGCAAATAAATGTGCAAACCAAAGAGCAACAACAACCTTTTCTTCATCATTACACTTCATATGTTGAGGACTTTAAAACCAAGCCCTTAATATCATTACTAAATGACAGCAAGAATATGCTCTTTCATTGACTCTTCAAGGTCTAGAAATATTTGAACTATGAAACAATTTAAAAAGGTAATAATTCCTCCTAAGTTCACCATATATGGATTTTCTGTAGTGTTACAGCCCAGGAACCAGAAGCAAGCAGTTGTAGGGGGAAAAAAAAAAAAAAACGAAATCCTTTATTCGGTCCGAGTCCAAGCCAGAAATCACAACAATACAGTGCCAAAGAACACCATCCAAAAATCAGGGTCGTGGGACAGGCAGAGTTTGGTAACAATAAATCAGAATTGCAAAGGTACATAGACGGCAGGCAAAAATACAGTGAATCGGTGGTGAGTCGGTGAATCGTGAGCTTAAAATCCAAAAAACCAGGGCAGCAAAAGACAGTAATCGTAGTCAGGCAGGCGGAGTCAAAACCAGAACAATAACAGATGAATCAGAAGAGCACAGGCAGAAAGCAGTAGTGGGGCAAAGGGTGTCTCAGATATAACAAATCTACTGGCGTACGGGTCTCATGGCACAGAAAAAATGATCAACGTTCTGACGGGGAAGGAACAGAAATGCAGGGCTTAAATGCACCAAATGGAAGTCACATGCTGCAGGGAAACAGGTGGAGGAGAGTAACAGATAATGAGCAGAGAAGGTGAGCACACGAGGAAGCCCTCATACAATAATTGGCAAAAGCCAAGACGCGGACTGGGAACACATAGACAACCTATGACAGATAAACGGCTCCGGTTAAGGAGTTCTACGTGCGCAGATAAAAGAGTGCAGGACAGCAATTAAGCACGTGCGAGAGATTTCGCGGAAACACAGGAAGATACAGGGAAAGCAAAGCAAGGGGTGGAGATGATAACAGGGCGAGTGCTAAGATTACGTAACTAGTAATTAGTAGCGGTGCAACTTTACAAATTAACCCAAGTCCTCGTTAGTTAGTTAGTTAGTTAGTAATATATACACGGGTTAGTTAAGTTAGTAACTATAATACAAAATATAAATGTTACTTTAATTAGTAATCAGAGAAAGCACAGCGAAGGAAGTAAACGAGAATTGAAGTAATTAAGTGAAACACCAGAAACCACGGAATCACCTGAAGCATGTAGGCACGCAGATTGGAGGGAAGGAATTTACCACACTGATCACAAGACAGGGGTAGACACTGGTGCACAGAACAGAAAATAAACAAATGGCAAAACATAAACTGGGAAGCAGACTAATAATAATACATAATGAAGAAAAAGTTCAAAACTGGCAACAGGCATGCAGTGGCGTAGCTAGTCGGGGGGCAAAGACACGTCCCTTGATGACAACAATTAGTCCTGGCTAGTTCTCAATCATTTTCCTTTATTGACGCATTTTCCAATTATTGTAATTGGCAACTGAAGACACGGTTTCTCTCCATATGCGATCTAACAGCGATGAAATCATGGGCTAAATTCATTACAGAAAAATAATTTACTTATTAATAGGCCAATGCTTCGCATTGATTGAACTGGTCCGTGTTCCAATGAAACGCGGACTTTCACTCTCGGTATTGTGTGGGTTGATAAAAAAAGTGGCACTCGGCAGTTCAATAGGCTATAAAAAGCGTGTGGCTCCAGCTATTTGCATGAGAGTCGACAGGTATGCCATTTTGAATAACGTTGATTTAAATACAGCAAATACGCGTCCAGATGAATTATTGTCGTCTTACCTAATGGGGGAGAACAAGCAGCACTTGATAAGTGTGGAGTGTTCTCGGAGTGAACCTTTTGTTAATTATGAAAATGACTGAGAACAGGTCAGGACTAATTGTTTTGAACGGATGTTTTGTGCGACCCAATTCTCTGTTCTTGTTCCGCTACTGTTCTGAATTAAGCCCATGATTTAATCGCTGTTTGATGCATATGGAGAGAAACCGTGTCTTCAGGTGCAAATTACAATAATGGAAAAACACGTCAATAAAGGAAAATGATTTAGAACTAGCCAGGACTAATTGTTGTCATAAAGTATCGTGTCTGTGCCCCCCAACTAGCTACGCCACTGCAGGCATGACAGAATCATAACATTTTCAAAACCGATTTTCTTCTCGACAGTGCGCTTTTTTTGATACTGTTATGATTCTGCTCTGTCTGTTCCGATTCTGCCACATTTGTTATGATTCTGCCATGCTTATTATGTTTCTGCCATTCCCTGTTATGTTTATGATTATGTTCTGTTAGGTTTTGTCATGTTCTGTTTAGTTTTTGTACTTTGCCGTGTTTTCGTTTTTGCCATTCCCAATCCACTTTTCTGTTATAGTCCGGTCCATGTTTTGCCATGCCCTTCATTGCACTTTGTCTCCCCTGTCTGGTCTCTTGTTAAGTTACAGCTTCTCCCCAGTCCCGCGTGTCACATGCTTAGGTGATTTCATGGTTTCTGGGTTTCAAACATTCCTTCCAATCTCATTTGCTTCCTTCGCCTCTCTTTTCTATTTTACTAACCAATACTAACAGTTTGTTGTTTTTGTTAAAGTTACTAACCCAGACTAACATTGTATATTATACTAACTTACTAACGAGCACCAGGGATTGTATAGCTGCACTTTACTAATTGATTAACAAGCTCTCAGCACTCGCCCTGTTCTAGTCTCCGCCTCTTGCCTTCACTTAGTCTTTGCTGCTATTCAGCGGATCCTCCGCACCTGCTCCACTCTGTCCTGCCTCATTATCTGTGCACGTTAGAACTCCCTAACAGGAGCTGTATGTCTTGTCATAGGCTGTCTCGTGATCCCTGTCCGCGTTTTGGCTTTTGCCAATTTCATGTGGTTAGGTTCTCCCTCATGTTTTGCTCCCATATTAGTCTGATCCTCATCACCTGATCCTAATCATAGCATGTGACTTCCCTTGAGTGTATTTAAGCTGTCTTCTTACTGCAGTTCCCCGTCAGAACGTTTCTCTTGTTTACCTGTACTGCTATCATCTTCGCCTTGTACTCATAGTGTTGCTCTTCTGACTGGACCGTCCGACTTACGATTTTTGGCTCTGCTTTTTGGTACTATTGTCTGCATCTATTTACGAACCCTTTTTGCCCAACTACGAGTTTTGTGTTTGCTGCCCTGTTAACGGTTTGGATTATGCCCACTGGATTTTGGCTTTTGCTTCTCTGATATGCCTGTGTACCAAACCTGTTTTTGCCCGACCACGAGTACTGTGATTGCTGCCCTAGTTTTTTGACTCTGATTCTGCCCTTCTGGATTGTGATTTTTGGATTGTGGACTTTGTACCTTTGCCTTCTGCCCTGTGGGGGTTTCCCCCTCGCTTAATAAACTCATCTACTGCACTGCTTGGTTCTCGCGACTGGTTCCTGAGCGTATCCTCACAGTTACTGAGATTTACAGGGAGTGAAACAAGTTGGAAATGGATATTTATAATTGTGCCGCTGTGCAAATACTCATGAACATTTTGGACGATGTAAGTATAACAAAACTTTGGTGCTAAACAGCTCCTGTGGTGTTTCTCTAGGTCCTGCTAAAGTCCCTGAAGGACAGTGGAACCCTGCGGACCCTCTTCTTGACTTTGGAAGTCTCACCACCACCTGTACTGCAACTTGGTGTGTGTATATATGCACTCCATAAACAGAAGTGAGAGTTAAGTGGTCATTTTTCATCACCACTTGGACCATGCTGTGTGATGTTTTCTGCAGGCAGAGTCTTTATAAACTGCCCACTCTGGAGCACAGCTCAGGAAGATACTCACAATATGTGCTCCTAGTCAATGCTGAGATGCGATCCATTTCATGCGCTTTAGTGAGATTAATTCAAATTCGAGTTTATTGTCTAAATAAAAACTCATGTTCCGGAATTCATATAACTTCATGTAAATACACATTTTAAGGGGTCACTACTGTGCAAAATCACGAGGGTCAGTTTGACAAAGACAGGTTCTCTCGGAATAGTTTTTACATAAGTATAGCCTGAATCTAGTCCAAAGCCAAGCTGTATCTGTGTGTGTGAGACACAAGCCCTTAGTGCTGAAAGAATTTTTTTTTCCTCATCTGGATTTAGAAGATAAACGGAAAACTTGAGATTCAGCAATACCAGAACAGATGGCGCTCAGAACCTTCAAGCTTAACCTCTCCACCTTCTCCAACTTCACAGCAGGCAAAGAGACAGATGTCCAACTGTCTGAGGGCCCTTATCAGGCAGCGGAGGTGGTGATCATTGTACTGGTTACAGGGTTGATTAATCTTGTCACAATTACTGGGAACATACTGGTCATTCTGTCAATCATAATCAACAGAAACCTACAGACCATAAACAACTACTTCCTCTTCAGCTTGGCATGTGCAGACCTGATCATTGCGGTCAGCTGCATGAACCTGTACACTGTCTACATTCTGGTTGGATATTGGCCATTGGGGGCAGTAGTCTGTGACCTTTGGCTGGTCCTGGACTATGTAGTCTGCTATGCCTCTGCCTTCCATCTCATTGTAATCAGCTTTGACCGTTATTTCTGCGTCACCAAGCCTCTCAGCTACCCTGCAAGAAGGACCACCAGGATGGCGGGCATGATGATTGCAGCAGCCTGGGTTCTCTCCTTTGTCTCGTGGGCCCCGGCCATCCTGTTCTGGCAGTTTATCGTAGGTGAGCGCACTGTGCCTGAGGGCGAGTGCTACATCCAGTTTCTGTCCAATCCAACCATCATTTTTATCACCTCTATTGTTTTCTTTTACCTACCTGTTACCATCATGAGCTTACTGTACTGGCAGATCTCCAGGGCCAGCAAGAGCCGCATGAAGTCAGGCAAGCACGAACCAGAGCAGGATAACCCATCCAGCAACAAAGCAGGAAGCCACATCACCATGCCTCACAATGACGACTACGTGAAAACCCATCACACTGAGAAGAGCCAGAATGGCGGAACAGGTGGAGTCAGGGAGGAGCAGCTGAGTGCACCAATACATCCTGAGAGAAATGAAATTTCTGAGGCCCCTGCAGGTTTTGAGGAAAATCCCAAAGCTCTCAGCCTAAATACTACTATAGTAAAGCAGCGGCCCAAGAAGAAGGTATTGTCATCACGGGAGAAAAAAGTTACCCGCACAGTAATGGCCATTCTTGTCGCCTACCTGGTCACGTGGACACCGTATAACGTCATGGTGCTCATCACCACCTTCTGTTCAACCTGTGTTCCCTACAGCATGTGGACCTTTGGCTATTGGTTCTGCTACATCAACAGCACCATCAATCCAGCCTGCTATGCTCTCTGCAACATCACCTTCAAGAAGACCTTCAAGCAACTCCTGCTCTGCCAGCACAAGGACATTCGCTTGGGCAGATAGAGGTGTGATTAATAGTTCTTTGTTCCTGCAGGTGCTCTCCTCTGTCATTTCTTTACACTTTCCTGCATTACTTTAAAGAATGGCAGGTATAAGCTCAAGAAATGTAACTACAGATACACGACCAATAGATGTTATGTCAAATTACACACATTTTTTTGCCTGTGAACTTCAATAGAATTCAAGCATATTTAACTCAGAACTGAGACTCATAGTTTCAGGAGATCAGAAAGGGTATCTATTTATTGGGTGTGAATGCTGAAAGCATTTCAAACCCAATGTTCTTCTGTTAACAAAATTCTTTATTTTTCTTATTCTGCCGCGTTTTTTTATTCACCGTAACTTCAACATACTTCAACCGATTCAAACCATTCAAATTTCATCTTATTCAGTTCCATGAGGACATTATCGGAAACTTTCAGATTTTCCGTGAAATTAATATTTTCCGGAAATTCTACGTTAAATTCCAATTCCTATTAAATCCGATTCAAAGGAAACTTTGGCCCTGAATGCGTTCCACAAACTTCAACCGATTCAAACCATTCAAACATCAAAATGTTCAGCTGAATTAGGAATTGACAGTAATGACTTTTCTTATTCCTAACTTTCATACTTTCTTAGATATTCCAGGTTTTTTCCAAACCGTTTTCCCATTGGAAATTAATCACGGAATCTTCAAAAATCAGAAAATTTCACCTTTTTTCAAATGGTAACTACCGATTCATACTTTCAGTTAGAAACTCCCTTCCAATTGGAAAGTATTCAACATTTTCCTGACTTTTTAAGTATGATTCAACATTTCAATCCCATTCAATCTTTAAAAAATATTCACCGTTTTCTGCAACTTTGTTATAATGGAAGTCAATGGGAAAATCCTTCAAACACACTCATCTTCACCCTCTCACTGTGAACTCATACATTCATGTAGAAACTCTGTTCTAACTCTCAAACATTGACAATCCTGTCGACTTTCAGAGTCTGACTAAAATTTTCACCATAGCAACCGCCTAGCAACGCCCGAGCAACCACCCAGAACACCATAGCAACCACCTAGCAACGCCCGAGCAACCACCCAGAACACCATAGCAACCGCCAAGCAACGCCCTAGCAACCACCCGAAACACCATAGCAACCACCTAGCAACGCCCTAGCAACCACCTGGAACACCATAGCAACCGCCTAGCAACACCCTAGCAACCATCCAGAACACCATAGCAACCGTCTAGCAACGCCTTAGCAACCACCCGGAACACCATAGCAACGCCTTAGCAACCACCCTGAACATCATAGCAACAGCCTAGCAACGCCTTAGCAACCACCCAGACCACCATAGCAACTGCCTAGCAACGCCCTAGCAACTACCCAAAAATCCTTAGCAACCACCTAGCAACGCCTTAGCAACCACCCTGAACACCATAGCAACCCTCTTGCAACCACCCGGTACACCTCAGCAACAACCTAAACCACCAGGAACACCATAGAAACCGCCTAGCAAAGCCCTAGCAAACACACAGAACACCATAAAACTGCCTCGCAATGCCCTAGCAACCACCCAGAACACTTTAGCTACCGCCTAGCAGCGCCTTAGCAACCACCTGAACACCATAGCAACCGCCTAACAACCACCTAGTACACCTTGACAACCACCTAGCAATGCCTTAGCAACCACCCAGAACACCTTAGCAACCGCCTAAACCACCTGGAACACCATAGCAGCCACCTAGCAAGGCCCTAGCAACCACACAGAACACCATAGCAACTGCCTAGCAATGCCCTAGCAACACCCAGAACACCTTAGCAACTGCCTAGCAATGTCTTAGCAACCACCCTGAACACCATAGCAACTGCCTAGCAACCACCCAGTACACCTTAGCAACCACCTAGCAACACCCTAGCAACCACACGGAACACCACAGCAACTGCCTAGCAATTCCCTAGCAACTGCCTAGCAATGCCTTAGCAACCACCCTGAACACCATAGCAACCATCTAGTTACCATCCGGTACACCTTAGCAACCACCTAGCAATGCCCTAGCAACCACACAGAACATCATAGTAACCGCCTAGCAATGCACTAGCAACAACCCAAAACACCTTAGCAACCACCTAGCAATGCCTTAGCAACCACCCTGAACACTGTAGCAACCATTTAGAAACCACCTGGTACACCTTAGCAACCACCTAGCAACGCCTTAGCAACCACCCAGAACACCACAGCAACCGCCTAGCAACACCCTAGCAACCACCCCTAACAGCTTAGCAACTGCCAAGCAACACCTTAGCAACCACCCTGAACACCAAAGCAACTGCCAAGCAATGTCTTAGCAACCACCTAAACCACCTGGAACACCATAGCAACCACCTAGCAATGCCCTAGCAACCACACAGAACACTATAGTAACTGCCTAGCAACGCCCTAGCAACCACCCAAAACACCTTAGCAACTGCCTAGCAATGCCTTAGCAACCACCCTGAACACCATAGTAACTGCCTAGCAACCACCCGGTACACCATTGCAACCACCTAGCAACGCCCTAGCAACCACCCAGAACACCTTAGCAACCGCCTCGACCACCTTAGCAACCACGTAGCAATGCCTTCGCAACCACCCTGAACACCATAGCAACTGCAAATTTCCGAGATATTCCACGTTTTCAGACAAATTTTTCCCATTTGAAATGAATGCGGAATTTTCAAAACTTCAGTTCAAAACCCTTCAACTCTCTCATACTTCCACATAGAAACTTCATTCAAACTTCAAAATATTTAAATTTTCTCCAAATTTTAAAATTTCTGGGCATTACTAACATATCCAGTTTCACTCAGATTAAATGTTTTTTTCCAAGTTTGACACTTATTCACACTTATTTCAAGTCTTTCTACTCTTTCATATTTTCAGCAATTCATGGTAACAAACAGCCATTCACACTTTAAAAAATTTGACTTTTATTCAACAAATTTCTGTCTTAATTCTGCAATTGCAGTTCAGCATCAGCAGCTTCAGCAGACAGCAATCCCACTCACAGTTTCTTCAGAAACTGCCTTTTCTAGTTATTCCTCCTCCTCATCTTCCTCCTCTTCCGCCGTTTTACGGACCTTAACTACTTCCACATACTTCAACATGTTCAAACCATTCAAACTTCAAATTATTCAGACCGATTCAGACATTATCGGGTGTATTCAGAATTGTATAAAAATTCATAACTTCCGAGATATTCCACGTTTTCCAACAAATTTTTCCCATTTTAAATGAATGCAGAATTTTCAAAACTTCAGTTTTTTCCACTCATCTATAAAACCCTTCAACTCCCTCATACTTCCACATAGAAGCTTCATTTAAACTTCAAAATATTCAGCAACTTTTCAGCATTTTTCATCTCATTCAATATTTCAATACAATTCATTATCAGAAAAATATTCAACATTTTCTCAACCTTCGTTACAATGGGAGTGTATGAGAAAAAGCTTCAAAGAATATTTAATATTTTTTTGACAGTGAAAACCTGTCATCCTATAACAGTAATGAATATACTTACAACCTGTGCTGCAATTCAATGTTATTGTAGTATCAAGTATTAATCTTTTAGATGTTAATTATAAAATATGTATGTATGGATGTGGCCTCAAAAATACTCAAAGCTCAGCCATCTTGGTAGGGGATCCATCCTTCTTAGGGTGTTTTCACACATATTTGGGTCGACCCAATATACAATGTATCAATTTTCAACTGGAGCGGCTCGGTTTCACATATGCTTTTTATCGCCGTACAAAGTCCACCGTTCTACAGAATGGAGCGTCATGTATCCATGGCAACCAAATGGAAATGACGTGTGTAGCACCATTCCATCTGGAAAAGAAGGTTGAAATGAAGCCTCGAGATGTAAACAGAACACACGTGAAAGATAAAGACTCAACAGCAACGCCGTCTGATATGCCTAACGTTACTGCTTTTGGCAATCTATATAGTTTGTCTCGTTCAGTGTCGGGAAGTTATAACGTTCGAATTTGAAAATGAGGCACGGCTGCGTGTGGAGAACAATGTTTTCTTGCACTGGAGACGGCGAATGCGAATTGCCAGACAAACCAGAACAAGGCTCAGATTGATTCTGTTAAACCAGGCCCCCCTCACCATGCGCAGATATTGGCAAACAGCCAGGTAAGTTGTAGTGTTAAACATGAACTTGTGGAGTACACCAGGCTTGGGCCGACCCCGGGTTCGCTGTGCGTTCACACCACTGGTTTGGTGCGCTGCACCGAACTAAAGGGCTTGGTGCGCCGCTCCAAGACCACCCCTTCCAGCCGCTCTTGGTACGGCTGTTTAGGTCGACCTCGGGTGCGGCTAGTTGTGTTCACACTACCCGCACTGCACCAATTAGGCCGGCCTTGACAGTTAGGTTGACCTAAACACCCTATGTGTGAAAACACCCTTAGACTTGGCCTACCTGAAGGCTTCTTCCTTTTTTCCCCAACAAAGGGTTTTTAGGGGAGTTTTTCCTGACATGCTTAGAGGGTCTAAGACTGAGGATGAAACGTAGGCTACTCCAAGTGTTGTTTATTTCTGTTTTAGTTGTTGTACTGGTACAATGTCAATAAAGCAGCATAAAAATGTCAAGGAGTCTGAAACGTTTATCATAGCTGAATCTGATAAGGTTGGATTTTTAAGGTTTAAATGAATTATTTACATCTTCAATTCACTCAATATCATGACCTTATGGCTCCAGCCAAGCTGCAGAAGTTTTATGTGGTGCCTGACTTTTTGTGTCTCACCATACAGTGGATATAAAAAGTCTAGACACTCCTGGTAAAATACCAGGTGTTGGTGATGGAAAAAAATGAGACCTGGATGAATCATTTTAGAACATTTCTCCCATTTAATGTCATCCATAACCTGTACAATCCAAAATACAATCGAAAAACAAAGTGTCTGTGAGCATAAATGGACTGCGCCTACATAGCTTTTAACTAGAAAGGATTCAAGGGAAAAAGTATAAAAAACTAAAGTCTGAGTCGCAGGGCTATGCAACGTTGCACCCAGGTGAGCGCCATCTTATTGACCACTGAAAGCACTGTACATATGAGCATGATGAGCACACAGTGGAACAGCCATTACAGGAAATATGTAGTTCAGTGGAATTGGAGTCAGGAAATTGGAGATTGGAGGACAACTTGGGCCTGATCGTGTTCGCACACACAATAAACAGCTATAGTAGTTTATAGTAGTAGTTAGTAGTATAGTAGTTTATAGTGGCTTCAGCCTTCACAGACAGCAGCCAAAACAGTTTGGCTTCAGCTTTTAATTTTCTCCACATTTTAAAATTTCTGGGCATTACTAACATTTCCAATTTCACTCATATTAAATGTATTTTCCAAGTTTGGCAACTATTCACACTTATATCAAGAGTCTTTCTACTCTTTCATATTTTCAGCAATTCATGGTAACATTACAATCATTCACACTTTGGCTTTTATTCAAACAATTTCTGTCTTAATTCTGCAATTGCAGTTCAGCATCAGCAGCTTCAGCAGACAGCTCAACAGTTTCTTCAGAAACTGCCTTTTCTAGACCCCCGCCGCGCGTTTAGCTATCCCTCCGTCCGTCCGTCAGTTTCTTCAGAAACTGCCTGTTAGTGGCAAACACTTGTTATGATTATTATTGCACCACAGGAGTTACATTCAGGACGCTGCCATTTTGAAAACACGTCACCACAAAACAAACACACTCACCATCAAAGAAATAGCACACAAGGTGTTCAACTTTACTTCAAGGGCTACACATTGCATACAAAAGGCTACACAATGAAAAATGGTTTGATTTATTCCACAGAATACTGGATATTGTTTTAACTTCAAATTACTGCTGCATTGTATTTCATCACTGATATGAATGACCACCAAAAAGGAATGAAGTCTGAGCATTAAAATCAGAAAAGATGGGTTCATGATGTCATCAGCAGCTGAAGAGGAGCTGCTCACTGTTCATCTATCTTGTCTGTAATGCCTGAGAGGCCTTCATGACAGCTTGAGACTCTACTTAAGGAAAGGAGAGCAACCGTAGTGTGCAGAATACTGGATCATATGGATGAAAATAAGTAAACTGAGAACAATATATAGTAATAATAATAATAATTTAAAAAAAGGACCTAGGGTCCCGTAGCTTACTGGCAAGCAATGAAAATAGAATTTATGAAAATTTCATGTGAAGTTTGACCAGGAGGTTGATAACAGGGAAATTATGTCACATTGACAAAGGTCAATGTCAAGGTCACAAAATTTACATATATTTATAAGACCTATGTAATACAATCCTAAGCTTTGAAGCAGTTTTGGTGATCTGAAAATTCAATATGTCAATGGTGAACTTTAAAGGTCACAGAAGGTCAAGTTGCGGGAAGCAAATGGGCTTCATGTAAACATATATGTTATGTATGTTAAAACCTTGGCTCTATGTGTGGTCATTTTGGCGATACTTTGTTTCTCTTCTGACTTTGTTTCTCTTCTGTTCTTGAATTTCTTTAGATCGCGGCATGATGTGTTGCTTTTTGAGATTTTTTAAGCCTAATTCGCACTTCACTCTGTCAGACAGGTTCTATTTAAGTGATTTCTTGATTAAACAGGTCTGGCAGTAATCAGGTCTGGGTGTGGCTCGTGGAATCAAACTCAAAAATGTGGTTAATGTGGGCAGCAATTACCTTTTCACATAGGGCCAGGTAGGTTTGGATAGCTTTTTCACCTTAATGAATGAAATCATCATTTAAAAACTGCATTTTGGATTTACTCAGGTTATCCTTGTTGAATGTAAAAAATCTGTTTGATGATCTGAAACAATTAAGCATGACAAATATGCAAAAACTTAAGAAATCAGGAGGGGGCAAATACTTTTTCACAGCCCTGCAGGTTCTGAGCATGCATAGTAACTGTAGCACAGCTCCTTTTATAGAAGGACTAAAATTGTGTAAGGAGTCAAAATGAATCAAAGAACAATACTGTATAATGCAAAATAAAAAAATAGCCAGAACTTCAATGCTTTGTTTGGACGACAACTTCAACCACAGTACAATGGTTAAGTGCAGGAAGCTGCCACGCTGCACCAAATTAATTTTTGTAAACTCAAAATTCCGTTTTAGGCAACACTGAATTTAGTGGACATTTCATACTCTTCAGTCAAGCCCTTCCATACCCTTCTTGTGCATGAGGCTGTCCGCATGAAATCCTGAAGTGATCTGAACCTTACTCCTCACAATGATAAAAGAGGAAAGTCAATTAAAGTAACCGACTACAAGGGTCAGGAACTGATAGAGTGGGGTCTCCAGCTGGCTCCTTTATCGCTCAGTTAAGACTTATGATCCAACGCAAAAAACTATTGAACTTAACTTGGTAATTGCTTAACTGTCTCAACATGCCATTGTGGGTTGTCCACTCTTATCCCATAGGTGGATTTAAAGTTCACTGAACATTTTATGACAGTGTAAGGTATGATTTTGTATGAAAGGTTCTGAAGGTTCTGGATAATTGAGAAGGTCCCTGACCTGCAATTATTCATTATTCATTTTTGTTCATTGCACTACATCACTGTGATTGTTAAGCAAATGAGGTGATTGTGCTCATGCAGGTGCTTTCTTCAAGATTTCACACCTGACGCAAAAATTTCTTGAGGTGCGATTATTATGCCAGAATCCCAGAGAGATTAAGATTTTGGCCTTAAGCGTATTGTGAGGACTGCCCACCCTGTTCTTCTACCCTTCTCTGGCCCGCCACTTCTTCTACCCCCTCTCTCACTCTCCTGGCCCACCTCTCTCACTCCTCTCTTCACCTTCTCACTCGTTCCTCCTGAGTCTACTTCACCTCTCTCTCCTCCTCTACTCACCTCTCTCTCTGCTCCTGAGTCTACTTCACCTTCACCTCTCTCTCTCACTCGCTCCTGAGTCTACTTCACCTCTCTCACTCGCTCCTGAGTCTTTATCCTCTCCAGACAGCAGTGTCTACTTCACCTCTCTCACTCGCTCCTGAATCTACCACCAGCTCACTCGCGAGTCTACTTCTCTCACACTCCTGAGTCTACTTCCCTCTCAGAACTGCAGCAAGGTGTTTCTTACCTCAAAAGGCTGCATGCTCACACCTGCCAAGCAGGAGGCCACTTCAGAGAACCAAAAGATTCCTCAGAACGGAACAGGTATTTAAATCGCTGCACGCTCACACCTGCCAACAATTGTTCTATGTTTGTTGTATTTAAATCGTGCCAACAATTGTTCTTTTATATGCCATCATGGATGGAATTTACTTGCAGCAGCCAATAAATACAATATGACACTGAATTTCCAAATATGCAGAATCATGGAAACTAAATGGCTTAATATACTAATTTTTGGTGATTTGTTATTTAACCTCAATTCAAAATAATTGGGACAGTTAATAAAATTAATTAATGTTCGTATTATCTTTTTTTTTTCATTTATTGAGAGAAACATGAAAAACTGTTTGAAGTTTCAACCTAAAATGGAGCCTAATGATTTTTGGAAATATTCACAAATTCCAAATATAATGCCTGCAACAGGTTCCAAAGAATTGGGACACAGGAATGGAAAGACTGAAAATGTTGTCCTCAGAAAAACAGTACTTTTTGAAAAATACTCAGGCAAACAGGTGAATTGGCGATTTTATAATGACCTTGTTTTAAATGAGCGGTCACAAAAGGGCACGGTCATTTACCAGTGAGATGGTATGAGGTTTGGCACTTTTCTAAAAGCTGCATGAGCACATTGTGAAAAAGCTTGAGTACTCTTCTCAATGTGCAATCGGACGGATATAGCGATCTCACAATTTACCATCCAAAATATCATTAAATGATTCTGAGAATCTGGAAAAAACCAGAGCACTCTCTTTGCATAAAATATTGGATGCACATGACCTTTAAGCTCTCAGACAGAACTAAATTAACTGACATCTTCTGCAATGGACATAACTAGTTGTACATGGGCTTGTAAATACTTCAGAAGACCCGTGTCAGAGATTAAGATTCGCTGTGGCATTATCAAATGCAAGTTAAGATTAGAAAACGAAGCCAAAACACCATCCAGAGGAACCAACTTCTCTGGTTTCTAGCTCATCTGAAAAAGAATGACAGGGAAGTGGGAAGGTGGGAAGCAGTGCTGCAGTCAGAGTCCATCTTACAAATAGTTTTTGGAGATAATGGATGTTGTGTTCACAGGGCCAAAGAGGAGAACAACCATCCCGACTGTTACCAGTGTCATTTTCAAAAGCCAACATCTGTCATGGTCCTGGGCTGAATTAGGCTACTGTGCTCATTTTGGGCAACTGTAGATGAAACTGACATAGAAGGGTACAGGCGCAATTTGGGACAATATACAGTACTGTGCAAAAGTTTTAGGTACCCTATACTTTTAAAAATTTACATCTGGCATTAGATCTTTATTTTTTGCTTTCCTCATTATTTTTGCTGAAGATTGAAAGCATATCTGGATTCTAAATTCTAATTTAAAAAATAGTTTCATAAAAAAATGTTGGTATTTCAATAAAAACAGTTGATTCAGATAATATACTCTTGACGGAGCCCTGATATCAGTATCATCATGGCTGTCCGCAATTATTTGGAGGGACAGACACAAGTGAGACAGTCAGTCTGCAGAAGAACAGTGGCAAGTTTTTCACTCTGCGTGGAACAACCATAAAGCCAATCCTCTTATGAAACTATAACACAACAGGACACTGTCCCAGATTTTTAGGTAAAGCATAGTCACACCTAATATTGGTTTTATTTTGTTTTTAACAGTTTACAACTTTGTTTAGTACATCTCTCTGTGATTGGAAAGTTTAAATTTCATTATTTTTGCAAGCATATTTGCCCTATGAAATTGCTTTTAATGTGCCTTAGACTTTTTCACAGTACTATATGTGACTTCCAGATATCATCTTTTTCAGAGGTGCCCCTGTGTGTTCTGGATAATGGCAAGCCGCACACGGCACAGATTAAAACAGCATGCCTGTGTTATTTTACCTGAATCCCTCAGAGATTAAGATTTTGGTACAAACATGTTGTGAGGGACCACCCACCCTGTTTTTCTCCCCCTTTCTTTCGCCATCCTCTCCATGTCCCTGTCCCTCACTCGGTCTTGCGTCTCCTCCACTTTTCTAACCTGCACTCTTTCCATCCAGACAGCAGTGTTGCAGACACTCATCTCTCAGCTTCGCTTTACTCCACATGCATTCCATCAGATCGGCAGTGAGGTGCATGAGACCGGCTGAAGGCTGCGTGCTCTCAACTTCCAAACAGAGGGCTCTTTTGGGAGAATCACAACGGATCCTCAAGAACAGGTAATTAAATTGTAAAACTACAATGCAGTTGCGCAAAATTTGCACATTGTTTGTGAAGATGAAGTTTCATTCTGTCATAAAACATTATACAATCCCATTTCCAAAAAAGTTGGGACGCTGTGTAAAATGTCAATGAAAACAGAATGCAATAATTATCAAATCATTTGACCTTTATATTTATTTGAAAATAGTACAAAGCCAATATATCAGATGTTAGAACTGATTAATTTTATTTATTTATTTATTTATTTTTTTTTTTTAAACACCTACTCATTTTGAATTTCATGATAGCAACATGTTTTTAAAAAGTTGGGATGGGACAATGCAAGACAGGAAAAGATGCATGGTGCTAACAAAAGAAAACTGGTAGAACATCTCTCAGCTCTTTAGATTATTTAGGAACAGGTCAGTAACATGAATGGTGGAAAAAAAAATTTTCATAAGTACATTTGGTGCCGGTTTAACCACTCTGTGAAAGACTGCATGGGGAAATAGTTCAAGAATCCAAGAATAACATTTTCAACTTTTAAATTGCAATGATTTTGGAGATTTTATACTCTACGGTGCATAATATCATGAAAAAAATCTGAAAATCCAGAAAAATATTTGTACATATGGGATAAGGCCAAAATGCAGTTTTGAATGGCTGTGATTTTTGAGTCCTTAGGTGGCACTCCATTACAAAAAAAGACAGGATTCTGTGGTGAAAATCACTGCATGGACTCAGGAAAGCCTCTGTAAACCACTTCCAGTAAACACAGTTTGTCACTGTGTGTACAACTGCAAGTTAAAACTCTGCAAGGTAGATGTTAAACCATATATAAACAAGATTCAGACACGCTGCCTGCTTATCTGGGCCTGAGCTCATTTAAAATGTGCTGAGGCGCAGTGGAAAACTGCCCTGTGGTTTGACTATTCAAAATGTGAAAATTAGGAAATCATGGATGCCACATCCTGTGGATAAAAGAGGAGGAGGCAATCTGGCTTGTTATCGGCAAACAATTCAAAAGCCAGCATCCATCATAGTATGGGGGTGTATTAGAACACATGGCACGGGTAACTTATGCATCCTTGAAGACACCATTAATGGTGAAGGATATATTCAGGTTTTTGTGCAAGATTTACAGCCATTCAGATGCCTTTTTTAAGGGAAGGCCTTACTCATTTCAGCAACACCATGCCAAACACAATACTGTGCACGTATCACAACAACATGTCACTGAAGTAAAACTGGGTGCTAAAGTGGTCTGCCTGCAGTCCAGACCTGTCACCCACTGACAATATTCGACACATTATGAAACAAAAAGTATGACAAAGGAGGCTGCAAAGCACTGAGCAGCTGAAATCCTACATAGAGCAAGAATGGGAAAACATCTTGCTTTCAAAACTACCATAGGTGCCCTTAGTTCCCAAATGCTTACAGTGTGTTGATTGAAGAAGACGTGATGCTATACAGTGGTCAACATTTCCTCATGCTAACTTTTTGAATCGTGTTGCTGGCATCAAATTCAAAATGAGCTCATATTTTCCAAAAAAACAATAAAATATCTGTTTCAACATTGGATACATTGTCTTTGTACTATTTTCAAACAAATATAAAATTTGAATGATTTGAAAATCATTGCATTGTTTTTATTTACATCTTACACAGCGTCCAAACTTTTTTGGAAACGGGGTTGTAGATTGAATCTGTTGTGTCGCCAAATCGCCCGCACTATGGCCAACAGGTAACGCAATAGGACTGTGCTTTCGATGAACGAACTCTCTTTTATTTGTTGTACAACCCAAATTTTACAAGAATTGGGACAGTATGGAAAATTAAAATAAATTAAGAATTGATTTTCCGGAATTTAGTTGGGAACAGCACAACAATAACTTTTTGAAGTTTCACCCAAACAACTGCATTGATTCTTGTATAAAGGCCAATTTGTAAATTCCTGATGTGATGCCCACAACTCCTTTGCACAAGATCTGAGACAGGCTAATCAGAAGATTGGAAAAGTTGTGAAATCTCCAGAAAAACACCAGTTTCGATATTCCACAGCTGAATAGCTTAAAGGTTTTTAAATTATGATTGGGTATAAAATGAGCCGTCACAATAGGCACCAATATGACCCAGCCAGATTAACAAGGATTCACGATTTTTTCCCAAAGCTGCGGGAACAAATTGTAAAACGCTGTCAATGAATAATTGCATGGAATTTAATAATCTCACTGTTAATATGGCGAAAAGCCTCTGAAAAAAAACCAGAGTGTAATCTGTGCAGAAAATATTTGACACAGAGCTGTGAAAAAGTATTTGCCCCCTCCCTGATTTCTTATTTTTTTGCATATTGGTCACACTGAAATGTTTCAGATCATCAAACAAATTTTAACATTCGATAAAGATAACCTGAATAAATAGAAAATGTAGTTTTTAAATGATGATTTCATTTATTAAGGGAAAAAACCTATCCAAACCTACCTGGCCCTATGTGAAAAAGTAATTGCCCCCCATTGTTAAATCATGAATTGACTGCGATTAACCACATTTTTTGAGTTCAATTTCACTAGCCACACCCAAGCCTGATTATTGGCTGACCTGTTGAATCAAGAAATCACTTAAATGGAACCTGTCTGACAAAGTGAAGCAGGCTAAAAGATCTCAAAAAGGCAACATATCATGTTACGATCTAAAGGAATTCAAGAACAGGTGATAAACAAAGTCATTGACATCTATCAGTCTGGAAAGGGTTAAAAAGCCATTTCTGAGGCTTTGGGACTCCAGCGAACCAAGGTGAGAGCCAATATTCTCAAATGGAGAAAACCTGGAACCGTGGTGAACCTTCCCAGGAGTGGCTGGCCTACCAAAATTACTCCAAGAGAGCATTGACGACTCATCCAGGAAGTCACAAAAGAACCCTGAACAACATCTAAAGAACTGCAGGCCTCACTTGCCTCAGTTAAAGTCAGTGTACATGATTCAACAATAAGAAAGAGACTGGGCAAAAATGGCATCCATGGGAGAGTTCCAAGGCGAAAACCACTGGTTACCAAAAAGAACACAAAGGCTTGTCTCACATTTGCCAAAATACATCTTGATGATCCCCAAGACTTTTGGAAAAGTATTCTGTGGACTGACAAGTTGAACTTTTTGGAAGGTGTGCGTCCCGTTACATCTGGCATAAAACTAACATAACATTTCATAAAAAGAACATCATACCAAAAATCAAACACGGTGGTGGTAGTGTGATGGTCTGGGGCTGCTTTGCTGCTTCAGGACCTGGACGACTTGCCGTTATTGATGGAACCATGAATTCTGCTCTCTTCCAGAAAATCCTGAAGCAGAATGTCCGACCATCAATTTATGACCTCAAATTCAAGCGCACTTGGGTTATGCAGCAGGTCAGTGATCCAAAACACATCAGCAAGTCCACCTCTAAATGGCTTAAAAAAAAAAAAAAAACAAAATGAAGGTTTTTGGAGCGGCCGAGTCAAAGTCTGGACTTACATCCGATTGAGATGCTGTGGCATGACCTTAAACAGGCCGTTCATGCTCGAAAATCCTCCAATGTAGCTGAATTACAACAATTCTGCAACGAAGAACGGGCCAAAATTAGCCATGTGAAAGACTCATTGCCAGTTATCACAAATGCTTGATTGCAGTTGTTGTCGCCGACGGTGGCACAACCAGTTATTAGGTTTAGGGGGGCAATTACTTTTTCACATCGTGCTAGGTAGGTTTGGATAGCTTTTTATCCTTAATAAATGTAAATATTATTTAAAAACTGCATTTTAGTATTTAGGTTATCTTTGTCTCATATTAAAATTTGTTTGATGATCTGAAACATTTAAGTGTGATAAATATGCAAAAAAAAAAAAAGAAATCAGGAGGCGGGCAAATGCTTTTTCAAAGCACTGTATATGCAGAGACTTAACCGATCGTGGCAGGCCGACGGAGGGGCCCAGGCAGGGGTTTGAACCCGAGATTCCCGAGTAAGAGTCACATGCACTGACGAGCCAGGCTCTTTGGCAAGGTAGCCAGGGCGCATACTAATGAGGAGGCATTTCTAGTGACAGGACCCATTAACTGTCACATCTCTCCCCCTCTTTCGGGAGGGTATCCTCACGCTCCATGCTTTACAAATGCTGCCATCCATTGGGACTCCCTGGATCCTGCCGATTATGCCAGAATGTGGCAGGCCGAAGGAGGGCCTGGGTGGGGGTTTGAACCCTAAACTCCTCGGTAACAGTCGCACACACTGACCACATCGCCAAAGAGCCAGGCTTGTTGGCAAAGTAGTCAGGGCGCGTACTTATTAGGAGGCATTTCTAGTGACAGGATCCATCAACTGTCACACAAAGATGAAACGATTGGGGACTAAGCCTCCACCTGAGGGGCCTGGTCTGGTCTGTTCTCCTCCACCTATTAATGATATGCACTGCCCTCCCAAAAAAAAGTTGTCATTTGGATTTACCGAGTATTTCAGAGCCGATGATTGAATAATTTTTTTTTTGAAATTTAGATTTTTATTTTGAAAAAGGCATTAACTTCATATCCATTCACAGTACATAGTTACAATCATAATGCAAATGGTTTCATACAGCGTTTTGTAAACTTGAAACAGAAATAAAATTACATTCTGTTTGACAACCATTTAACAGTTAAGCTTTTCCAAAGGTTTTGTTTTTCTTTTGATATATATTTTAAACACTTGAACATGGGAAGCTTTTACCTTAAAAACTGCTTAATACAGGAAGAAGTTTTCTTTTAAAGGAAAGAAGGGGTAGGGGTCGATCAAACAAGCTGCATACTGTTAGGTATTGTAGATAACCCCTCCTCAATCCATACTTAACTAAAGTCTGACCTTAAAGGTTTAATGTATTCTGTCCATTTGGTCCACATTCGCAAAAACTTATCTTTCTAGAGTTTTTAATGAGAATGACAATATTCCATGTACTATTTCTATCCACTCATGATGGTAGGTGGCTCTGATCTGAACCAGCTCCTCGTCACTGCCTTTTTGCTTGCTGCCAGAAGTATTAACATCAGTTTCTTATCATTGAAATTCCATCCTTCAAAGGAAATGTCACCAAGATATACAGTATCACAGCCGAACCGAATGTTAACCCCAAACACATTATTGATGAGTTTATGAATTTCCTGCCAATAGGGTACAATGATCTGGCAGTTCCAAAAGACATGGAAATGATCAGCATCATTTATCCCACATAGTCTCCAACATCCACTGCCACTTCCTTAGTGTCGTTTCTGCAAAGGCGTAATAAAAAACCTTACAACATTTTTCCAACAGAACTGACGCCATGTATTGGAACTGGTTTGAGATCCATTGTGCTTGACATATTCTACCCCAGCTTTCATCTAATATCTTGAAATGTCCCTCTTCCTCCCTCTTCCTTTTAATGTATAGCGTGTTTTCATACTTGGACTGTAAAATGCAATTATACATTCTGGAGACAATCTTATTACATGTTGTGGATTTGGATATTGACAGGGCCATCTTCACAACTCCTGTCTCACCTGCTTGCAAGGTCACTTGCACTTTCTGGTTAAAATAATGCCTAACTTGAAGGTATCTATAGAAATCATTTCTTTCCAAGCCATGTTTCCTTTGTAGGGATTCAAAGCTCTGAAATGTCCCCTTGTGGACAAATGTAGCGATTGAATCATTATTGCATTGATGAATATATTTCAGTTGGCAGTAATTCTTTCTAACCTGACTAATTCAGAGTTTAACTTCTCATTTCTTAAAAAACTTTGTTGGAAGACGTATCTGATGGTCATTGAAAAGATGTTGCAGTGTTTCAACTGGGGCAAATTATTGGCCAGCTTCAAGCAAAGAAAACAGCTTAGGAGATTGCTGAAATCACTGGAACTGTGTCAGAAACTGCCCAACACTGTTATGGTTCTGTGTTTTGCTGCCATGATTCTGTGTTTTTTGCCATTTCATTCATTTTGTATTCATCTTTTCTGTTCATGCCATTTCAGTATTCACTGCACTTGTCACCCCTGTCTTGTGATCAGTTTGGTTCAGTCCGTTCTCTCCAGTCTGTGTGCTCACTTGCTTCGGGTGATTTCAGTGGTTCCTGGTGTTTCACACCATTACTTCAATTCTCGCTTACTTCCTTCGCCCTGCTTTCCTTGATTACTAATAATACTAACATTTATATTTTGTATCATAGTTTACTAACCTAACTAATCCATGTACATATTACTAACTAACTAACGAGCACTTGGATTAATTTGTAAAATTGCACCGCTACTAATTACTACTAATGCAATCTCAGCTCTTGCCCTGTTCTAGTCTCCGCCTCTTGCTTTACTTTCTCTGCATCTTCCTGTGTTTCCGCGAGATCTCTCACACGTGCTTAATTGCTTTCCTGCACTCTTTGTTTGTGCACTTAGAACTCCTTAACCGGAGCTGTTTATCTGTCATAGGTTGTCTGTGTGGATCCTGTCCATGTCTTGGCTATTGCCAATTATTTGTGGTTAAGGACCTCCCCATGTGTGCTTACCTTTGTAGTTAGTTCTTATCCAATTCACCTGTTCCTGCATAGCATGTGACTTCCCTCTTGTCTATTTAAAGTCTTCACTGCAGTTTGTTCCCCGTCAGAACGTTGATCAATATTCACTTGTGCAGAGCGCCTTGTATGCCTTTTGTTTATTGCTTCTCCTACGACTATTTTTGTACGACCTTGAGATTGCCTTGCCTTTGCTGTTCTTGTTTGTGCCAGTTTGGATTTTGACCCATTTTCTGTACGACCACGATTACTGTTTTTGATGCCCTGTGTACGACCCACCCAACTGGATTTTTGACTACGATTTTGGATACTGTTTATGTACCGTTGCACATCTGCTTCTCTGGTTCTGAGCCCTGCCTGTTATTTTGACTTCGCTTTTTGGATACTGATTTTGGCTTGGCAATTCCTGTGTCTTCTGGTCCCAACCTATTTTGCGATAAAGGCTCACGATTTCTGGAATGTCTGTTCTCGCGAGTGGTTCCTGAACGCACTGTCACAAACACGTTATTAAAACCTGGAAGGATAGTGGTGAACCATCAACTTTGCAGAATAAGTGAATCAGAAAGAAATCAATCCTGATCAATCATGAGTTGGCGATCACAAATATGCTTGGTGAAGTCTCATACTGAAAAATTGACTGAAGAACTTGTTGCTATATTTTATTGTGAAAGTAAAAGAATTTCAGCTGACTACCTGAATGTATTGAATGACCAGGTTATTCCATTGATTATTTTTTAATTCTTGAAGGCACAGGCATATTCCAGGATGAAAATGCCAAGATTCAGTTGTCTCACATTATGAAATAGTGGCTTAGTGAGCTTGAGGAATCATTTTCACATATGAATTTGTTATGATTCTGCCATGTCTGTTCTGTTTCTGCCTTGACCTGTTATGTTTTTAGCATGTTCTGTTCCGTTTTTGCCATGTTCTGTTTTGTATTAGTTCATTGCCATGTTTTTGCTTTTGCCATGTTTTGTTATCCCCTGCCATTATCCATATTTCTGTTAGGTTCATGCCCTGCATTGCACTTTGTCTCCCCTGTCTGGTCTTGTGTTGTGCTGCAGCTTCTCCCCAAGTCCTGCGTGTCACATGTTTAGGTGATTTCATGGTTTCTGGGTTTCCAACCATTCCTTCTAATCTCGTTTGCTTCCTTCGCCTTGCTTTTCTATTTTACTAACCAGTACTAACAGTTTGTTTAAAGATGCTAACCAAGACTAACATTGTATATAATGCTAACTTACTAACGAGCACCAGGGATTGTATAGCTGCACTTTACTAATTGATTAACAAGCTCTCAGCATTCGCCCTGTTCTAGTCTCCGCCTCTTGCCTTCGTCTTTGCTGCTATTCAGCGGATCCTCCGCACCTGCTCAACTCTGTCCTGCCTCATTATCTGTGCATGTTAGAACTCCCTAACCGGAGCTGTGTTTTGTCATAGGTTGTCTTGTGATCCCTGTCCGCGTTTTGGCTTTTGCCAATTTCATGTGGTTAGGTTCTCCCTCGTGTTTGCTCCCACGTAATTAGTCTGATCCATTTCACCTGTCCCTAATCATAGCATGTGACTTCCCCCGTGTGTATTTAAGCAGTCTTTTCACAGCAGATCCCTGTCAGAATGTTTCCCTAGTTTACCTGTGCTGCTCTCGTTTTCGCCTAGTACACATAGTGTTGCTTTTCTGACTGGACCGTCCGACTTTCGATTTTTGGCTCTGATTTGGTATTGTTCTGCATCTGTTATCGAACCCTTTTTCTGTCCGACTACGATTACTGCTTTTGCTGCCCTGGTTTTTCGACTTTGGATTCTGTCCCTTGGATTGTGATTTTTGGATTGTGGACTTTGTACTGTTGCCTTCTGCCCTGTGGGGGTTTACCCCCTCGCTTAATAAAGCATCTTCTACTGCATTGCTGGATTCTTGCGACTGGTTCCTGAACGCCACCTCACAGAATTGGCAACGGCAGAGACCTGAAATTTACCAGTTCAGTCTTTGTCCTGGAGAAGGCTTTGCAGAATGGTTTAATTCTCTTGTCATCAATAGAAGATCTCAGCCAAAAAAATAATGCAATTCTGGTCAGAAATAAATGTTCTAATATGGCATAACATTGACAAAGCAATGCCACAATGAATGTGTGGCTTGATCAGAATCAAAGGCAGTTCAACAAATTATTAGAGAATGGAACTTTTTTTTTGGCTGGGCAATGTACATTATTTGGGGGAGATACAAACAATTTAGGAGGGCATAAGCCCCCCTAAAAACAGCCAAGCTATGCCCCAGGATACGTGAGACCTTTGAGTCCTCAAACGGTCCTGCATTAACTGACGTGCTTCTGTGCAGGGGACATAACCACATGGGCTCAAAAATACTTCAGAGGACCTGTGTCAGAATACAGTTCATTTTTGCATCATCAAATGCAATTTTAGAGAGGAAAAGGAAGCCATAACACCATCCAGAGGCACGCCAACTTCTCTGGTCTTGAGCTCATCTGCAAAAGAATGATGGGGGAGTAGGAAGGAGCACCGCTCTGTGCTCTCTTGGCAAATAAATGTGCAAACCAAAGAGCTACAACAACCTTTTCTTCATCATTACGCTTTATATGTTGAGGACTTTAAAACCAAGCCCATAATGTCATTAGTAAAAGACAGCAAGAATATGCTCTTCTGATGATTCTACACGGTCTAGAAATATTTGAATTATGAAACAATTTTAAAAGACATTAATTCCTCCAAAGTTCACCACATATGGATTTTCAAAACCGATTTTTGTGTAGACAGTACTCTTTTTATATTTTAGATTTACAGGGAGTGAAACATGTTGGAAATACAAATATGTATAATTGTGCTACTGTGCAAATATTCATGAACATTTTGGGCAATGTAAGTGTTTGTAACAAAACTTTGGTTCTAAACCACTCCTGTGGTGTTTCTCTAGATCCTGCTAAAGTCCCTGAAGGAAAGTTGAGCCCTGCGGACCCTCTTCTTGACTTTGGAAGTCTCACCACAGTGAGGAAGGGTTATCTGTACTGCAACTTGGTGTATATATGCACTCCATAAACAGAAGTGAGAATTAAGAAGTCATTTTTCATCACCACTTGGACCATGCTGTGTGATTATGTTTACTGCAGGCAGAGTTGTCTTTATAAACTGCCCACTCTGGGGTAAAGCTCAGGGAGATACTCACAATATGTGCTCCTAGTCAATGCTTAGATATAATCCATTTCATGCGCTTTAGTGAGATTAATTCAAATTCTAGTGGTAGATTTATTGTCTCAATAAAAATTCATGTTTAGGAGTTCATATAACTTAATTCATGTAAATACACATTTTAAAGGATCAGTGTAAGATTTAGAGCCATCTAGTGGTCAGATTATAGATTGCAACCAACTGACCATTCCTTTTCTCAGAAAACCTACGGTGGCCGCAAAACTTGCAAAAACGTGAAAGGCGCTCTCTTGTGTCAGTGCTTTATTCATTTACTTTTTTTCCGTTCTGGGCTACTGTCGAAAAAATGGCGGCGCAACATAGCAGTCTCCAAGGAGGTGGACCTGCTCCCATGTCGGTTTAAAGGGCTTATTCTAAGTGAAATGAAATGCAAAGATTATTGTTTTCACGTGATTATACAGTACTAAAAAAGTAGTTATGAATGTTATATTCCATTTCTGCCAAAATATCAATCTAAATTCTACACACTGCTCCTTTCAGGGGCCACTATTGTGCAATTTTATTTCTAATCATGAGGGTCAGTTTGACAAAGACAAGTATAGCCTATTCTAGACTAAATTACATTTTCAATGGAGAACCTATATAAAAACTAGATCTAGTCCAAAGCCAAGCTGTATCTGTATGTGAGACACAAGCCCTTAGTGTTGAAGAAAAAGTCTTTTTTTTCTCATCTGGATTTAGGAGATACACGGAAAACTTGAGATTCAGCAATACCAGAACAGATGGCGCTCAGAACCTTCAAGCTTAACCTCTCCACCTTCTCCAACATCTCCAACTTCACAGCAGGCAAAGAGACAGATGTCCTACTGTCTGAGGGCCCTTTTCAGGCAGTGGAGGTGGTGATCATTGCACTGGTTACAGTGTTGATTAATCTTGTCACGATTACTGGGAACATACTGGTCATTCTCTCAGTCATAATCAACCGAAACCTACAGACCATAAACAACTACTTCCTCTTCAGCCTAGCATGTGCAGACCTGATCATTGGGGTCATCTGCATGAACCTGTACGCAGTCTACATTCTGGTTGGATATTGGCCATTGGGGGCAGTAGTCTGTGACCTTTGGCTGGTCCTGGACTATGTAGCCTGCGATGCCTCCGCCTTCCATGTCATTGTCATCAGCTTTGACCGTTATTTCTGCATCACCAAGCCACTCAGCTACCCTGCAAGGAGGACCACCAGGATGGCGGGCATGATGATTGCAGCAGCCTGGGTTCTCGCCTTTGTCTTGTGGGCCCCGGCCATCCTGTTCTGGCAGTTTATTGTAGGTGAGCGCACTGTGCCAGATGGCGAGTGCTACATCCCGTTTCTGTCCAATCCAACTATCATTTTTATCACCTCTATTGTTTTCTTCTACCTGCCTGTTATCATCATGACCTTACTGTACTGGCAGATCTCCAGGGCCAGCAAGAGCCGCATGAAGTCAGGCAAGCACGAACCAAAACAGGATAACCCATCCAGCAACAAAGCAGGAAGCCACATCATCATGCCTCACAATGACGACTACGTGAAAACCCATCACACTGAGAAGAGCCAGAATGGCGGAACAGGTGGAGTCGGGGAGGAGGAGCCGAGTGCACCAATACATCCTGAGAGAAATGAAATTTCTGAGGCCCCTGCAGGTTTTGAGGAAAATCCCAAAGCTCTCAGCCTAAATACTACAATAGTAGAGCAGCGGCCCAAGAAGAAGGCATTGTCATCACGGGAGAAAAAAGTTACCCGCACAGTAATGGCCATTCTTGTCGCCTTCGTGGTCACGGGGACACCCTATAGCGTCATGGTGCTCATCACCCCCTTCTGTTCAACCTGTGTTCCCAACAGCTTGTGGACCTTTGGTTACTGGTTAATCTACATCAACAGCACCATCAATCCAGCCTGCTATGCTCTCTGCAACGTCTCCTTCAAGAAGACCTTCAAACAACTCCTGCTCTGCCAGTACAAGGACATTCGCTTGGGCAGATAGAGAGGTGTGATTAATAGTTCTTTGTTCCTGCAGGTGCTCTCCTCTGTCATTTCTTAACATATTTTCTTGCATCACTTTAAAGAATGGCAGGTACAAGCTCAGGAAATGTAACTACAGACACACGACCAATAGATGTTACGTCAAATTACACACATTTCTTTGCCTGTGAACTTCATTAGAATTCAAGCATATTTAACTCAGAACTGAGACGCATAGAGTTTACAGAGATTCAGGAGATCAGAAAGGGTATCTATACTACTCAAAATTTGATAGGGATCATAGGAATTTTTTTGTGAAATGACATGCAAATTTGATAACTGCCACTGATGAACAATATATTGGATAAATGACATGCAGTCAGACACAAAACACATTTGCACGTGCATTTCATGACATTAAATGAGCGTGCAGCCTCACATTTCGGCTTTGACTAACACTTCACCATTTCAACTCAGTGTGTGTTGCTTGTTGGTGAAAATTTGGAAGTTCCCAAATTTTTTGCATTACATTTAAATAACAATGTTTCCTCAACGTCTTAGAATTGACTTCAGAGCAATTGGGAAGATGCATTGCTTGACTCTGGCTTCTCCTAACGTCAAAATGCATATCCAGCCAAAGCGTTGTGAACAGAGCGTGGAACCGGCATCAAACGTTTGGTAAAGCGGCACACCGTCATGGGGGTGGTCGTCAAAGATCGACTAATGGATCAAGACCAACACTTCAGGCAAGATGTCATCCTTTCTGGACAGCCACCACCCTTTGACCTTCATAACGCCTCGGGGTCAGGGTATCTACTCAGGCGATCGGAATCGTCTTCATACTGCCGCCGGCCTCAACTCAAAGAAATGTGTTCAATCCCACTGACCGTGCATCATAAGGCGTGACCCGTTTGGATTGGGCTCACGATCATGTCACATGGACACAAACGATTGGGCTCCAGTTCTCTTTACTGATGAGTCCCGATATTGCTTTTTACTGACAGGAGTGTGGCGAAGACAACGTGAGCGATTTAATGATGCCTACATCAATGAACACGACCGCTATGGTGGCGGATCAATTATGGTCTGGGGAAATAAGCAGGAAAACGGACCTGCATGTCATGGGGAGGGGATGATGACAGGGTACAGGGATGAGATCCTCAATGTGTGCGTAAGACCATTTGGTGCTGTTGGCCCTGATTTCATCTTAATGGATGATAACGCCCGTCCCCTCGTGCTAGGGTGGTGAATCAATTCCTAGAGCAGGAGACAATTTTTCCGCATGGACTGGCCAGCGGCGTTCGCGGACCTAAACCCTATCGAATGTGTGGAACATGCTGCAGGTCGCCATTTCGGTCATAGGGCACAACCCACAACTCTAGAAGAGCTCGGAAATGCCCTTGTTGAAGAATGGAACAACATTCCAATTGCAAGCATCCGGGTTCTGATTGACAGTATGACCCGATGTTGTCAAGCCGTCATTCAAGCTAGGGGAGGCCATACCCGTTATTGACATTAACTGTGGTAATGAAACATCAAACGAACACTGTCTGTTTTCACTTTACATGTCAGAGGTGAAACCATGAATGAAAAGGCTGCACGCTCATTTAATGTCATTAAATGCACTTGCAAATGTGTTTTGTGTCTGACTGCATGTCATTTATCCAATATATTGTTCATCAGTGGCAGTTACCAAATTTGCATGTCATTTCGCAAAAAAATTCCTATGATCCCTATCAAATTTTGAGTAATATATTTATTGTAATTTATATTTTCATGATATATTACTGAATGTACAGCGCCATACAAAAGTTTGCAATCAACTAGAAATGTTGATGGTTCAAAAAATGAATATTTTTTTTTATTGAAATACCAAGCACAGAATATTCACATCCCTCCAACTTGTGATGGCTGAAAGCTGGCCTGGAAACAAAATGGATCAACAAACTGGAAGATGGACGGAAGTTTGAAAATGCTCATCCTCAAAAATAAAAAGTATCCATACATTAAATTGTTGAAAAATATTGAAATGTTTAGGAGTTCTGGCCCAGAAAAGAACAGGATGACTGATATCTGGCATGGAAACAAAACGTGATGGAGGATGGATAGACGAACTAGAGAGCAGACGGAACTTTGAAAGGGCTCATCTTCAAAATAAAGAGTATCTAAACATCAAATTTTGTTGGGAATTTTATTTGGTTTAGGAGTTGTGGTGTGAAAAAAGAAGAGTGATAGTTGGATGGACGAACAACACTCATTCCCATATCGCCATCCACTGCACTGCAGGGCAGATTAGGCCAAGTCCTTTTTATAATAAAACTTTATTACTATTACTGTTAGAAACTTTTAATTCAGATTTAAAATGTGATTTCCTGCCCCCATTTTTAGCAGCCATTCCCCCAGTGTAAAAATAACACAATTTGTCACCCCATCCTTTATGACACATTCAGGAACTTTGGGGACAACAAGAACATTTGCAGTGATGAAAATAAATATTGAGCTTAAATATTTATCGGATGGAAGAAGTCCAGTTGTGATTTGAAGATTTAATTTGTTTCCTAATTCTTAATCAGGATTATTATTATTATTATTATTATTATTATTATTATTACACCACTGGAGTTACATTCAGGACCCTGCCATTTTGAAACACGTCACCACAACACAAACAAGTCACCACAGAAGAAATAGCACACAAGGTGTTCAACTTTACTTCGAGGGCTACATATTGCATACAAAAGGCTCCACAATGAAAAATGGTTTGTTTGTTCCACAGAATACTGGTCATGGTTTTAACTATAAATTACTGTTGCATTGTATTTCATCACTGATATGAATGACCACCAAAAAGGAATGAAGTCTGAGCATTAAAATCAGAAAAGATGGGTTCATGTCATCAGCAGCAGAAGAGGAGCTGCTCACTCTTCATCCCTCTTGTCTCTAAGGCCTGAGAGGCCTTCATCACAGCTTTAGACTCTACTTAAGGAAAGGAGAACAACTGTAGTGTGCAGAAATGATTGCACTTAACAAAATGAAGATAAATCTGAGACCAAGAACTATTTAAGTATTTATTTCATGTGATACTGCATCATATGGATGAAAATAAGTAAACTGTTAGCAATATATAGTAAAAAAAAAAAAAAAAAAAAAAAAGACCTGGGGTCCTGCAGCTTACTGGCAAGCAATGAAAATACAAGTTATGAAAATTTCATGTGAAGTTTGACCAGGAGGTTGATAACAGGGAAATGATGTCACGTTGACAAAGGTCAATGTCAAGGTCACAAAATTTACATACATTGATTAGACCTACTTAATCTAATCCTTAGCTCTGAAGCAGTTTTGGTGATACAAGTCACTGAAAATTCAATATGTCAATTGTGAACTTTAAAGATCACAGAAGGTCAAGTTGCGGTAAGCAAATGGGCTTCATATATAACATATATGTTATGTATGTTAAAACATTGGCTCTATGTGTGGTCATTTTGGCGATATTTTGTTTATCTTCTGAGTTTGTTTCTCCTCTGTCAGACAGGTTCAATTTAAGTGATTTATTGATTCAACAGGTCAGCCAGTAATCAGGCTTGGGTGTGGCTAGTGAAATTGAACTCAAAAAATGTGGTTAATCGCAGTCAATTCATGATTTAACAATGGGGGGCAATTACTTTTTCACATAGGGCCAGGTAGGTTTGGATAGGTTTTTTCCCTTAATAAGTTAAACCATCATTTAAAAACTGCATTTTGTATTTACTCAGGTTTTCTTGATTGAATATTAAAATTTGTTTGATAATCTGAGAAGTGTGACCAATATGCAAAGAAATAAGAAATCAGGAAGGGGGCAGATACTTTTTCACAGCACTGCAGGTTCTGAGCATGCATAGTAACTGTAGCACAGCTCCTTTTATAGAAGGACTAAAATTGTGTAAAGAGTCAAAATGAATCAAAGAACAATACTGTATAATGCAAAATAAAAAAAAGCTACAACTTCAATGCTTTGTTTGGACGACAACATCAACCACAGTACAATGGTTAAGTGCAGGCAGCTGCCACGCTGCACCAAATTAATTTCTGGAAACTCACAAAATTCCATTTTAGGCAACACTGAATTCAGTGGACATTTCATACTCTACAGTCAAGCCCTTCCATACCCTTCTTGTGCATGAGGCTGTCCGCATGAAATCCTGAAGTGATCTGAACCTTATTCCTCACTATTATGAAAGAGGAAAGTCAATTAAAGTAGCCGACTACGAGGGGCAGGAACAGATAGTGTGGGGTCTCTAGCCGGCTCCTTTATCGCTCAGTTAAGACTTATGATCCAATGCAAAAAACTTGGAATATTCAACTTAACTTGAAGTAATTGCTTAACTGCCTCAATATGTCATTGTGGGTTGTACACTCTTATCCCATAGGTGGATTTAAAGTTCACTTAACATTTTACGACAGCGCAGGGCATGACTTTGTATGAAAGTTCTGAAGGTTCTGGATAATTGAGAAAATCCCTGACCTGCAATTATTCATTATTCATTTGTGTTCACTGCACTACATCACTGTGATTGTAAAGCAAATGACATGATTGTGCTCATGCAGGTGCTTTCTTCAAGATTTCACACCTGACGCAAAAATTTCTTGTGGTGCAATTATTATGCCAGAATCCCAGAGAGATTAAGATTTTGACGCAAGCGTACTGTGAGGGACTGCCCACCCTGTTCTTCTACCCCTTCTCTGGCCCACCACTCCTCTCACTCGCTCCTGAGTCTACTTCACCTCTCTCACTCGCTCCTGAGTCTACTTCACCTCTCTCACTCGCGCTTTATCCTTCCAGACAGCAGTGTCGCAGACACTCGTCCCTCAGCGTCGCTTTACTCCACACACATGCCCTCAGAACGGCAGCAAGGTGTTTCTTACCGACAGAAGGCTGCATGCTCACACCTGCCAAACGGAGGCCACTTCAGGGAGAACCAAAAAGATTCCTCAAGAACAGGTATTTAAATCATAAAACTACAAATGCACTATGTTTTTTGCAATATATGGCATCTTTTCTATCGTGGAATTTACGTGCAGCAGCCAATAGATACAATATGACCCTGAATTTGCGAATATGCGGAATCATGGAAACTGAATGGCTTAATATGCTAACTTTCAGTGATTTGTTATTTAACCTCAATTCCAAAAAATTGGGACAGTTCATAAAATTAATTAATTTGTAAATTATCTTTTTTTTCATTTATTGAGAGAAACATGAAAAACTGTTTGAAGTTTCAACCTAACACTGGAACCTAATGATTTTTGGAAATATTCACAAATTCCAAATATAATGCCTGCAACGGGTTCCAAAGAATTGGGACACAGGAATGGAAAGACTGGAAATGTTGTGGAGTCTTCAGAAAAACATACCTTTTAAACAAGACTCAGGCAAACAGGTGAAATGGCGATTTTATAATGACCTAGTTTTAAATGAGCGATCAGGAAAGGGCCAGTCATTTACCAGTGAGACGGTATGAGGTTTGCCACTTTTCTAAAAGTTGCATGAGCACATTTTGAAAAAGCTTGAGTACTCTTCTCAATGTGCAATCGTACGGAATTTACCGATCTCACAATTTACAGCCCAAAATATAATGAAATGATTCTGAGAATCTGGAAAAAACCAGAGCACTCTCTTTGCATAAAATATTGGATGCACATGACCTTTAAGCGCTCAGACAGAACTACATTAACTGACATCTTCTGCAATGGACATAACTAGTTGTACATGGGCTTGTTAATACTTCAGAAGAACTATGTCAGAGATTTAGATTCACTGTAGCATCATCAAATGCAAATTAAGATTAGAAAACGAAGCCAAAACACTATCCAGAGGAACCGCCAACTTCTCTGGTTTCTGGCTCATCTGAAAAAGAATGACAGGGAAGTGGGAAGGTGGGAAGCAGTGCTGCAGTCTGAGCAGTCCATCTTACAAATAGTTTTTGGAGATAATGGATGTTGTGTTCACAGGGCCAAAGAGGAGAACAACCATCCCAACTGTTATCAGTGTCATGTTCAAAAGCCAACATCTGTCATGGTCCTGGGCTGAATTAGGCTACTGTGCTCATTTTGGGCAACTGTTGATGAAACTGACATAGAAGGGTACAGGCTCAATTTGGGAAAATATACAGTACTGTGCAAAAGTTGTAGGCAACCTACACTTTTAAAAATTTACATCTGGCATTAGATCTTTATTTTTTGCTTTCCTCATTAGTGTTGCTGAAGATTGAAAGCATATCTGAATTCTAAATTCTAATTTAAAAAATAGATTCATGAATAAATGTTTGTATTTTAATAAAAACAGTTGATACAGATAATATGCTCTTGATGGAGCCCTGATATCAGCATCATCATGGCTGTCCACAATTATTTGGAGGGACAGACACAAGTGAGACAGTCAGTTTGTAGAAGAACAGCGGCAAGTTTTTCACTCTGCATGGAACAACCAAAAAGCCAATCCTCTTATGACACTATAACACAACAGGACACTGTCCCAGATTTTTAGGTAAAGCATAGTCACAACTAATATTGGTTTTATTTTGTTTTCAACAGTTTACAACTTTTTATTGTACATCTCTCGCTGATTGGAAAATTTAAATTTCATTATTTTTGCAAGCATATTTGCCCTATGAAATTGCTTTAAATGTGCCTAAGAGTTTTGCACAGTACTAGATGTGACTTCCAGATATTATATTTTTCAGGGGTGCCCCTGTGTGTTCTGGATAATGGCAAGCCTCACGGCACGTATTAAAACAGCATGGCTATGTTATTTTGCCTGAATCCCTCAGAGATTAAGATTTTGGCACAAACATGTTGTGAGGGACCACCCACCCTGTTTTTCTCCCCCTTTCTTTCGCCATCCTCTCCGTGTCCCTGTCCCTCACTCGGTCTTGCGTCTCCTCCACATTTCTAACCTGCAGTCTTCCCATCCAGACAGCAGTGTTGCAGACACTCGTCTCTCAGCTTCGCTTTACTCCACATGCATTCCATCAGATCGGTAGTGAGGTGCATTAGACCGGCTGAAGGCTGCGTGCTCTCAACTTCCAAACGGAGGGCTCTTTTGGGAGAATCACAACGGATCCTCAAGAACAGGTAATTAATTCGTAAAACTACAATGCAGTTACGCAAAATTTGCGCATTTTTTGTGAAGATGAAGTTTCATCCCGTCATAAAATGTCAATGAAAACAGATGCAATAATTATCAAATCATCTGAACTTTATATTAATTTGAAAGTAGTACAAAGCCAATATATCAGATGTTAAAACGGATTTATTTTATTATTTTTCTTTTAATATATATCTGCTCATTTTGAATTTCATGACAGCACCATGTTTTTAAAAAGTTGGGACGGGACAATAAAAGACAGGAAAAAATGCATGGTGCTAAAAAACATAACTGGTACAACATCTTACAGCTGTTTAGATTATTTTGCATCAGGTCAGTATCATGAATGGGGGAATAAAAGTCTTTCATAAGTACATCTGGTGTGGGTTTAACCACTCTGTGAAAGACTGCATGGGGAAATAGTTCAAGAATCTAAGAATATTTTTCAACTTTTAAATTACGATGACTTTGGAGATTTAATACTCTACGGTGCAGAATATCATGAAATAAATCTGAAAATCCAGAAAAATATTTGTACACATGGGATAAGGCCAAAATGCAGTTTTGAATGACTGATTTTTGAGTATTTAGGCACCACTGCATCACAAAAAAAGACAGGATTCTGTAGTGAAAATCAATGCATGGACTCAGGAAAGCCTCTGTAAACCACTTCCAGTAAACACAGTTTGTCACTGCGTGTACAACTGCAAGTTAAAACTCTGCAAGGTAGATATTAAACCATACATAAACGAGATTCAGACACGCTGCCTGCTTATCTGGGCCTGAGCTCATTTAAAATGTTGCTGAGGCGCAGTGGAAAACTGCCCTTTGGTTTGACTATTCAAAATGTGAAAATTAGGAAATCATGGATGCCACATCCTGTGGATAAAAGAGGAGGAGACAATCTGGCTTGTTATCGGCAAACAATTCAAAAGCCAGCATCCATCATAGTATGGGGGGTCATTTGTACACATGGCATGGGTAACTTACACATCCTTGAAGACATCATTAATGGTGAAGGATATATACAGATTTTTGTGAAAGATTTACAGCCATTCAGATGCCTTTTTTAAGGGAAGGCCTTACTCATTTCAGCAACACCATGCCAAACACATACTCTGCATGTATCACAACAACATGTCACTGAAGTGAAAACTGGGTGCTAAAGTGGTCTGCCTGCAGTCCAGACCTGTCACCCACTAACAATATTTGATGCATTATGAAACAAAAAGTATGACTAAGGAGGCTGCAAAGCATTGAGCAGCTGAAATCCTACATAGAGCAAGAATGGGAAAACATCTTGCTGTCAAAACTACCATAGGTGCCCTTAGTTCCCAAATGATTACAGAGTCTTGATTGAAGAAGACATGAGGCTATACAGTGGTCAACATTCCCTCACTTTTTGAATTGTGTTGCTGGCATCAAATTCAAAAGGAGCATATATTTTCCAAAAAACAATAAAATATCTGTTTCAGCATCGGATATATTGTCTTTGTACTATTTTCAAACAAATATAAAGTTTGAATCATTTCAAAATCATTGCATTGTTTTTATCTTATCTTACACAGCGTCCAAACTTTTTTGGAAACGGGGTTGTAGATTGAGGGCTCTATCTTTCACACTGCCCTACCCGTTGCCACTGCCTGCTACCTGTGAATTACGCATTTAGGAGCTTCCACTATCCCTAAACGGTATCTTGCGGCCACACTACCCGCTATCCATTATGCCGAATCCTTTATTTGCGACTGGAGGTGTGCCCGTGGGCGTGTTCATGCGCTTTCCCTACAATTGCTATCTTGACCACACAGGTTGGGGAAAGCGTATAGCGGGTCCTCAAACCACCCGCTACCCATTTGGCAATTGAAGACACGGCTTCTCTCCCCCTATGTGATCTAACAGCGACAAATGGGCTACATTCAGCTCAGAAAAATAATTAATTATAATTAGGTCTATGCACTGGCACTCAGCGACGTAACTTTTCTTTCCAGCGAGTGCGGCATTTCAGAACTCTTCAGCGAATGAAGGTAATTCTGGTGACAAGTAGGCCTACGTGGTTTCGTCCATTTACATTTTCCAATCGAACAGCTGTCTATTTTTTTACAGCAAGTTGCGTGACCGTGCTGCAAAAACAGGTGTTCATACTTGTCGCCGAAATTACTTCATTCGCAAAAGAGTTCTGAAATGCTGCTCTCGCTGGAAAAAAAATTACCGTTGCTGAGTGCCAGTGCATAGACCTATTTATAATTAAATTATTTTTCTGCACGGAATGTAGCCCATTATTTTGTCGCTGTTAGATCGCATGGGGGAGAGAAGTCGTGTCTTCAATTGCCACTTGATTATTCTTGAATTGGAAAACGTGTTAATAAGGGAAAACCATCTAGAATTAGCCAGGACTAATTGTAGTCAAAAAAGGGAAGGATATTTTCTCCCAAATTTTCAGGTCTAGCGCTGGCCCTGAGTATTATTTCCCACAGAACGAGAACGCGTGACAAAACTGCACCTCTCCCATCAGGCAGTGACGGAATTGTGTCACCTGGTTGCAGATGATGTATACACCGCTGCCAGCTGTCCGTATGCCTTGCCCGTTGCTGCCAGGGTTACTGTGGCACTATTTTTCTATGCTAGTGGGTCATTCCAGCACCCACTCAGTGACATGACCCAATCATGGTGAAACGCATTTTTTTTTTTTTTTTTTTTTTTTTTTTTGAAGTTTCCATCACAAAGGGGAAGGCTTGATGTGTTTTTTTTTTTATTACATACCAAACATTAAACAATATTTCAATGTCAAATAATAATAATAATAATAATAATAATAATACAATTCATGATTAACTTAACAAAAACAGATCCTCCCCTGTCTGGATTTGACCTCATGCAAGAGCAATTTAACTTTGTCTTCGGAGAAACGTGGCGACCTTCCTCTCTCCATCACGGGTTTCGGTTTGAGGATTTGGGATAGCGCAGCCTGCTCCTAAAGGCAATGGCACCTATCACACTGATTGGTTTAACTGGTGTAACGCCCAAACCACGCCTATGCATAATATAACGGGTAGTGCAGGTGTTTTAGGGATATAGGCAGGTGTGCAAGATTGCAACTTTTGCGGGGGAACGCCTCTTACGCAATGCTAAATCCCCAAATAACAGGTTTAGGGACTCTGGCGCAAGATAGGGCCCTGAATCTGTTGTGTCGCCAAATCGCCCACTGTGGCCAACAGGTAATGCAATAGGACTGTGCTTTCGATGAATGAACTCTCTTTTATTTGTTGTACAACCCAAATTTTACAAGAATTGGAACAGGATGGAAAATTTAAATAAAATAAGAATTGATTTTCAGGAATTTAGTTGGGAACAGAACAACAATAACTTTTTGAAGTTTCACCCAAACAAGTTTTTTGATTCTTGTATAAAGGCCAATTTGTAAATTCCTGATGTGATGCCCACAACTCCTTTGCACAAAATCTGAGACAGGCTAATCAGAAGGTTATAAAAGTTGTGGAATCTCCAGAAAAACACAGTTTCAATATTCCACAGCCGAACAGCTTACAGGTTATTTAATTGTGATTGGGTATAAAATGAGCCGTCACAATAGGCACCGATATGACCCAGCCAGATTTACAAGGATTCACGACTTTTTCCCAAAGCTGTGGGAAGAAACTGTAAAATAGTGTCAATGAATAATTGCATGGAATTTAATAATCTCACTGTTAATATCGAGAAAAACCTCTGAAAAACCGGAGTGCTATCTGTGCAGAAAATATTAGATACAGTGCTGTGAAAAAGTATTTTCCCCCTTCCTGATTTCTTACTTTTTGCATATTGGTCACATTTAAATATTTCACATCATCAAACAAATTTTAATATTAGATAAAGATAACCTGAGTAAATAGAAAATGTTGTTTTCAAATGATGATTTCATTTATTAAGGGAAAAAAGCTGTCCAAACCTACCTGGCCCTGTGTGAAAAAGTAACTTCCCCCCATTGTTAAATCATGAATTGACTGCAATTAACCACATTTTTTGAGTTCAATTTCACTAGCCACACCCAAGCCTGATTACTGGCTGACCTGTTGAATCAAGAAATCACTTAAATGGAACCTGTCTGACAAAGTGAAGTAGGCTAAAAGATCTCAAACGGGCGACACATCATGTTACAATCTAAAGGAATTCAAGAACAGGTGAGAAACAAAGTCATTGACATCTATCAGTCTGTAAGGGTTACAAAGCCATTTCTGAGGCTTTGGGACTCCAACGAACCACGGTGAGAGCCATTATTCTCAAATGGAGAAAACTTGGAACTGTGGTGAACCTTCCCAGGAGTGGCTGGCCTACCAAAATTACTCCAAGAGCGCATTGACGACTCGTCCAGGAGGTCACAAAAGAACCCCGAACAACATCTAAAGAACTGCAGGCCTCACTTGCCTCAGTTAAAGTGAGTGTACATAATTCAACAATAAGAAAGCGACTGGGCAAAAATGGCATCCATGGGAGAGTTCCAAGGCGAAAACCGCTGCTGACCAAAAAAGAACACAAAGGCTTGTCTCACATTTGCCAAAAAAACATCTTGGTGATCCCCAAGACTTGCGGAAAAATATTCTGCGGACTGACGAGTTGAACTTTTTGGAAGGTGTGCGTCTCGTTACATCTGGCGTAAAACTAACACAGCATTTCATAAAAAGAACATTATACCAACAATCAAACATGGTGGTGGTAGTGTGATGGTCTGGGACTGCTTTGCTGCTTCAGGACCTGGAAACTTGCCGTTATTGATGGAACCATGAATTCTGCTCTCTTCCAAAAAATCCTGAGGAAGAATGTCCGACCATCACAAGCTCAAGTGCACTTGGGTTGTGCAGCAGGTCAGTGATCCAAAACACATCAGCAAGTACACCTCTAAATGGCTTCAAAAAAAAAAAAAACCAAAATGAAGTTTTTTGGAGTGGCCTAGTCAAAGTCTGGACTTACATCTGATTGACATGGTGTGGCATGACCTTAAACAGGCCATTCATGCTCGAAAACCCTCCAATGTAGCTGAATTAAAACAATTCTGCAAAGAAGAGTGGGCCAAAATTCCTCAAGAGCCAAGTGAAAGACTCATTGTCAGTTATCACAAATGCTTGATTGCAGTTGTCGTTGCGGACGGTGGCACAACCAGTTATTAGGTTTAGGGGGGCACTTACTTTTCAACATTGTGCCAGGGAGGTTTGGATAGCTTTTTATGATTAATAAATGAAATTATCATTTAAAAACTGCATTTTTGTATTTACTCAGGTTATCTTTGTCTCGTATTAAAATTTGTTTGATGATTTGAAAGATTTAAGTGTGACAAATATGCAAAAAAAAGAAATCAGGAAGGGGGCAAATACTTTTTCAAAGCACTGTATATGCAGAGACTTAACCGAACGTGGCAGGCCGAAGGAGGGGCCCAGGCAGGGGTTTGAGAAAACAGCTTAGGAGATTGCTGAAATCACTGGAATTGAGTCAGGAACTGCCCAACACGTTATTAAAACCTGGAAGGATAGTGGTGAACCATCAACTTTGCAGAATAAGTGAGTCAGAAAGAAATCATGATCAATCATGACTGGCGATCACAAATACGCTTGGTGAAGTCTCATACTGAAAAATTGACTGAACTTGTTGCTATATTTTACTGTGACAGTAAAAGCATTTCAGCTGACTACCTGAATGTACTCAATGACCACATTATTCCATTGACAATTTCTTTTTAATTCCCGAAGGCATATTCCAGGATGAAAATGCCAAGATTCAGTTGACTCACATTATGAAATAGTGGCTCAGTGAGCTTGAGGAATCATTTTCACACATGAATTGGCAATGGCAGAGTCCTGAAATTTATCAGTTGAAAGTCTTTGGGATGTGCTGGAGAAGGCTTTACAGAGTGGTTTAATTCTCCCATCATCAAAAGAAGATCTCAGCCAAAAAAAGGCAATTCTGGTCAGAAATAAATGTTCTAATATGGCATAACATTGTCAAAGCAATGCCACAATGAATGCGTGGCTTGATCAGAATTAAAGGCAGTTCAACAAAATATTAGAGAATGCAACTTTTTTTTTGGCTGAGCAATGTACATTATTTGGGGGAGTACAAATAATTTTGGAGGGCATAAGACCCCCTAAAATAGGACAAGCTATGCCCCAGGATACGCGAGACCTTTGAGTCCTCAAACGGTACTATACTAACTGACGTGCTTCTGTGCTGGGGACATAACCACATGGGCTCAAAAATACTTCAGAGGACCTGTGTCAGAGAATACAGTTAATTTTTGCATCATCAAATGCAATTTTAGAGAGGGAAAAGGAAGCCATAACACCATCCAGAGGCACGCCAACTTCTCTGGTCTTGAGCTCATCTGCAAAAGAATGATGGGGGAAGTCAGTAGGAAGGAGCACCGCTCTGTGCCTCTCTTGGCAAATAAATGTGCAAACCAAAGAGCAAGGTCACAACATGAACAGATTTCTTTTTGGTCATTATCACCTTTTCTTCATCATTACCTTCAAAAGAAATATTTTGAAAAATTAATGAAAAGGTATCTATGTTGAGGACTTTAAAACCAAGCCCTTAATATCGTTCCTAAATGACAGCAAGAATATGCTCTTTTGTTGACTCTACATGGTCAAGAAATATTTGAACTATGAAACAATTTTAAAAGGCAATAATTCCTCCGAAGTTCACCACATATGTATTTTCTGTAATGTTACAGCCCAGGAACCAGAAGCCAGTGGTTGTAGAAAAAAAAATCAAAATCCTTGATTGGGTCAGAGTCCAAGCCAGAGATCACAATAGTACAGTGCCAAAAAACACAATCCAAAAATCAGGGTCGTGGGACAGGCAGAGTTTGGTAACAATAAATCAGTATTGCCAAGGTACATAGACAGCAGGCAAAAATACAGTGAATCGGTGGTGAGTCGGTTGAATCGTGAGCTGAAAATCCAAAAACCAGGGCAGCAAAAGACAGTAATCGTAGTCAGGCAGGCGGAGTCAAAACCAGAACAAAAACAGATGAATCAGAAGGGCACAGGCAGAAAACAGTAGTTGGGCAAAGGGTGTCTCAGATATAACAGATCTATTAGCGTACGGGTCTCTCGGCACAGAAGAAATGATCAACGTTCTGACGGGGAAGGAACAGAAATGCAGGGCTGAAATGCAGCAAACGGAAGTCACATGCTGCAGGGAAACAGGTGGAGGGGAGTAACAGATAATGAGCAGAGAAGGTGAGCACACAAGGAAGCCCTCATACAATAATTGGCAAAAGCCAAGATGCGGACTGGGAACACATAGACAACCTATGACAGATAAACGGCTCCGGTTAAGGAGTTCTACATGCGCAGATAAAAGAGTACAGGATAGCAATTAAGCACGTGCGAGAGATTTCGCGGAAACACAGGAAGATACAGGGAAAGCAAAGCAAGGGGCGGAGATTAGAACAGGGCAAGTGCTAAGATTACGTAAGTAGTAATTAGTAGCGGTGCAACTTCACAAATTAACCCAAGTGCTCGTTAGTTAGTTAGTAATATATACACGGGTTAGTTAAGTTAGTAACAATAATAAAAACGGGAACACTTCAAAAGTACTTTTCAAGAGTTCATCTCAGAGAATATCAACTCAGTAGAGGATCCCCGTGTTCTTTGGGGGGCAATTAAAGGATTTATAAGGAATACAACTATTTCTTTGGCTTCCTACCTTAATTGGACAAGACTGGGCGAAATAAGTACACTTGAAAATGATCTTCAAAGGCTGGAACGGGCTCAAGAGGCGAATGGCGCAACTGAGGCTCGGAAAATGGAGATTGACACAGAGCAAATTTAAATAAATTATTGAGAATAAGAGCTGAATTTCAAATTCATAGGGCCAGGAAAAACTATTATATTTATGGCTCAAGGCCAAGTCGTCTGCTGTCTTTAAATTTGCAGAAATGTGAGAAATATTCTATTATCACGGCTATTAGCTCTGACCAAAAACTACATACTGCTCCCAAGGAAATCACTGCTGCTTTCCTAACTTTCTACTGAGAGCTATACAAATCTGAGATATCATTTGATGTAACTGAATGTGAATCCTTCTTTCATGACTTAAATCTCCCTAAACTCACACTAGACGACACTGAGTGCCTTGGGGAGCCCATCACTCTTACTGAGCTGAGGGACGCTATAGCTGGTTTGAAAAAAGGCAAGTCACCAGGATGGGATGGGATTCCCCCCGAGTTCTATCTCACTTTTTGGGTGGAGCTGCGACAGTACTTTTTAGCCATGGTCCATCGAGCCATTGAGGTGGGTTCTTTTTTCAATGACATGAATGCTGCCTTAATAACAGTGTTGCCTAAACCTAATAAGGATACCACTAACTGTGGCAATTACAGACCACTTTCTATCCTTAATGCTGAAATTAAAATTTTAGCCCGTATATTGGCCTCCCGATTTGAACCCCGAAATCAATGCTATTTCCTTTGAATTCTAAATTGGATGCTAGTTTACTACCCCAGCATATTCCGGTCGTCAAACAATTTAAGTATTTAGGTGTTGACATCTTCCCCTTGTTGGCTACTATAGCTAGAAAAAACTTCTTGGGCATCTATTATAAAGTTGAAGCGGACCTTGATAGGTGGTCTTACCTGCCAAAATCATTGCAAGCTTGTGTGTCAATTATTAAAATGGACATTCTGCTCCGAATAAATTTCTTTTCTTCCATGTTGCCATTACCACCTCCAACTTACTGTTGGAGAAGAGTTCATTCCCTGGTATCAAAATTTATCTGGGGTGGGAAGCGTCCACGAGTAAAGCTGGCAACACTCTACCGCCACAAATTGGAGGGTGGTCTCTTTTTGCCTAATTTTAAACATTATTTCTGGTCATTTGTCCTAAGACCTCGATCTAGAAAGCGACTTAGCATCTCCACATAGGTTAGTTGACTTGCATCCTTTGCTCGGATGGACTTATTGGCACCTTCATGCATATGTACTGGGAGTGTAAAACTGTGGAATGTTTTTGGGTTGAGGTCTGTGCTTCGCTAAGTACTGTTCTGGGTTTGACTGTGCCTTGCTCCCCCATTGCGCTACTTTTGAATGATACCACCTCTCTAAAACTGACAAGCTGGAAAAGGCGTATTCTTTTAATAGGCATCACTGTCGCCATAAAGATGCTGGCCCTACGTTGGAAACCCCCGCATTCAGTTGCTAAGGCTCAATGGGTTAGTACTTTCATTGATATAGTCAATATGGAGTTGTCAGTGGCAAGAATGCATGGGACAAACACTGAAACTATTTTGGCTTGGTCAGCGATGGCTGAAAAAATAGAGGCACTTCGGTAACTATTATTTCCATTCTCTGTCTGTGTTTGACTGGTTTTTGATTTTTGTATCCTGCATGTTGTTTTCTTTTTTGTGTGGAGATCCAAGATTTTGAGGGGGTGGGGGGTGGGTGGTCGTCTTGGGGCTTTTTTGCTACGATGATTTTTTTTTTTTTTTTTGATATGTATATTTTTATTACTTTTCACTTTTAAAACTTTTCTCAATAAAAATTTGGTCACAAAAAAAAAAATATAACTATAATACAAAACATACAACCCCAATTCTGAAATAGTTGGGACCAAGTGTAAATTGTGAATAAAATTAAAATGCAATGACTTTCAGATCACATGAGCCAATATGTTTTTTACAATAGAACATAGATAACATTTCAAATGTTGAAACTGAGACATTTTACATTTTTATCCACAAAATTAGCTCATTTCAAATTTTCTGGCTGCAACAGGTCTCAAAAAAGTTGGGACAGGCAGAAAAGGGCTGAAAAAGCAATTAATAAATAAGAGAATCAGCTGAAAGAACATTTAGCAAGTAATTGTCTTAGAGAGGCTGAGTCTCTCAGAAGTAAACATGGCCAGAGGCTCTCCAACCTGTGAAGGCTTGCATGAAAAAAATTGTGGAATACTTTAAAAACAATGTTCCTCAACATCAAATTGCAAAGGCTTTAAAGGTCTCATCGTGGACAGTGCATAACATCATCAAAAGATTCAGGGAAACTGGAAAAAAATCTCTGTGCGTAAGGAACAAGGCTGAAGACCTTTACTGGATGCCCATGATCTTCGGGCACTCAGACGCCACTGCATCACTCACCGGCATGATTCTGTCATTGACATTACTAAATGGGCCCAGGAATACCTCAAGAAACCACTGTCTGTAAACACAGTCCGCTGTGCCATCCACAGATGCCATCTAAATCTCTATCATGCAAAAAGGAAGCCATTGTTGAGCATGATCCAGAAGCGCCACCGTGTTCTGTGGGCCAAGGCTCATTTAAAATGGACTGTAGCAAAGTGGCAAAGTGTCGTGTGGTTAGACGAGTCCAAATTTGACATTCTTGTTTGAAATCATGGGCGTTGTGTCCTCCGGGCTAAAGAGGAGAAAAACCACCCTTCCTGTTATCAGCATTCAGTTCAAAAGCCAGCATCTCTGATGGTATGGGGACGCATTAGTGCATATGGTGTGGGACACTTGCATGTTTTAAAAAGCACCATGAATGCTGAAAGGTATAAAAAAGGTTTTAAAGCAACATATACTCCCCCAGACGACATCTTTTCCAAGGAAGGCCTTGTGTATTTCAGCAGGACAATGCAAAACCACATACTGCAGCTATTACAACATCATGGCTGCGTAGTAGAGGAGTCCGTGTGCTGAACTGGCCTGCCTGCAGTCCTGATCTTTCACCAATGGAGAACATTTGGCGCATAATTAAACGAAAAGTCCGTCAAAGGAGACCCAAAACTCTCCAGCAGCTGGAAGCCTGTATTAAACAAGAGTGAGATCAAATTCCAATGGCTAAACTCAAGAAACTTGTCTCCTCAATTCCCAGACGCCTCCACTCTGTGTTAAAAAGAAGAGGGGATGCTACACCATGGTCAACTGGCCCCTGTCCCAAATTTTTTGAGACCTGTAGCAGCCATCAAATTTGAAATGAGCTCATTTTGTGGATAAAATTGTAAAATTTCTCACTTTCAGCATTTGCTATGTTATTTCCATTGACTGTATAAAAAGATGGACGAAGCAACCGTGACGTCACCCATTGGTTTCAGCATACCATAAAGGAAGCCTCGATTTTGGCAATTTGAATTGTGCCATGTTGTCATTTTGAAACCGGATGTGATTTGTATTGGACGAGAGCGAGAATCAAGATCCGGGGAGGGACGTGAGAGGTAGATCTGACCGTATCGGACGAGGACCAGAGGATAGCCGCGCCTCGAAAGCATATTCTGGCTTTATCCTTTATTCTAGTCTACTTGGGACCATAATTTACAAAAATAAACATCATGATATATCGGAGGAGATTTGAAACTTGCTATAGCTACCATAAAATAATGTGAAAAATCATTATTTAAATGAAAAATCAGGTGGAAAAGTACGGTCATTTTCTCATAGACTTCTATAGCATTGAACTTCTTTCTGCAACTACCGACATCGCCATCTGCTGGCCATTAAATAGAATGCCATTTTACGGTACTTCCGCATGTGCTTCTTTTTTCAGACCAGAGTGCTGCATCCATCTTTTTATACACTCTATGGTTATCTCTGTTCTATTGTGAATAAAATACTGGCTGGTGTGATTTGAAAGTCATTGCGTTTTGATTTTATTCACAATTTACACTTTTTCCCAACTGTTTCAGAATTAGGGTTGTAAATGTTAGTTTAATTAGTAATCTGAGAAAACAGAGCGAAGCAAGTAAACGAGAATTGAAGTAATTAAGTGAAACACCAGAAACCACTGAATCACCCGAAACATGTAGGCACGCAGACTGGAGAGAAGGAACTTACCACACTGATCACAAAACAGGGGTAGACACTGGTGCACAGAACAGAAAATAAACAAATGGCAAAACATAAACTGGGAAGCAGACTGAGAATAAATAATCCATAATGAAGAAAAATAACAAAACTGGCAACAGGCATGCAGTGGCATAGCTAGTGGGGGGGCAAAGACACGTCCCTTTATGACAACAATTAGTCCTGGCTAGTTCTCATCATTTTCTTTTATTGATGCGTTTTCAAATTATTGTAACTGGCAACTGAAGATTTGGTTTCTCTCCATATGCGATCTAACAGCGATGAAATCATGGGCTAAATTCAGTACAGTAAAATAATTTACTAATTGATTGGCCAATGCTTTGCGTTGATTGAACTGGTCCGCGTTCCAATGAAATGCGGACTTTCAGTCTTTGTATTGTGTGGGTTGATAAAAACAAAAAAAAGTGGCACTCGGCAGTTCAAAAGGCAATAAAAAGCCTGCAGCTCCAGCTATATGCGTGAGAGTTTTTGAATAAAGTTGATTTACATACAGCAAATACGCATCCAGATGAATGATTGTTGCATTACCTATTCGGGGAGAACAAGCAACACCTGATAAGTGTGGAGTGCTCTCAGAGTGAACCTTTTGTTAATCATGAAAATGACTGAGAACAGGTCAGGACGAATAATTGTTTTAAACGGATGTTTTGTGCAACCCAATTCTCTGTTCTTGTTCCGCCACTGTAATGAATTTAGCCCATGATTTCTTCGCTGTTAGATCGCATATGGAGAGAAACCGTGTCTTCAGTTGCAAATTACGATAATGTGAAAATGCGTCAATAAAGGAAAATGGTTGAGAACTCGCCAGGACTAATTGTTGTCATGAAGTGACGTGTCTTTGCCTCCCCACTAGCTACGCCACTGCAGGCACGACAGAATCATCACATTTTCGACACCGATTTTCACGTCGACAGCGCGCTTTTTTTGATACTTAGATTTACAGGGAGTGAAACATGTTGGAAATACAGATATTTATAATTGTGCCACTGTGCAAATACTCATGAACATTTTGGGTGATGTAAGTATTTGTAACAAAACTTTGGTGATAAACAGCTCCTGCGGTGTTTCTCTAGGTCCTGCTAAAGTCCCTGAAGGAAAGTGGAGCCCTGCAGGACCCTCTTCTTGACTTTGGAAGTCTCACCACAGTGAGGAAGGGTTATCTGTACTGCAACTTGGTGTACATATGCACTCCAAAAACAGAAGTGAGAGTTAAGTGGTCATTTTTCATCACCACTTGGACCAGCTGTGTGATTATGTTTACTGCAGGCAGAGTTGTCGTTATAAACTGCCCACTCTGGGGGAAAACTCAGGGAGACACTCACAATATGTGCTCCTAGTCAATGCTGAGATGCGATCCATTTCATGCGCTTTAGTGAGATTAATTCAAATTCTAGTTGGAGATTTATTGTCTAAATAAAAATTCATGCTCTGGAATTCATATAACTTAATTCATGTAAATACACATTTTAAGGGGTCACTAATGTGCAATTTTATTTCTAATCACGAGGGTCAGATTGACAAAGAGAAGTATAGCCTATTCCGAAACTAAATTGAATTTTTAATGGAGAACCTATATAAAAACTAGATCTAGTCCAAAGCCAAGCTGTATTTGTGTGTGAGATACAAGCCCTTAGTGCTAAAAAAATGTTTTATTTCCTCATCTGGATTTAGGAGAACGGAAAACTTGAGATTCAGCAATACCAGAACAGATGGCGCTCAGAACCTTCAAGCTTACCCTCTCCACCTTCTCCAACATCTCCAACTTCACAGCAGGCAAAGAGACAGATGTCCTACTGTCTGAGGGCCCTTATCAGGCAGTGGAGGTGGTGATCATTGTACTGGTTTCAGGGTTGATTAGTCTTGTCACGATTACTGGGAACATACTGGTCTTGCTTTCAATCATAATCAACAGGAACCTACAGACCATAAACAACTACTTCCTCTTCAGCCTAGCATGTGCGGACCTGATTATTGGGGTCAGTGTCATGAACCTGTACACAGTCTACATTCTGGTTGGATATTGGCCATTGGGGCCAGTAGTCTGTGACCTTTGGCTGGCCGTGGACTATGTAGTCTGCTATGCCTCTGCCTACCATCTCACTGTCATCAGCTTTGACCGTTATTTCTGCATCACCAAGCCTCTCAGCTACCCTGCAAGGAGGACCACCAGGATGGCAGGCATGATGATTGCAGCAGTCTGGGTTCTTTCCTTTGTCATGTGGGCTCCAGCCATCCTGTTCTGGCAGTTTATCGTAGGTGAGCGCACTGTGCCAGAGGGTGAGTGCTACATCCAGTTTCTGTCCAATCCAACTATCATATTTATCACCTCTATTGTTTCCTTCTACCTACCTGTTATCATCATGAGCTTACTGTACTGGCAGATCTCCAGGGCCAGCAAGAGCCGCATGAAGTCAGGCAAGCACGAACCAGAGCAGGATAACCCATCCAGCAACAAAGCAGGAAGCCACATCACCATGCCTCACAATGACGACTACGTGAAAACCCATCACACTGAGAAGAGCCAGAATGGTGGAACAGGTGGAGTCGGGGAAGAGCAGCCCAGTGCACTAGTACATCCTGAGAGAAATGAAATTTCTGAGGCCCCTGCAGGTTTTGAGGAAAATCCCAAAGCTCTCAGCCTAAATACTACAATAGTAAAGCAGCGGCCCAAGAAGAAGGCATTGTCATCACGGGAGAAAAAAGTTACCCGCACAGTAATGGCCATTCTTGTCGCTTTCATGGTCACGTGGACACCTTATAACGTCATGGTGCTCATCACCACCTTCTGTTCAACCTGTGTTCCCTCCAGCATGTGGACCTGTGGCTACTGGCTCACCTACATCAACAGCACCATCAATCCAGCCTGCTATGCTCTCTGCAATGTCACCTACAAGAAGACCTTCAAACAACTCCTGCTCTGCCAGCACAAGGACATTCGCTTGGGCAGATAGAGAGGTGTGATTAATAGTTTTTTGATCCTGCAGGTGCTCTCCTCTGTCATTTCTTTTCATATTCTCCAGCATCACTTTAAAGAATGGCAGGTACAAGCTCAGGAAATGTAATTACAGACACACGACCAATAGATGTTACGTCAAATTTCACACATTTCTTTGACTGTGAACTTCATTAGAATTCAAGCATATTTAACTCAGAACTGAGACTCATAGAGTTTACAGAGATTCAGGAGATCAGAAAGTTTATCTATTTATTGTAATTTATATTTTCATCTTATATAAATGACATCACTGAATGTACAGTGCCATACAAAAGTTTGCAATCAACTAGAAATGTTGATGGTTAAAAAAATGAATTTTTAGCTCCGCTGTGACGATAATCAGCAGTCAGTGGAGCTCTTCTATTGCCGAGTCGCCCGGCTTCTGTCTGTCTGTCTCTCTGTCTGTCTGTCCGGCGTCACCTTCTCACTTCAAACTTTAAAATCTCAAAAACTGTCTGATGAATTTCTTTCTAATTTGTTGTGAGCCTTCCTTATGCTACTCTGAATATTTACTGTGAAAATTCCACTGTTTTGAGAAATACAGCAATTTGGACTTAGAAAATCAGTGTTTGTGCTTATTTTTTTCAGACTTTCATTCAGATCTCTAAAACTGATAACTTTTTGTCTAATTTGTTGTGAGCCTTCCTTATGATGTTCTGATGATCCCCTGTGAAAATTACAAAATTCTACATCCCGGTTTTTGAGAAATTCAGCATTTGAGACTTAGAAAATCAGTGTTTGTGTGCATTTTAACCTTGGCTGTGACGATAGTCAGGAGTCAGCGGAGCTTTTCTAATGCCAAGTCGTCCGACATCCATCCGTCTGTCTGTCCGTCCGTCCGTCCATCCGTCGTCAACTTTTCACTTCAAATTTTTATATCTCAAAAACTGTCTGATAACTTTTTTTCTCATTTGGTGCGAGCCTTCCCTATGATATTCTGAATATTCACTGTGAAAATTAGAAAATTCTACATCCCGATTTTTGAGAAATTCAGCATTTTGGACTTAGAAAATCAGTGTTTGTTCTCATTTTTTCAATCTTTCATTAAATGAAGTTAATACGTTAACTTAGGTTCGGGAGCAGGGCCACGCCTCAACTCCACCTTCAATCACCGGACAAGCCTATTTATGCCTGTTCAGCCCCTTCCTCTTTGTTTGACTCAGATCTCTCAACCCACCCACCCCTCTTCCCTTTACCTTCATCCATCTCCTTCCTATCTCATCCCTTCATCCTCATCAAATCATCCTCATCCCATCCCACCCACATCCCTACCCTCATCCCTTCATCCTCTCCCATTCATCCTCATCCCTACCTACCTCATTTCATCCACATCCCTACCCTCATCCCTTCATCCTCTTTCCGTTCACCTCTTCCAGTTCAACCCGATGCATACCTCTCTCATGTCTCTTCCAGGTACCGTCTGGGGGTCTCGATGTCAGCTCGGGTGGATAACGTCGAGATGGAACCCCCACACAGTCTCCTCCACCCAGTCATCAACATGTCCTCCAGACAACCTCAACAAACATCCCTCTTTCACTTCCATACCCACCCTCTCAATCCCTCAATTCATTAAACCTTTAACTTTAACTCGTTGTGGCGTGGTCCTTGCTAGTGAATATCTCAAAAACTGTCTGATAACTTTTTGTCTAATTTTTTGTGAGCCTTTTTAATGTTCTGATGATCACCTGCGAAAATTAGAAAATTCTACATCCCAGTTTTTGAGAAATTCAGCATTTTGGACTTAGAAATTGCAACATATGCCTGGACACACCCCGTTGGAGCGGCGCTCCCCCCATTCACCGCGCCTGCGCTGCGCCTGCGCCTGGTCTACGAATTTCGAGCCCATCGAGTCCACATAAAAGAAAGTGTAGGGGTGTTGCATTGCTAAGTTAACTATCACAGAGAATGAATTGCCGGTCCCCCAAGCTTTGATGGTTATCTTCAATTGTGATTATGTTACATTTTTTAGAAATGCAACATTAGCAAACGGTAAGATATGCGACTTATTGACAACAGCAAGCCAACTTTGGTGAGAAGGACAGTTTATTTTCATTCAAAATTCGATCTACCATTCTAATGTGTTGAAAAATTAAAAGTACGACCCATTACTCAGCTAGAACATGCACATAGGAAATGACACTTTCCCGGCGGAACGTGATTTAGAAAATACAACAAAAATCAGCATTAATATGCTCGCCACTCGCAACATTGGGTAAGTGACAGTTGAGAACATTTGACTGGAGCTAGCTATGTGGCCGAAAAGTGGCGAAAATCTGACACCTGCGTTACTTAATGTAATTAGCTACATACCTAGCTTGTTAAGCAAGATTCAGTGTCAAGATATCATAGATAGCCAGTTAGGTACTTCAACTAATTTCGAACCAGATGACTGGGGTGGGATCTGTTGAGCCATAGAGTCTATTTACCTTATTAACGACCGAATAGTTACGCTGCCGGCAGTTGGGTTCTTACACTTTACTTTGGTAAACTGTACCGTCTCCGTGTGAGAGCTAGCTATTACGGGCACTTACGTTAATAGCCTAGCTGTCAGCCCAGGTTATAAGTTCAGGGGGAGGTTTGGGTGGGTGTGTGGGCGGGATTCGATAGCGCTGCTCTACCCCCCGATCACTACTGCGCCGACTCAGGCTCCAAATGTGCAACATGCCAGTGACCGAATCGAGGATATTTTGGCTCCATTTTTGTTGAATGGGAGAGAATGGAGACGCGTCGTCCATGTTTTATACAGTCCTTGGTAATGCCTGAGAGGCCTTCATCACAGCTTTAGACTCTACTTAAGGAAAGCAGAACAACCGTAGTGTGCAGAAATGATTGCACATTTAACAAAATGAAGATAAATCCGAGACCAAGAAGTATTTAAGTATTTATTTCATGTAATACTGGATCATATGGATTCAAATAAGTAAACCCTCAGCAATATGTAGTAAAAGGAAATAAAAAAAGGACGTAGGGTCCTGTAGCTGACTGGCAAGCAATGAAAATACAAGTTATGAAAATTTCATGTGAAGTTTGACCAGGAGGTTGATAACAGGGGAAATGATGTCACATTGACAAAGGTCAATGTAAAGGTCACAAAATACATATACATTTATAAGACCTATGCAATCTAGTCCTCAGCTCTGAAGCAGTTTTGGTGATACAAGTCACTGAAAATTCAATATGTTAGTTGTATACTTTAAAGATCACAGAAGGTCAAGTTGCGGTAAGCAAATGGGCTTCATCTATAACTCAAATATGTTATGTATGTTAAAACATTGGCTCTATGTGTGGTCATTTTGGCGATACTTTGTTTCTCTTCTGTTCTTGAAATTTCTTTAGATCGCGGCATGATGTGTTGCTTTTTGAGTGCCTACTTCACTTTGTCAGACAGGTTCTATTTAAGTGATTACCTGATTAAACAGGTCTGGTAGTAATCAGGTTTTGGTGTGGCTAGTGGAATTAAACTCAAAAATGTGGTTAATCACAGTTAATTCATGATTTAACAAGGGGGGCAATTACTTTTTCATACAGGGCCAGGTAGGTTTGGATAGCGTTTTTACCTTAATGAATGAAATCATCACTTAAAAAACTGCATTTTGTATTTACTCAGGTTATCTTTGTCAAATATTAAGATTTGACATTTAAGTGTGACAAATATGCAAAAAAAAAAAAAAAAAAAAGAAATCAGGAAGGGGGCAAAAACTTGTTCATAGCCCTGCAGGTTCTGAGCATGCACAGTAACTGTAGCACAGCTCCTTTTACAGAAGGACTAAAATTGTGTAAAGAGTCAAAATGAATCAAAGAACAATACTGTATAATGCAAAATTTAAAAAAAAAAGCCACAACTTAAATGCTTTGTTTTGAAGGAAAACATCAACCACAGTACAATGGTAAGTGCAGGCAGCTGCCACGCTGCACCAAATTAATTTTTGGAAACTCACAAATTTCTGTTTTTGGCAACACTGAATTCAGTGGACATTTCATACTCTTCAGTCAAGCCCTGCCATACCCTTCTTGTGCATGAGACTGTCCACATGAAATCCTGAAGTGATCTGAACCTTATTCCTCACTATTATAAAGGAGGAAAGTCAATTAAAGTAGCCGACTACGAGGGTCAGGAACTGATAGAGTGGGGTCTCCAGCCGGCTCCTTTATCGCTCAGTTAAGACTTATGATCCAATGCAAAAAACAGACACTATTCAACTTAACTTGGTAATTGCTTAACTGCCTCAACATGTCATTGTGGGTTGTCCACTCTTATCCCATAGGTGGATTTAAAGTTCACTTAACATTTTATGAGAGTGTAAGGCATGATTTTGTATGAAAGGTTCTGAAGGTTCTCGACCTGCAATTATTCGTAATTCATTTTTGTTCATTGCACTACATCGCTGTGATTGTAAAGCAAATGACGTGATTGTGCTCATGCAGGTGCTTTCTTCAAGATTTCACACCTGACGCAAAAATTTGTTGAGGTGTAATTATTATGCCAGAATCCCAGAGAGATTAAGATTTTGACGCAAGCGTACTGTGAGGGACTGCCCACCCTGTTCTTCTACCCTCTGGCCCGCCACTCTCTCTGGCTCCTGAGTCTACTTCACCTCTCTCACTCGCTCCTGAGTCTACTTCACCTCTCTCACTCGCTCCTGAGTCTACTTCACCTCTCTCACTCGCGCTTTCTCCTTCCAGACAGCAGTGTCGCAGACACTTGTCCTTCAGCGTCGCTTTACTCCACACACATGCCCTCAGAACGGCAGCAAGGCGTTTCTTACCGACAAAAGGCTGCATGCTCTCACCTGCCAAACGGAGGCCACAGCAGGGAGAACCAAAAAGATTCCTCGAGAACAGGTATTTAAATCATAAAACTACAAATGCACTATGTTTTTTTGCAATATATGGCATCTTTTGTATCGTGGAATTTATGTGCAGCAGCCAATAGATACAATATGACACTGAATTTCCAAATTTGCGGAATCATGGAAACCAAATGGCTTAATATACTAACTTTCAGTGATTTGTTGTTTAACCTCAATTCCAAATAATTGGGACAGTTCATTAAATTAATTAATTTGTAAATTATCTTTTTTTTTCATTTTTTGAGAGAAACATGAAAAACTGTTTGAAGTTTCAACCTAACACTGGAGGCTAATGATTTTTGGAAATATTCGCAAATTCCAAAAATAATGCCTGCAACGGGTTCCAAAGAATTGGGACACAGGAATGGAAAGACTGCAAAAGTTGGGGAATCTCCAGAAAAACAGTACTTTTTGAACAAAACAATACTCAGGCAAACAGGTGAATTGGTGATTTTATAATGACCTTGTTTTACATGAGCGGTCACGAAGGGGCACGGTCATTTACCAGTGAGACAGTATGAGGTTTGCCCCTTTTCTAAAAGCTGCATGAGCACATTGTGAAAAAGCTTGAGTACTCTTCTCAATGTGCAATCGTACGGAATTTACCAATCTCACAATTTACCGTCCAAAATATAATGAAATGATTCTGTGAATCTGGAAAGAACCAGAGCACTCTCTTTGCATAAAATATTGGATGCACATGACCTTTACACTCTCAGACAGAACTAAATTAACTGACATCTTCTACAATGGACATAACTAGTTGTACTATGCTCGTAAATACTTCAGAGGACCTGTGTCAGAGATTAAGATTCACTGTAACATCATCAAATGCAAGTTAAGATTAGAAAACGAAGCCAAAACACCATCCAGAAGAACTGCCAACATCTCTGGTTTCTAGCTCATCTGAAAAAGAATGACAGGGAAGTGGGAAGGTGGGAAGCAGTGCTGCAGTCTGAGTCCATCTTACAAATGGTTTTTGGAGATAATGGATGTTGTGTTCACAGGGCCAAAGAGGAAAACAACCATCCCAACTGTTATCAGTGTCATTTTCAAAAGCCAACATCTGTCATGGTCCTGGGCTGAATTAGGCTACTGAGCTCATTTTGGGCAACTGTAGACAAAACTGACAAAGAAGGGTACAGCGCAATTTGGGACAATATACAGTACTGTGCAAAAGTTTTAGGCAAACTTTTAAAAATTTATATCTGGCATTAGATCTTTATTTTTTGTTTTCCTCATTAATGTTGCTGAAGATTGAAAGCATATCTGAATTCTAAATTCTAATTTAAAAAATAGTTTAATAAATAAATGTTGGTATTTCAATAAAAACAGTTGATACAGATAATATGCTCTTGACGGAGCCCTGATATCAGCATCATCATGGCTGTCCACAATTATTTGGAGGGACAGACACAAGTGAGACAGTCAGTCTGTAGAAGAACAGTGGCAAGTTTTTCACTCTGCGTGGAACAACCCTAAAGCCAATCCTCTCATGAAACTATTACACAACAGGACACTGTCCCAGATTTTTAGGTAAAGCATAGTCACAACTAATATTGGTTTTATTTTGTTTTAACAGTTTACAACTTTGTTTAGTACATCTCTCTGTGATTGGAAAGTTTAAATTTCATTATTTTTGCAAGCATATTTGCCCTATGAAATTGCTTTTAAATGTGCCTAAGACTTTTGCACAGTACTGTATGTGACTTCCAGATATCGTTTTTTTCAGGGGTGCCCCTGTGTGTTCTGGATAATGGCAAACCTCACACGGCACAGATTAAAACAGCATGGCTGTGTTATTTTGCCTGAATCCCTCAGAGATTAAGATTTTGGTGCAAACTTGTTGTGAGGGACCACCCACCCTGTTTTTCTCCCCCTTTCTTTCGCCATCCTCTCCGTGTCCCTGTCCCTCACTCGGTCTTGCGTCTCCTCCACTTTTCTAACCTGCACTCTTTCCATCCAGACAGCAGTGTTGCAGACACTCGTCTCTCAGCTTCTTTTACTCCACATGCATTCCATCAGATCGGCAGTGAGGTGCATGAGACCGACTGAAGGTTGCGTGCTCTCAACTACCAAACGGAGGGCGCTTTTGGGAGAACCACAACAGATCCTCGAGAACAGGTAATTAAATCGTAAAACTACAACGCAGTTGCGCAAAATTTGTCCATTGTTTGTGAAGATGAAGTTTCATCCTGTCATAAAACATGATCCAACCCCATTTCCAAAAACGTTGGGACGCTGTGTAAAATGTCAATGAAAACAGAATGCAATAATTATCAAATCATTTGATCTGTATATTTATTTGAAAATAGTACAAAGCCAATATATCAGATGTTAAAATGGATTAATTTTATTCATTTATTTTTTTAAATATCTGCTCATTTTGAATTTCATGACAGCAACATGTTATTAAAAAGTTGGGACAGGACAATAAAAGACTGGAAAAGATGCATGATGCTTCAAAAAAAAGATAACTGGTACAACATCTCACAGCTATTTAGATTGTTTCGCAACAGGTCAGTAACATGAATGGGGAAGAAAAAGTCTTTCATAAGTACATTTGGTGTGGGTTTAACCACTCTGTGAAAGACTGCATGGGGAAATAGTTCAAGAATCTAAGAATAAAATTTTCAACTTTTAATTTACAATGACTTTGGCGATTTTATACTCTACGGTGCACAATATCATGAAAAAAAATCTGAAAATCCAGAAAAATATTTGTACGCATGGGATAAGGCCAAAATGCAGTTTTGAATGGCTGTGATTTTTGAGTCCTTAGGCGGCATTCCATCACAAAATGAGACAGGATTCTGTCAGCGAAAATCACTGCATGGACTCAGGAAAACCTCTGTAAACCACTTTCAGTAAACTCAGTTTGTCACTGCTTGGACAACTGCAAGTTAAAACTCTGCAAGGTAGATATTAAACCATATATAAATGAGATTCAGACACGCTGCCTGCTTCTCTGGGCCTGAGCTCATTTAAAATATGCTGAGGCGCAGTGGAAACCTGCCCTGTTGTTTGACTATTAAAAATGTGAAATTTAGGAAATCTTGGATGCCACATCCTGTGGACGAAAGAGGAGGAGGCAATCTGGCTTGTTATCGGCAAACAATTCAAAAGCCAGCATCCATCATAGTATGGGGGGTCATTTGCACACATGGCATAGGTAAGTAACGCATCCTTGAAGACACCATTAATGGTGAAGGATATATACAGATTTTTGTGAAATATTTACAGCCATTCTGATGCCTTTTTTAGAGGAAGGCCTTACTCATTTCAGCAACACCATGCCAAACACAATACTCTGCATGTATCACAACAACATGTCACTGAAGTAAGACTGGATGCTCAAGTGGTCTGCCTGCAGTCTAGACCTGTCACCCACTGACAATATTTGACGCATTGTGAAACAAAAAATATGACAAAAGAGGCTGCAAAGCATTGAGCAGCTGAAATTGTATTAGAGCAAGAATGGGAAAAACATCTTGCTGTCAAAACAAATGTAGGTGCCCTCAATTCCCAAATGCTTACAGAGTATTGATTGAAGAAGACGTGATGATATACAGTGGTAAACATTCCCTCATGCTAACTTTTTGAATCGTGTTGCTGGCATCAAATTCAAAATGAGCATTTATTTTCCAAAAAACAATAAAATATCTGTTTCAACATCAGATACATTTTCCTTGCACTATTTTCAAACATATGTAAAGTTGAATGATTTGAAAATCATTGCATTCTGTTTTTATTGACATCTTACACAGCGTCCAAACTTTTTGGAAACGGGGTTGTAGATTGAATCTGTTGTGTCCCTGAATCGCCCGCACTGTGGCCAACAGGTTACGCAATAGGAATGCGGTTTCGATGAATGAACTCTCTTTTATGTGTTGTACAACCCGAAATTTACAAGAATTGGAACAGTATGGAAAATCAAAATAAAATAAGAATTGATTTTCTGGAATTTAGTTGGGTACAGCACAATAACTTTTTGAAGTCTCACCAAAACAACTGTATTGATTCCTGTATAAAGGCCAATTTGTAAATTCCTGATGTGATGCCCACAACTCCTTTGCACAAAATCTGAGACAGGCTAATTAGAAGATTGTAAAATTTGTGGAATCTCGAGAAAGAGACCAGTTTCGATATTCCACAGCTGAACAGTTTACAGGTTTTTTAATTGTGATTGGGTATAAAATGAGCCGTCACAATAGGCACCGATATGACCCAACCAGATTGACAAGGATTCACGACTTTTTCCCAAAGTTGCGGGAACAAATTGTAAAACAGGGTCAATGAATAATTGCATGGAATTCAATAATCTCACTGTTAATATAGAGAAAAACCTCTGAAAAACCAGAGTGCGATTTGTGCAGAAAATATTAGATACAGTGCTGTGAAAAAGTATTTACCCCCTTCCTGATATCTTATTTTTTTTGCATATTGGTCACATTTAAATATTTCAGATCATCAAACAAATTTAAATATTAGATAAAGATAACCTGAGAAAATAGAAAATGTTGTTTTCAAATGATGATTTCATTTATTAAGGGAAAAAGCAATCCAAACCTACCTGGCCCTATGAGAAAAAAAGTAATTGCCCCCCATTATTAAATCATGAATTGACTGCAATTAACCACATTTTCTGAGTTCAGTTTCACTAGCCACACCCAAGCCTGATTACTGCCTGACCTGTTGAATCAAGAAATCACTTAAGTGGAACCTGTTTGACAAAGTGAAGCAGGCTAAAAGATCTCAAACGGGCAACACATCATGTTACGATCTAAAGGAATTCAAGAACAGGTGAGAAACAAAGTCATTGACATCTATCAGTCTGGAAAGGGTTACAAAGCCATCTCTGAGGCTTTGGGACTCCAGCGAACTAAGGTGAGAGCCATTATTCTCAAATGGAGAAAAATTGGAACAGTGGTGAACCTTCCCAGGAGTGGCCGGCCTACCAAAATTACTCCAAGAGCGCATTGACGACTCATCCAGGAGGTCACAAAAGAACCCTGAACAACATCTAAAGAACTGCAGGTCTCACTTGCCTCAGTTAAAGTCAGTGTACATGATTCAACAATAAGAAAGAGACTGGGCAAAAATGGCATCCATGGGAGAGTTCCAAGGCGAAAACCACTGCTGACTAAAAACAACAGAAAGGCTTGTCTCACATTTGCCAAAAAACATCTTGATGATCCCTTAGACTTTTGGAAAAATATTCTGTGGACTGACAAGTTGAACTTTTTGGAAGATGTGCGTCCCGTTACATCTGGCATAAAACTTAATAACGACTTGCCGTTATTTATGGAACCATGAATTCTGCTCTCTTCCAGAAAATCCTGAAGAAGAATGTCCGACCATCAATTTATGACCTCAAGCTCAAGTGCACTTGGGTTGTGCAGCAGGTCAGTGATCCAAAACACATCAGCAAGTCCACCTCTGAACGGCTTCAAAAAACAAAAACAAAATGAAGGTCTTTGGAGTGGCCTAGTCAAAGTCTGGACTTAATCCGATTGAGATGCTGTGGCATGACCTTACACAGGCCGTTCATGCTTGAAAACCCTCCAATGTGGCTGAATTACAACAATTCTGCAACGAAGAGCAGGCCAAAATTCCTCAAGAGCCATGTGAAAGACTCATTGCCAGTAATCACAAATGCTTGATTGCAGTTGTTGTCGCCGACGGTGGCACAACCAGTTTTTAGGTTTAGGGGGGTAATTACTTTTTCACATCGTGCCAGGTAGTTTTGGATATCTTTTTATCCTAAATAAATGTAATTATTATTTAAAAACTGCATTTTACTATTTACTCGAGGTTTCTTAGTCTCATATTAAAATTAGTTTGATGATCTGAAACATTTAAGTGTGACAAATTTGCAAAAAAAAAGAAGAAATCAGGAAGGCGGCAAATACTTTTTTAAAGCACTGTATATGCAGAGACTTAACCGGTCGTGGCAGGCCGAAGGAGGGGCCCAGGCAGGGGTTTGAACCCGAGATTCCCGGGTAAGAGTCACATGCGCTGACGAGCCAGACTCTTTGGCAAGGTAGCCAAGGTGCGTATTTATGATGAGGCATTTCTAGTGACAGGACCCATCAACTGTCACATCTCTCCCCCTCTTTCGGGAGGGTATCCTCGCACTCCATGCTTTACATATGCTGCCATCCATTGGGATTCCCTGGATACTGCTGATTACGCCAGAATGTGGCAGGCCGAAGGAGGGCCTGGGTGGGGATTTGAACCCTAAACTCCCTGCTTAGAGTCACACACACTGACCACATCGCCAAAGAGCCAGGCTCGTTGGCAAAGTAGCCAGGGCGCGTACTTATTAGGAGGCATTTCTAGTGACAGGACCCATCAACTGTCACACGAAGATGAAACGACTGGGGGACTAAGCCTCCACCTGAGGGGGCTGATCTGGCCTGTTCTCCTCCACCTATTAATGATATGCACTGCCCTCCCAAAAAAAGTTGTTGTTTGGATTTCCCAAGTACTCAAGAGCCGATGATTGAATCATTATTGCATTGATGAATATATTCTAGTTGGCAGTAATTCTTTCTATCCTGACTGATTTGGAGCTTAACTTCTCATTTCTTAAAGAACTTTGTTGTACGACGTATCGATGGTCATTTAAAAGATGTTGCAGTGTTTCAAATGGGGCAAATTATTGGCCAGCTTCAAGCAAAGAAAACAGCTTAGGAGATTGCTGAAATCACTGGAATTGAGTCAGGAACTGCCCAACACGTTATTTAAACCTGGAAGGATAGCGGTGAACCATCAACTTTGCAGAATAAGTGAGTCAGAAAGAAATCATGATCAATCATGAGTGGCGATCAAAAATACGCTTGGTGAAGTCTCATACTGAAAAATTGACTGAGGAACTTGTTGCTATATTTTATTGTGAAAGTAAAAGCACTTCAGCTGACTACCTGAATGTACTCAATGACCACATTATTCCATTGACAATTTTGTTTTAATTCTCGAAGGCATATTCCAGGATGAAAATGCCAAGATTCTGTTGACTCACATTATGAAATAGTGGCTCAGTGAGCTTGAGGAATCATTTTTACCCATGAATTGGTAATGGCAGAGTCCTGAAATTTATCAGTTGAAAGTCTTTGGGATGTGCTGGAGAAGGCTTTGCAGAGTGGTTTAATTCTCCTGTCATCAAAAGAAGATCTTAGCCAAAAAAAAGGCAATTCTGGTCAGAAATAAATGTTCCAATATGGCATAACATTGTCAAAGCAATGCCAGAATGAATGCGTGGCTTGATCAGAATGAAAGGCAGTTCAACAAAATATTAGAAAATGCAACTTTTTTTTGGCTGGGCAATGTACATTATTTGGGGGAGTACAAACAATTTAGGAGGGCGTAAGAACCCCTAAAATAGGCCAAGCTATGCCCCAGGATACGTGAGACCTTTGAGTCCTCAAACAGTACTGCACTAACTGACGTGCTTCTGTGCAGGGGACATAACCACATGGGCTCAAAAATACTTCAGAGGACCTGTGTCAGAGAATACAGTTAATTTTTGCATCATCAAATGCAATTTTAGAGAGGGAAAAGGAAGCCATAACACCATGCAGAGGCACGCCAACTTCTCTGGTCTTGAGCTCATCTGCAAAAGAATGATGAGGGAGTAGGAAGGAGCACCGCTCCTTGGCAAATAAATGTGCAAACCAAAGAGCAATTACAACCTTTTCTTCATCATTACGCTTCATATGTTGAGGACTTTAAAACCAAGCCCATAATATCATTAGTAAATGACAGCAAGAATATGCTCTTTTGTCGACTCTACATGGTCTCGAAATATTTGAACTACGTAACAATTTTAAAAGGCAATAATTCCTCCGAAGTTCACCACATATGCATTTTCTGTAATGTTACAGCCCAGGAACCAGAAGCAAGTGGTTGTAGAAAAAAAAAAATCGAAATCCTTTATTCGGTCCGAGTCCAAGCCAGAAATCACAACAGTACAGCGCCAAAAAACACAGTCCAAAAATGAGGATCGTGGGACAAGCAGAGTTTGGTAACAATAAATCAGAATTGCAAAGGTACATAGACGGCAGGCAAAAATACAGTGAATCGGAGGTGAGTCGGTGAATCGTGAGCTAAAAATCCAAAAACCAGGGCAGCAAAAGACAGTAATCATAGTCAGGCAGGCGGGGTCAAAACCAGAACAAAAACAGATGAATCAGAAGGGCACAGGCAGAAAACAGTAGTCGGGCAAAGGGTGTCTCAGATATAACAGATCTATTGGCGTACGGGTCTCTCGGCACAGAAGAAATGATCAACGTTCTGATGGGGAAGGAACAGAAATGCAGGGCTTAAATGCACCAAACAGAAGTCACATGCTGCAGGGAAACAGGTGGAGGAGAGTAACAGATAATGAGCCGAGAGCGTGAGCAAACGAGGAAGCCCTAATACAATAATTGGCAAAAGCCAAGACGCAGACTGGGAACACATAGACAACCTATGGCAGATAAACGACTCCAGTTAAGGAGTTCTACGTGCGCAGATAAAAGAGTGCAGGACAGCAATTAAGCACGTGCGAGAGATTTCACGGAAACAGAGGAAGATACAGGGAAGCAAAGCAAGGGGCGGAGATTAGAACAGGGCGAGTGCTATGATTACATAAGTAGTAATTAATAGCGGTGCAACTTTACAAATTAACCCAAGTCCTCGTTAGTTGGTTAGTTAGTTATATATACACGGGTTAGTGAAGTTAGTAACTACAATAAAAACGGGAACACTTCAAAAGTACTTTTAAAGAGTTCATCTCAGAGAATATCAACTTAATAGAGAATCCCCGTGTTCTTTGGGGGGCAATTAAAGGATTTATAAGCAACATAACTATTTCTTTCACTTTCTACCTTAATCGGACAAGACTGGGCGAAATAACTAAACTTGAAAATTATCTTCAAAGGCTGGAACGGGCTCAAGAGGCAAATGGCGTCACTGAGGCTAGGAAAATGGAGACTGACACTGTCAGAGCGAATTTAAATAAATTATTGAGAATAAGAGCTGAATTTCAAATTCATATGCTGCATTCCATTTACCTCGGAAGTCGGAGCTGGGAAAGACGTCACAGCGGAGTTATCAGTGTTCCAGTTACAAAGTTGGAAAAAAGTTGCCAACCGCCATAAACCGGGAAGAAGAGGAGTAAAACAAGATGCTCACGTCTACGAAAGCTATTCTCGCGTTTGCCTTGTCCAAATATAAGCAACTTCTGGACAAATATGCTGTCCTTCTGCAGCCTTCAAACACGGTGGATTTCCATATATATACGTCGAACAATGCATATGGCTGATTTAGTGCGACAAACACGAGTCAAAAGTAATAAACGGAATATTACAGGAGGTTCTAATTACTGTTTACACCTGGGGCAGCCATCTTTGACTGTTAACTTGGGGGTAGTGAAGATTCTCCGACTTTCTGAGTCGGAAATCCGACCTCGGGGGGCGTTCCAATTGAAACTTCCGACTTGGAACTCGGAAATTCCGACTTCCGAGTACAAATGGAATGCAGAAATAGGACCAGGAAAAACTATTATTTTTATGGCACAAGGCCAAGTCGTCTGCTGTCTTTAAATTTGCTGAAATGTGAGAAATATTCTATTATCACGGCTATTAGCTCTAACCAAAAACTACTTACTGCTCCCAAGGAAATCAATGCTGCTTTCCTAACTTTCTACTCAGAGCTATACAAATCTGAGATATCATTTGATGTAACTGAATCTCCCTAAACTCACACTAGACGACACTGAGGGCCTCGGGGAGCCAATCGCTCTTACTGAGCTGAGGGACGCTATAGCTGGTTTGAAAAAAGGCAAGTCACCAGGATAGTATGGGATTCCCCCCGAGTTCTATCTCACTTTTTGGGCGGAGTTGGGACAGTACTTTTTAGCCATGGTCCATCGAGTCATTGAGGTGGGTTCTTTTTTCAATGACATTAATGCTGCCTTAATAACAGTGTTGCCTAAACCTAATAAGGATACCACTAACTGCGGCAATTACAGACCACTTTCTATCCTTAATGCTGAAATTAAAATTTTAGCCCAGATATTGGCCTCCCGATTAGAACCCTGAAATCAGTGCTATTGCCTTTGAATTCTAAATTGGATTCTAGTTTACTACCCCATCATATTCTGGTCGTCAAACAATTTAAGTATTTAGGTGTTGACATCTTCCCCTTGTTGGCTACTATTGCTAGAAAAAACTTCTTGGCATCTATAATAAAGTTGAAGCGGACCTTGATAGGTGGTTTTACCTGCCAAAATCATTGAAAGCTTGTGTGTCAATTATTAAAATGGACATTCTGCTCCGAATAAATTTCTTTTCTTCCATGTTGCCATTACCACCTCCAACTGACTATTGGAAAAGAGTTCATTCCCTGGTATCAAAATTTATCTGGGGCGGGAAGCATCCACGAGTAAAGCTCGCAACACTCTACCACCACAAATTGGAGGGTGGTCTCTCTTTGCCTAATTTTAAACATTATTTCTGGTCATTTGTCCTAAGACCTTGATCTGATTGGCTGAACCCTAATTCAGTTGCCTGTTGGAAACCAATAGAAAGCCACTTAGCATCTCCACATAGGTTAGTTGACTTAATTTATTCTGATGTCCCTTTAAGGCGAGCTGGATTACGGCTTGGTCCAATAGTTAGCTTCCTTTTATCTACATGGCGTCTCGTTGGGAAAGAATCCAAAAGCATTTGTAAATGGCACCTGAATAGTCCACTCTTCAATAACTATGGCCTTTTGACTGCAGGAATCCCATTCTCATCCTCAGCTTGGAGTACTAAGGGCGTTCACACCCTAGCTGATGTGTTTAATGATAGCGGGCCCCGTGACTTTAATGATCTGAGAATGTCATATGATCTGCCAGGCACATCCCTGTTTTTATATTTCCAGCTACGGTCATCCATGAAAGCATACGGTGTACCATGGAAGACCCCACTCACCACCCATCCTCTACACTCTACTTTGTATGAAAAATGTTGGAAAAGGGGTTTGGTTTCTAAACTATATGCTTTTTTTTGGAATGCCTCTTATACACCTCTACCCATCATTCGAGTCTGGTCTCGAATTTGGATTTGAAGCATTATATCAACAGTGACTTGTTAGATTGGGACAAAACATGGTCTTCAGTTGTCCTTGCCTCTAAAAACCCAGATCATCAACAGATCCACTTTAATTATATTCACATGACCTACCTCATGCCACATAAGAACTTTCTCATGAAGTGTCTATCATCTCCGATTTGCACCCTTTGCTCGGATGGACTAATTGGCACCTTCGTGCATATGTACTGGGAGTGTATAACTGTGGAATGTTTTTGGGTTGAGGTCTGTGCTTCGCTAAGTACTGTTCTGGGTTTGACTGTACCTTGCTCCCCCATTGTGCTACTTTTGAATGATACCACCTCTCTAAAACTGACAAGCTGGAAAAGGCGTATTCTTTTAACAGGCATCACTGCCGCCAAAAAGATGCTGGACCTACACTGGAATCCCCCGCATTCAGTTGTTAAGGCTCAATGGGTTAATACTTACATTGATATAGTCAATAAGGAGTTGTCAGTGGCAAGAATTCATGGGGCGAACACTGAAACTATTTTGGCTTGGTCAGCGATGGCTGAAAAGATAGAGGCGCTTTGGTAACTATTATTTCCATTCTCTGTCTGTGTGTTTACCATGTTTGACTGGTTTTTGATTTTTTTATCCTGCATGCTGTTTTCTTTTTTGTGTGGAGATGCAAAATTTTGAGGGGGTGGGGGGTGGCTGGTCGTCTTGGGGCTTTTTTGCTACTATGATTTTTTTTTTGATATGTATATTTTTGTTACTTTTCACTTTTAAAACTTTTCTCAATAAAAATTTGGTCACAAAAAAAAGATAGTAATTATAATACAAAATATACACCCCAATTTTGAAATAGTTAGGACGAAGTGTAAATTGTGAATAAAATCAAAATGCAATGACTTTCAGATCACATGAGCCAATATGTTATTTCAGGGATTGCGCTGGCCGCTCGCCACGTTCGCCAATGCGAACAAAATACCGTTGTGGCGAAGAAATTTTGCGGTGAATAAGCCACGCTGGCGAAGGCCAAAATAAAAAAATAAACATATAAAAAAAGAGGCGAGATAATCCTATGTTACGGTGATCTTCTAAATTTTGTCGGAAATGAAACGTATAAAACATCCCTCCTGTTTTCACACATAGCTAATCATCCTGAAATCTTCGCACTGCACCGTGGACTACTCCTCTCACATTCAGGTTTACAATGAGCAGCGCGCTTAGCCAATCAGACAGCTGGGAGCCAAAATTATTCTCTTCGCGGAAACGTAGAGAACTGAGACCAACAGCAACAGTATACATGTGCCGTAATGTGAAGCCAAAAAAGGTGCTCAGTTAAATCAAGATCGTGTACAGCGAGCACCTCATGATTTCTTTGGGGGAAATCCTCCTCATCAAAGAAGCCTTAAGCTTCAGAGCAGCCATACGACAGAAACGAGAAACGGTTATTCAGCCCAAATGGTTCCAGGATTTTCCATGGCTGGAGAAATCCAATAATGTCGACCGGCCACGGAAGCTCTACTGCGTTTGGTGTGAAGAAGTTGGCCAGAATAGTATATTCGCCAAGGCATTCAGAAAAGTGACGATGTTTGCGGTTAACGAGTGTGTTAACGACAATTAAGTTACTTGTTCTGTAACGAAACACGCTCATGTGATGTCATGACAATAATCCACGAGCCTGCAAGAGTTAATGAAGTAGGCTTAATCAGTTCGCTGGAGTTTGACGGTGCATTACGTGACCTAGAACGGTGTGCACTTATTTCGGTAATTAAGTCATTATAATAACCGATAATATTTTGCTAACGATTGTCTGCGTGCCATTGTTTGTAAAATTACAGCTGATGGGTGCTTTATGGAGTTTGGATGATGGAGCCTGACTAAACAAAAATTAAAAACAAAATAAATTTCAATTCAGACCTCCCTTTTACGCTGCTGAATTGTTAACCCTGCTTTTTTCGGCTGTTTCGTCATTTTTACATGGCCCGTCTTCATTTCTGGCCGAAAAAATTAAGTAATAAACAAGGAAACTGTCCTGATAAGAATATGCATTTCAGCTAATGTCCCGACCGAGTTAAAAAATCTTGCTCATGATAAACGGTCATATATAGTTGGCTTCATTCTCATTTTCAGAATGGTGGCCGAAGCAAAGATTTATTTATTTATTTTTGAACAAGCCACCTAAAAGCGTACAACAACGCGAAGGATGCAATCGCTGCTCAGATGAGGACAGAGCATTGGGTGGTGCAAGAAAATATCACAAAGCAGAAGTTCAGAAGTGGAATCGTACCGCAACACCGCAATGCAAGTTAAACGGTGTCAGTGCCAAACCTAAGATTTCTTTATTCCCCTGAACCAAAATTGTCCCTCCTTAACTTATGTCTGCTTTGCAGTATAGTTTAAAAGGAGAAGGGGTTGAGCAGAGGAGGAGACAAGGAGCTGTAACTACAAAATGAAATTCCAGAAGGCCGATATTTTTCATTCATGACTTAGTGAGTTAACAGGGTGATCATTGTTGGCGTCAATTCCTTGTGCAGAAGAGAATTTAAACTAAAACCTTGAAAAATGAGGCCAAAGATAATAGATCTGAATTCGCCACAGTGGCTAAATCTTTTTTAATGTGGCTAAAGAAATTTGAGATGAATTAGCCACAGTGGCTAAAAAATTTTTTCTCCTCGTGCAACCCCTGGTTATTTACAATAGAACATAGATAACATTTCAAATGTTGCAACTGAGACATTTTACATTTTTATCCACAAAATGAGCTCATTTCAAATTTTCTGGCTGCAACAGATCTCAAAAAAGTTGGGACACAGGCAAAAAAAGGGGATGAAAAAGCAATTGATTTAGAAGAGAATCAGCTGAAAGAACATTAAGTAAGTAATTAAGTTAACTGGCATCAGGTGTGTAACAAGATTGGCTATAAAAGGGATGTCTTAGAGAGGCTGAGTCTCTCAGAAGTAAAGATGGCCAGAGGCTCTCCAACCTGTGAAGGCTTGCAAAAAAAATTGTGGAATACTTTAGAAACAATGTTCCTCAATGTCATATTGCAAAGGCTTTAAAGGTCTCATCATCGACAGTGCATAACATCATCAAAAGATTCAGAGAAACTGGAAAAATCTCTCATGCGCCGAACAAGGCCAAGACCTTTACTGGATGCCTGTGATCTTCGGGCCCTCAGACGCCACTGCATCACTCACCGGCATGATTCTGTCATTGACATTACTAAATGGGCCCAGGAATACCTCAAGAAACCACTGTCTGTAAACACAGTCCGCCGTGCCATCCACAGATGCCACCTAAATCTCTATCGTGCAAAAAGGAAGCCATTGTTGAGCATGATCCAGAAGCGCCCCCGTGTTCTGTGGGCCAAGGCTCATTTAAAATGGACTGTAGCAAAGTGGCAAAGTGTCGTGTGGTTAGACGAGTCCAAATTTGACATTCTTGTTGGAAATCATGGGCGTTGTGTCCTCTGGGCTAAAGAGGAGAATGACCACCCTTCCTGTTATCAGCATTCAGTTCAAAAGGCAGCATCTCTGATGGTATGGGGATGCATTAGTGCATATGGTGTGGGACACTTGCATGTTTTAAAAAGCACCATGAATGTTGAAAGGTAAATAAAGGTTTTAGAGCAACATATACTCCCCCCAGACGACATCTATTTCAAGGAAGGCCTTGTGTATTTCAGCAGAACAATACAAAACTACATACTGCAGCTATTACAACAGCATGGTTTCGTAGTAGAAGAGTCCATGTGCTGAACTGGCCTGCCTGCAGTCCTGATCTTTCACCAATTGAGAACATTTGGCGCATAATTAAACGAAAAGTCCGTCAAAGGAGACCCAAAACTCTCCAGCAGCTGGAAGCCTGTATTAAAAAAGAGTGGGATCAAATTCCAATGGCTAAACTCAAGAAACTTGTCTCCTCAATGCCCAGAAGCCTCCACTCTGTGTTAAACAGAAGAGGGGATGCTACACCATGGTAAACAGGCCCCTGTCCCAACTTTTTTGAGACCTGTAGCAGCCATCAAACTTGAAATGAGCTCATTTTGTGAATAAAATTGTAAAATTTCTCACTTTCAACATTTGCTATGTTATCTCTGCTCTATTGTGAATAAAATACTGGCTGGTGTGATTTGAAAGTCATTGCATTTTGATTTTATTCACAATTTACACTTTGTCCCAACTAATTCGGAATTAGGGTTGTAAATGTTAGTTTAATTAGTAATCTGAGAAAGCAGAGCGAAGGAAGGAAGTAAACAACAATAGAAGTAATTAAGTGAAACACCAGAAACCACTGAATCACCCAAAGCACGTAGGCACGCAGATTGGAGAGAAGGAACTTACCACACTGATCACAAGACAGGGGTAGACACTGGTGCACAAAACAGAAAATAAACAAATGGCAAAACATAAACTGGGAAGCAGACTGAGAATAAATAATACATAATGAAGAAAAAAAAAAAAACTGGCAACAGGCACGCAGTGGCGTAGCTAGTGGGGGGGGCAAAGACACGTCCCTTTTTGACAACAATTAGTCCTGGCTAGTTCTCAATCATTTTCTTTTATTGATGCGTTTTCCAATTATTGTAATTGGCAACTGAAGACACGGTTTCTCTCCATATGTGATCTAACAGCGATTAAATCATGGGCTAAATTCAGTAAAGAAAAATAATTTACTTATTAATAGGCCAATGCTTCGCGTTGATTGAACTGGTCCGCGTTCCAATGAAACGCGGACTTTCAGTCTCGGTATTGTGTGGGTTGACAAAAACAAAAAAAAACAGTCACGCTCGGCAGTTCAATAGGCTATAAAAAGCGCGCGGCTCCAACTATTTGCATGAGAGTCGACAGATATGCCATTTTGAATAACGCTGATGTGAATACAGCAAATACGCATCCAGATGAATGATTGTTGTCTTACCTAATCAGGGAGAACAAGCAGCACCTGATAAGTGTGGAGTGCTCTTGGAGCGAACCCTCTGTTAATTATGAAAATGACTGAGAACAGGTCAGGACTAATAATTGTTTTAAACGGATGTTTTGTGCACCCAATTCTCTGTTCTTGTTCCGCCACTGTACTGAATTTAGCCCATGATTGAATCGCTGTTAGATGCATATGGAGAGAAACCGTGTCTTCAGTTGCAAATTACGATAATTTGAAAACGCATCAATGAAGGAAAATGATTGAGAACTAGCCAGGACTAACTGTTTTCATAAAGTGACGTGTCTGTGCCTCCCCACTAGCTACGCCACTGCAGGCATGACAGAATCATAACATTTTCAAAACCGATTTTCATGTCGACAGTGCGCTTTTTTTGATACTTAGATTTACAGGGAGTGAAAGATGTTGGAAATACAGATATTTATAATTGTGCCACTGTGCAAATACTCATGAACATTTTGGGTGATGTAAGTGTTTGTAACAAAACTTTGGTGCTAAACAGCTCCTGTGGCGTTTCTCTAGATCCTGCTAAAGTCCCTGACGGAAAGTGGAGCTCTGCGAACCCTCTTCTTGACTTTGGAAGTCTCACCACACTGAGGAAGGGTTACCTGTACTGCAACTTGGTGTATATATGCACTCCATAAACAGAAGTGAGAGTTAAGTGGTCATTTTTCATCACCACTTGGACCATGCTGTGTGATTATGTTTACTGCAGGCAGAGTTGTCTTTATAAACTGCCCACTCTGGGGTAAAGCTCAGGAAGATACTCACAATATGTGCTCCGAGTCAATGCTGAGATGCAATCCATTGAATGCACTTAAGTGAGATTAATTCAAATTCTAGTTGGATATTTATTGTCTAAATAGAAATTCATATTCCGGAATTCAGATAACTTAATTCATGTAAATACACATTTTAAGGGGTTACTAATGTGCAATTTTATTTCTAATCACGAGGGGCAGTTTGACAAAGACAAGTATAGCCTATTCCGAAACTAAATTGAATTTTTAATGGAGAACCTATATAAAAACTAGATCTTGTCCAAAGCCAAGCTGTATTTGTGTGTGAGACACAAGCCCTGAGTGCTGAAAAAATGTTTTTTTCCTCACCTGGATTTAGGAGATAAACGTAAAACTTGAGATTCAGCAATACCAGAACAGATGGCGCTCAGAACCTTCAAGCTTAACCTCTCCACCTTCTCCAACATCTCCAACTTCACAGGCAACAAAGAGACAGATGTCCTACTGCCTGAGGGCCCTTATCAGGCAGTGGAGGTGGTGATCATTGCACTGGTTACAGGGTTGATTATTCTTGTCACAATTACTGGGAACATACTGGTCATTCTCTCAATCATAATCAACAGGAACCTACAGACCATAAACAATTATTTCCTCTTCAGCTTGGCATGTGCAGACCTGATCATTGGGGTCAGCTGCATGAACCTGTACACAGTCTACATTCTGCTTGGATATTGGCCATTGGGGGCAGTAGTCTGTGACCTTTGGCTGGCCCTGGACTATGTCGTCTGCTATGCCTCTGCCTACCATCTCCTTGTCATCAGCTTTGACCGTTATTTCTGCATCACCAAGCCACTCAGCTACCCTGCAAGGAGGACCACCAGGATGGCGGGCATGATGATTGCAGCAGTCTGGGTTCTTTCCTTTGGCTTGTGGGCTCCGGCCATCCTGTTCTGGCAGTTCATCGTAGGTGAGCGCACTGTGCCGGAGGGCGAGTGCTACATCCCGTTTCTGTCCAATCCAACTATCATGTTTATCACCTCTATTGTTTCCTTCTACCTACCTGTTACCATCATGAGCTTACTGTACTGGCAGATCTCCAGGGCTAGCAAGAGCCGCATGAAGTCAGGCAAGCACGAACCAGAGCAGGATAACCCATCCAGCAACAAAGCAGGAAGCCACATCACCATGCCTCACAATAACGACTACGTAAAAACCCATCAGCCGAGTGCACCAGTACATCCTGAGAGAAATGAAATTTCTGAGGCCCCTGCAGGTTTTGAGGAAAATCCCAAAGCTCTCAGCCTAAATACTACAATAGTAAAGCAGCGGCCCAAGAAGAAGGCATTGTCATCGCGGGAGAAAAAAGTTACCCGCACAGTAATGGCCATTCTTGTTGCCTTCCTGGTCACTTGGACACCCTGTAACGTCATAGTGCTCATCACCACCTTCTGTTCAACCTGTGTTCCCTCCAACATGTGGACTCTTGCCTACTGGCTCACCTACATCAACAGCACCGTCAATCCAGCCTGCTATGCTCTCTGCAATGACTCCTTCAAGAAGACCTTCATACAACTCCTGCTCTGCCAGCACAAGGACATTCGCTTGGGCAGATAGAGAGGTGTGATTAATAGTTTTTTGTTCCTGCAGGTGCTCTCCTCTGTCATTTCTTTACACTTTCCTGCGTCACTTTAAAGAATGGCAGGTACAAGCTCAGGAAATGTAACTACAGACACACGACCAACAGATGTTATGTCAAATTACACACATTTCTTTGCCTGTGAACTTCATTAGAATTCAAGCATATTTTACTCAGAACTGAGACTCATAGAGTTTACAGAGAATCTGGAGATCAGAAAGGGTATCTTCTTATTGTAATTTATATTTTCATCTGATATAAATGATATATTACTGAATGTACAGTGCCATACAAAAGTTTGCAATCAACTAGAAATGTTGATGGTTAAAAAAATGAATTTTTTTTTTTTTGAAATTCCAAGCACAAAATATTCACATCCCTCCAACTCGTGATGGCTGAAAGGTGGCCTGGAAACAAAATGGATCGACAAACTGGAAGATGGATGGAAGTTTGAAAATGCTCATCCTCAAAAATAAAAAGTATCCATACATGAAATTGTTGAAAAATATTGAAATGTTTAGGAGTTCTGGCACAGAAAAGAGCAGGATGGCTGATATCTGGCATGGAAACAAAACGCGATGGAGGATAGATAGACGAACCGGAGAGCAGACAGAACCGGAGTGCAGGCTCATCTTCAAAATAAAGAGTATCCAAACATTACATTTTGTTGGGAATTTTATTTGGTTTAGGAGTTGTGGTGTGGAAAAAAAGAGTGATAGTTGGGTGGACTAACAATACTCATTCCCATATCGCCATCCACTGCACTGCGGGGCAGATTAGGCCAAAACCTTTTTATAATAAAACTTTATTACTATGACTGTTAGAAACAGTTGTTTTTAATTCAGATGTAACGTGATTGCAAACCCCCATTTTTAGCAGCCATTCTTCCAGTGTAAAAATAACACAATTTGTCACCCCATCCTTTATGACACATTCAGGAACTTTGGGGACAACAAGAACATTTGCAGTAATGAAAATAAATATTGACCTTCAATATTTGTCGGATGGAAGAAGTCCAGTTGTGATTTGAAGATTCAATTTGTTTCCTAATTCGTAATCAGGATTATTGGGTGTGAATGCTTTCATTCACATACTATAATATTCATCTCCGCCATTTTCTTTATTATTCTTATTCTTATTCTTCTTCTTCTTCTTATTATTATTATTATTATTATTAGAGTTCATGAAAATGCACAGTATTGTTATTCTGGTCTTCTTATTAGAGTGCATGAAAATGCACACTATTGTTATTCTGGTCTTCTTATTATTGGGTGTGAATGCTGAAAGCATTCACAAACTATAATCTTCTTCTCCGCCATTTTGTTGCATTTTTCGAAAATTAATGAGCAGAGGTTCGGGCCGCACACGAAAGGTATCAAAACGTGCGGCTCGATCTGGACATTTATGCTATGAATTTTGAAATCCGTAACCAAAATCGTTTCCGCAATATTCGCATTTTTCCGACAAATTTTCCCCATAGAAATCAATGGGCGAAATGTTCGCATCAATGGGCGGAATGTTCGGCTCACTCTAGGATTTAGAGTGGAGAGAGGCAAAAAAATGACTCGGAAAATAAATTTGAAATCGCACTCCCGGCCACAATTTCCAACGTACACACACAAATTCTACATCAAAATATAGGAAAATTTGTGCAGGCCTGAAAAAATGTCACTTTGGAAGAAAACAGACAAAGGGTTGAGACTCTAGGCGCCCCCAAGCGACAGGAGCGCAGACCAACTGCCCCATAGACAGCCATTATAACAGGAGCAGAAAAGTTTGGGAACAGGAGCAGACAAACTCCTTTTTTTTTTTTTTTTTAAATCGCCAGCCTGATCACATACTTTATACTACAAGAAAAAAAAAAAACATGAGGACGATCAGCAGAGTCTCCTCTCATTCAGCGTATTTTTGTTTTTACCATAGGACCTACGGTCTGCCAAAAATGGCAGTAGTTCGGACAGTGTCACTGACCAACTCCCCCATAGGCAGCCATTATAACAGGAGCAGACAGTTGAGACACCTTTCTGAAATCGCCACCCTGACCACATACTAGACCCTACAAGAAAAAAAGCACATGGGGACGATCAGCAGAGTGTCCTCTCACTCACGGTATTTTTGTTTTTACCGCAGGCACGTCAAATTTCTCTATCTTTTCCATCAAAAATTCACACAAAAATTTTGGGAGAACAGCAAACGGACACAGTTTTTAGATCCCTGTAAATCCAACATTATATAACTCAGATAAGGGTTAAAACACAGTAATGGTGCCCTGGGTGTCAGAATTTATTTGTTTCATTGAAACTTAAAATTCTCACATCATTGTAGAAAACAACCTGAATTTTCAGATAACATAAGTTTCATTGATATACACCCGGTACTTTTTCTGTGAGACACTGGGAAACATAAAGGGAAAAAAATTGCCTCTCTGACGGGACACATTGTAACATTGGCCTAGGCCAGAAATTAGGTTATTTTTTCATATTTTTATTATTGAAATTTGTTAAACTAATGAAAAATAATAGTTTAACATAGAAAACTGCCACACAATACTTATATTGTGGAAAAAATATTTAGTACTGTGGGTGGTGTGTCCCGTCAGAGATATTTGACTTTGAAAAGTTTTCATATTTTCCACAACTGTTAAGTTATATCAATAAAACTTGTACTCTTCTTTTTACTAATGATATGTAATAATTATAACTACAAGTTATAGAATTAAAATCATTTACAGTGAAAATATTGCCACAATTCTATTATTATCTCTGACGGGACATTTTCTGTCAAATCTGATTGACTAGGTTTTGTTCTTCAATTAAGTTACTTTTGACTGTTCTGTTGTGTTATATTTCATTTTTAGTGTATCCATATTAGTATTGGGCACTTTTAATGATGATTAGCGATGTTGCCTTTCAGTGTTCAGGTGTTGGCATGTGTTGTCAGGCCTCAATGAGTTGTGTTTCACACCTCACTGCATTACCTGCCAAGCAGGGGCTGTTTGACATGTGGATGTGCATGATTTGCTCACAAGATGTCTTGTGACTTGCAGTCCTTTGTCTTTTTGTTTTTACAATGTCTGTTGCAACATGTCATATGAACGACGGTTTCCCTATAAGTATTTCAGCGTTTGAAGTGTTTCCCTGCAGTTTTCTTGATAAAGGCTGCTGAGGGATAAATAAAAAAAATGAGCTAAGTTGAGAACAAACGCAGCTTACCGAAAACAAAGCGCTGACAGCTCATTAACTAGGAGTTAGATGTAGGCTGCCAGTGGTCCCTTCTAGTCTGTTAATTTAGTCAAATGAAAATTTAAAATATTCTCAATCCTTCAAAACTCTGTCTCATATTGTATGTTTTTTAAAACTGTGTTCTATTCTTGTAAAAAAGAAAAAAATCATTTAAACAAAGCAAATGGCCCATCGTACCGTAGATAATTTACGAGGTATAATGAGTGAATGAATAAATGAACAGAAGTCATTTTATTTCCTTCAAGAAAACTTAGAAAGAACTAATGTGGAATCACAGTTGAAATAAAATTTGTACTGTTTCGTGATTTCTGTGGTCGCTGGTTTCAACTATGGTTTTTATGGCTTGAGTTCGTATGTGCAAGTGGGCTTTTTTATTTTATTTTTCATACATACGTTCCTGTCCGATCCATAACCCGTCTGTGCAGATGTTGATGCCAGCGGATATGGAGCTGCTGTATTTATGCACGCAGTTACACTATTCTCTCACAAGATGGCACACCTGGATCACTTATTGAATGTTCACCAGAAAGCCGAGATCGAACAGAGTCAACCTAAGTGCTCATGTTAGCAGCCATTCAGTTTTTCACTTAGGCTCATCTGCTTCACGCACACATAGTTTACGCCCTCGTGAAACTTCCCCGGGAAAGATCTATAGATTGACATGTTTCTTATCCAATTCCAGGAAGTATAAACTTTCCACAGTAACTGAAAGACATTGTGACTGGTCAATCAGAAAAGTTTTATTTTTAAAATACAGTAAATGTCTTGACTACCTAAAATGCTTTTAAGCAGCCTAAGAAGCTCTCTAGGATGACTTCCGGTGGCGCCATGGTGTAGACACAACGCAGAAAACTAGCTCTCAAAAAAAAAAAACCAATTAAAACTAGCTTTTTGAAACTACAAAATTGGCAGAAAGTACATAAAACGTTATGGCTTCGACTACAGAAAAGGGGGGAGAGAAGGAAAAAAGGGAGGAAAGAAAGAAGAAAGACCAGAACAAGGGAAGTAAGGATTCCACTGTCAATGCTAGCTCGAAAACGAAACCTGAAGACGCCGAGCAAAGTTCGTTGATATTGGATGAGTTGCGTAAACTCAGACAAGAGCATGTTACCGCGACTACTGAAAACAGGCAAGCAATGGAGAGACTGGAAACTAGCATTAAAGCGGTTATGGAAAGAACAGCCACCTTGGAACAACGAGCAACTCAAGTGGAAGAAAGGGTGAGTGCTAATGAAGATATTACTGCACGTTTGGAGAGAACTGTCACCTTTCTACTCTACGAGGAGGCGAAGCTAAGCGCAAAATGTGATGACCTGGAATCGAGGGCAAGACGGAATAATATACAGATACATGGCATCCCGGAGGGAGCGGAGAAAAACGACACCATAGGATTTGTGACTGAATTTATCCGAACATCTTTGCAAATTCCAGGCGATATGGACATTCGTATTGAGAGAGCTCACCGCTCACTGCTTCTGAAACCGAAAGACAATGTCCCACCAAGAGTGATTATCGTGCATTTCCTAGATTACAGGACGAAGGACCATGTGATACAGAGAGCTTAGAAACAGAAGACCACTTACGAGGGACGGATCATCTACTTTGATCAATATTACACGACGGAGATACAAAGGAAGAGAAAGCAGGTATGAGATGTGATAAAGAAGCTAAAGGAGAAGCAAGTGAAGGCGCAGTCCCCCTATCCTGCCCAGCTGAAAGTGTTTTTAGACTCTGGGACTAAAACATTCAACACATTGGCGGAGGCTGCACCAGTGCTGAAGGATTTGGGGATTCACGTTGAGGAGGATGCGAACGACAGGCTACAGCGAGTGATGACGCAAGGCAGCTGGGAAACAGCGACGGGACGAAGAGCGAGGGGAACGCATCCGCGCATCACGGAGGACGACATGCGCTTCCTCTCTAACACCGGGTGATTTCACTTGGGACGTGTATGGTAAGGACCAGACGAAGGGGGTGAATACCGTAGGCTAAATAGAAGTTGTGGTCCTGATAATCGGATAGTTAAACAATCTGCACATGACAACGGGCAGACAAAGCTAGGTAATTCACTATAGCCTATGGGACGTCACAAGCATTGGTTATGTTGAGCGACACCACTGCTCATTTGGAGTTTGAAGCAACTTTGTAATAACTGAGAAGTTGCAGTTACACTTTGTGTTATTTCCCCAGGGAGAATTTGCCACATCTCTCTGGTTATGGGACTTTTGGGAGTCTTTTTGTTATTGTATTATAGTTGTGAATGTGATGTTACTTTATCGCTTTTACAGTGTAAGGCTTTATATTTTGTTGTTAGGAGGTGTAATATTACAACACATGGGCTTCAACTTGATCCAATATGAATAGCTTAAATCTTGTATCATATAATGTCCATGGTTTAAATAATCCTATTAAGAGGAAAAAGATATTGACTCAGCTGAAGAGATTACAATGTTCAATTGCTCTGCTTCAAGAATCACATCTGGCCAATGATGAGTAAAAAAAATTGAAAAGGGATTGGGTAGACAAAGTATTTCATGCTTCGCATGGTAAGAAAAGAGGTGTGGCCATATTAATTAACAAATCCCTGCCATTCTCGGAAGAGACAGTGGTAAAAGATGATAAGGGAAAATATGTAATGGTGGTAGGCTCCATTGGAGAGATGATTATCTCTGTCCTAAATATCTATGCACCTAATGAGAATGATGGGTCAATCTTTAAAGAAATAGCAGGTGTAATTGCCAGGGATGGAAAGGGGATGATAATAATGGGTGGAGATTTCAATACGGCACAGAATGGTAAAATAGACAGGATACCACCAAAGAAGGGACCGAGTACAAAGAGAGCTAATATGTTAAACCATACTATTCAAGAGTTAGGTCTTGTTGACCCATTGCGACACAATAATCCAAAGGGGAAGGATTTTACCTTTTATTCGAATCCACATGGGAGCTACTCGAGAATAGATTTTTTCTGTGTGTCACAACAACATATACACAAAGTCTTAAATTGTGGTATAGAAGCCATAGCTATAAGGGACCATGGTCCCATTACATTGACTGTAGACACAAGTAATGACTTGTTTTTTAGGTATTGGAGACTGAATGTGTCAATTCTATCAGACGAGATGGTGGTACAGGAAATAAAACAAAGTTTAAGGGAATACTTCAGATTTAACAATAATGGCGAGATCTCACCATCAACTTTGTGGGAGGGTGGAAAAGCAGTCATCAGGGGGAAAATAATAGAAATAACATCAAGGCTGAAGAGGGCTCGCTTAGGAGAGCAAAGACGGCTAGAGAGCAAAATCAGTTAACTAGAGCTGGAGCATGTGAGGACATCAGATGGCTCTACATTTCTTGAGCTGCAAGAAAACAGACGTAAATTAAATGAACTTCTAACTTAAAGCAGAGGGAGCCCTGCGCTTTACAAATCAAAGATACTATGAGATGGGAAACCGATCGAGTCTTTTGTTGGCATTCCAACTCCGAAAAGCCCAAACCAGCAGGATAGTTTCAAAAATAAAACACCCCGATTCTAAACAAATAATGCTGAAGCCTAAGGAGATAGCTGGTGCTTTTGCAGATTATTATAAACATTTGTATGACGACTCGGACTCTGATCTTATAGAAAGGAAAACGCAGACATTCCTCGAAAAACTACAGTTACCATCGTTAACGACGGAGGAGGCGTCTGTGATGATAAAGCCAGTTTCATTGCAGGAAATAACTGATTCTATAAAAACCCTCAAAAACAATAAGTCACCAGGAACTGATGGATTTCCAGAAGAATTCTATAAATGTTTTGCAGAAGAGATCACACCGGTGTTGTCTGATGTCTTAAATTATGCTCTGTCGTCTGGCAACCCACCATCTACTTGGTCGGAAGCCATTATCTCAGTTTTACATAAGGAGGGCAAAGATCCAACTTCATGTGAGGGATATAGGCCCATTAGCTTACTCTGTAATGATTTGAAACTACTAACAAGCATACTGGCACAGAGAATGCAGAATTAACCCAGACCAAACCGGCTTTATTCCATCGAGACAAGGAGTTAATAATATTAGGAGAACATTAAATCTGATATCATGCAATAAAAATAACCCTCAGCCTACTATGTTACTTAGTTTAGATGCTCAAAAGGCATTTGATAAGGTGAAATGGAACTTCTTGTATCATACATTAGCGGCCCTTGGGTTTCATTCTACCTTTATAGATTGGGTAAAAATGTTATATAAGAATCCCAGATCACGGATCAGAGTAAATGGATGTTGCTCAGACTTCTTCTGCCTCAAAAGGGGGGTCAGACAAGGGGATTGCTTGAGTCCACTTTTATTCGCTGTAAGTATTGAACCCTTGGCTGAGTCAATAAGACAAAATAAGAACATAAGAGGAATTAAGGATGAAGGGAGTGTAGTGCACAAGGTATCGTTATTTGCAGGCGATTTATTGGCTTATATAGGTGATCCATCCTCCTCTGTGCCGGCTCTGTTGAGTAATTTGAAGGAATATGGGGAAGTATCAGGATATCTTACCAATGAATCTAAATCAATAGCTATGATGGTTTCGGGTACATGTCCAGCAGAACTAGAAGGAAAAGTGCAGTTCAAATGGATCAACAACGGGTTTAGATACTTGGGCATTGTTATTACACACAATACATCACAGTTGTTTGCAGCAAACTGTGGGAAATTGATGACTGAGATACGGAAAGATCTGGATAGATGGGAAATTTTGCCTTTAAGCTTGATGGGGAGAATTGAGACAGTGAAAATGAATGTACTACCAAGGCTGTTGTTTTTGTTTAAGTCCCTGCCTATCATGATTTCAAGCTCTACTTTCAAATCCTTAGACAAATTCATCTCCAAATTTATTTGGCAGAAAAAAAAGCAAGAATGAAGTTGAAGACTCTTCTTTGTACAAAGGAAAAAGGGGGGTTAAATGTACCTAATTTCAGAAAATATTATTGGGCCGCACAGCTTAGAGCTGTGGTTATGTGGATAACCAGAGAGACCGATACGATATGGGTGGGAATGGAGCAGAGCTCTTGTCACAAGGTACCTTTGGAGTCACTACCATTTCTGACTGATATGACATTGAAGAAACTTAAGATTAGTAATGAATGGATCAGGGGGACATTGAAGATTTGGTCAGTAGTGAGAAAGAAACTTGAATTGTCACATTATATTTGTAGGGCCACTAAGATTGCTATAAACCCAGACTTTACACCATCTGTTATGGACTCGGGCTATAGAAAATGGGCGAGCAAGGGGCTGATTTATATTGGACAACTGTTTAAAGGCTAAATCATGAAGTCATTTGAACAACTAACCCAGGAGTTTGATCTTCCAACTCATGACTTTTACAAATTCTTACAGCTTAGGCATTATCTTCAGAAACATGAGGAATGGAAGAATATTTGTAAGACACCATCTAGACCAGTGGTTCTCAACGTCAGTTCTGGGGACCCCATGTGTGTGCTGGCTTTTGTTCCAACCACAGTTGCGATCGTAGGATTTTAACAAGCTGCTAATTTGTCTTAATTATGTGCATTTAATGTTTAGAGCAGTTATTTGCCCTCTTAACCCACAACTTAACAGAAATATCTATTTGCCATCAAGAATTTCAAAAATACCATTCGCACTGATACCCTCAGGTGTGAAGACTGTAAAAGAATAAGCTATACAGCGTGAATGTCTGCATAGTTTCAAATCTGAAATAGTTATGCAAGAGTTAAAAACAAAAAATATCAAAGATAAAATTAAAAATCTCCTCCAGGGCGTTCCAGGCTTTTTCATCCTTCAGTTTAAAGCTCCCCTGCACTATATGCCACCTTTAACCGCCCGTGCCCTCGAACTTTGTGGTTACAGTCCCGGTCTGATCCCTACCCCACTGCCTGTTTGACCGCACCAGGTTGTTCAGGGGCCTAATCCATCTGCTTAGGTGCGCTCTGGCAGAACGCAGACACAAACTCGAAGTTCAATATGTTTTTGTTGAACATACAGTCGAATCTGACAAAGGGTGAATACGATCAGAGAGAGGGGTCACAAGCAGAGGAATGGCATGCTGTGAGAAACAAGACAAATAGGAATAGAGATACACTAATCTTTGCCAAAAGTAACCAAAACCAACTGGCTCCAATACCTCGAGATGAATGCAAATTTAATAAAAAATGAATTTTAGGACAGGGCAGGAAAATCCTCCTCCCAAAAGGTGATTTATTGTAGGCATTCCAAAATCTAATTACCTACTTCCATGAGGCCATAAACTGTCCCCCCTGCTGGGGCAGATAACCCAGACCCAATGTCCCACTAGGCATTTAGAGCTCAGAGGTTACTTAATACACCTTGGAAATGACGGTATACAACAAATGGTCAAACAAACATTAATTCCAATAAATGCATTTGGTGGTTAGTGAAATCCACACAACACGCAGTTAGACCTGGCAGTTTGCTTCAATACAAAGGTTAGAAGGCAAGCAAGTTGTTAGTGAACAGTCACACTCAAGATGGTAGTCACAGGCATGCAATTTGGTGTGTCGCATGCAACTTAACACTGGCTCCACCTTCTCCTCGGAAGGGGAACCGAAAACCAGCATTAAAATGTGGCAGTGATTAGCCAATTTGAAGAGCGCCATTTCACTCACATTTATGATGAGGGCTGTGTCAGCCAACCAGCTCACCGGCAACGGGCCACGCCACCATATTACACGGATTGACCTGGGGGCTGTATCAGCCAACCAGCTCACCGGCGAATAGTCACGTGACCCAATAGGCCGGCTAAGACTTCTCCCCTCTTGGAGGAAGCACCAACCCACATGCAAACTCAACCAATGGTGGCCCTCAGATGAAACCAAGGTATATTCCCCAACAAAGTGAGCCATAAATGGCGGGCCGTTCAACTTGATAATCTTTCGTGCAAAGGTAACATGGCAGCTCCAATGCGCACTTTGGATAAGCTCAAATGCAAGGTGATTGCCATGATTTTTAGAGCTGTTATAATGGCAGTTTCCCCAATTTTACATGCAGTCCAACAATATTCAACAGTTTCAGTGATAAGCTTTCCCGTTGCTATGTCCAGGACACATGTTCTCCCACAAACCGCACAGCCAAGGTGCATGAAGCACAAATAACCCGCAGTCCGAGAAGCCTACGTGTCACGTAACAACAACAAACCTTAGCCCACACCTAAATTGCTGAACATTCCGCTTGCGAAAAAACTGCATCACAAACCCAATCAAGAATTATACACTGTCCGTGTCCCGAAAGACTGCCGGCACGAAAACTTCTGCCGAATTTGTCCAACTTCGAAAATCCAATGGTGCAGACTGCACCCTACTGAAACTTTGAGTCCAAATTATGACAATTTTCCGAATGCCATTTTGCAGCTCTCTCAGGGCGCTGATCAAAAAAGCGCAGACACTGGGCAGTGAACCCGTATTACCTTTACACAAAGTTTAACAAGACAAGAGGCTGGAAATATTTGCCAAGTCAAACCGAACCAATGATGCAGGACAGAGCACTGATGAACATATTTGCCCCCAACGTACAAGTGTTATAACTATAAAACATGTTAACCCAGTGATATTTTCAAGCCATTCTGTCCTCAACACGCACTCCGTTCAGTATTTGGGCAAGATTCTCTGCACGGTCACAGCAGGAGCTTGCACCAAAACCATCAGCATGTAACCATTCTAAAGCAATATCCAGGAAATGGTATCAACATCCTGGATTCCACTGCCCACAATGGCACAATCCATCCAACTTACTCCATTCACACAAAAGCATGAAAATATCAAATTACGCATGGTGAAAATATAGCAGTCTAGAAAAGTTACAGAAAAACAAGTCTCACAAGCCAGAGATAACACAGCGCAGTTGCCACAGCGAACCCCACTCACGAAGTAGGCTTATGCAAACACTCCTTCAACTTGCACTTCATTCTCTCATCCCGAAAAAGATAGAATTTAAATTTGTGCCTGGTTTCTACGGTCCCAGGCCTATTTGGGGATATGTCGATCCCTTAGCAACGGTCTCTATGCAGTGGATTCTAACTTTCCCTGAATCCTACGAAGTAGAAATACCGCTATACTCACCGGAGCAGCCGTAGGTGGATGACGACTGATGAAGTCGGCCAGATCACGTAAGAAACCAGGATCACGTTGGATGTGGAGATTTACACACCAGCCAGCACAATGCGGAAACACTTTGGATCGCGTCGGGAAATAGAATCATGCACTCCCGATTATAGGAATCACGTCGGTATAGTACACGAAAGCCATCACGTCGGGGTCACTAACTGTAAAACCCCACAAAACAATACTAACGACAGAAATTGCAAGGGGAGAAGGCTCAACGTGTTCTTTGGGCTGGTGTTAACACGCGCAACCTCTTGGTTGGTGCGAATCACAATAAACGATGTGATTTTTTCAGACTTTGATTAATATCTCTAAAACTGATAACTTTTTGTCTCATTTGTTGTGAGCCTTACTTATGATGTTCTGATGATCCCCTGTGAAAATTACAAAATTCTACATCCCGGTTTTTGAGAAATTCAGCATTTGAGACTTAGAAAATCAGTGTTTGTGTGCATTTTAACCTTCGCTGTGATGATAGTCAGGAGTCAGCGGAGCTTTTCTAATGCTAAGTCGTCCGACATCCATCCGTCTGTCTGTCCGTCCGTCCATCCGTCCGTCGTCAACTTTTCACTTCAAATTTGAATATCTCAAAAACTGTCTGATAACTTGCGAGCCTTCCCTATGATATTCTGAATATTCACTGTGAAAATTAGAAAATTCTACATCCCGATTTTTGAGAAATTTAGCATTTTGGACTTAGAAAATCAGTGTTTGTGCTCATTTTTTCAATCTTTCATTAAATGAAGTTAATAAGTTAACTTAGGTTCGGGAGCAGGGCCACGCCTCAACTCCACCTTCAATCACCGGACTAGCCTATTTATGCCTGTTCAGCCCCTTCCTCTCCGTTTGACTCAGATCTCTCGACCCACCCACTCCTCTTCCCTTTACCCTCATCCATCTCCTTCCTATCTCATCCCTTCATCCTCGTAAAATCATCCTCATCCCATCCCACCCACATCCCTCCCCACATCCCTTCATCCTCTCCTATTCATCCTCATCCCTTCCCACCCCATCCCACCCACATCCCTCCCCACATCCCTTCATCCTTTCCTATTCATCCTCCAGACAACCTCAACAAACATCCCTCTTTCACTTCCAAACCCACCCTCTCAATCCCTCAATTCATTAAACCTTTAACTTTAACTCTTTGTGGCGTGGTCCTTGCTAGTGAATATCTCAAAAACTGTCTGATAACTTTTTGTCTAATTTGTTGTGAGCCTTTCTAATGTTCTGATGATCACCTGCGAAAATTAGAAAATTCTACATCCCAGTTTTTGAGAAATTCAGCATTTTGGACTTAGAAATTGCAACATACGCCTGGACACACCCCGTTGGAGCGGTGCTCCCCCCATTCGCCGCGCCTGCGCCTGGTCTACGAATTTCGAGCCCATCGAGTCCACATAAAAGAAAGTGTAGGGGTGTTGCATTGCTAAGTTAACTATCACAGAGAATGAATTGCCGGTCCCCCAAGCTTTGATGGTTATCTTCAATTGTGATTATGTTACATTTTTAAGAAATACAACATTAGCAAACGGTAAGATATGCGACTTATTAACAACAGCAAGCTAACTTTGGTGAGTTGGACAGTTTATTTTAATTCAAAATTCGATCTACCGTTCTAATGTGTTGAAAAATTAAAAGTACGACCCATTACTCAGCTAGAACATGCACATAGGAAATGATACTTTCCCGGCGGAACGTGATTTAGAAAATACAACGAAAGTCGGTGTTAATATGCTCGCCACTCGCAACATTGGGTAAGTGACAGTTGAGAACATTGACTGGAGCTAGCTATGGGGCCAAGAAGTGGCAAAAATCTGACACCTGCGTGCGTTACTTAATGTAATTATACCTAGCTTGTTAAGCAAGATTCAGTGACAAGACATCATAGATAGCCAGTTAGGTACTTCAACTAATTTCGAACCAGATGACTGGGGTGGGATCTGTTTAGCCATAGAGTCTATTTACCTTATTAACGACCGAATAGTTACACTGCCGGCAGTTGGGTTCTTACACTTTACTATGGTAAACTGTACCGTCTCCGTGTGAGAGCTGGCTATTACGGGCACTTACGTTAATAGCCTAGCTGTCAGCCCAGGTTATAAGTTCAGGGGGAGGTTCGGGTGGGTGTGTGGGCGGGATTCGATAGCGCTGCTCTACCCCCCGATCAGTACTGCGCCGACTCAGGCTCCAAATGTGCAACATGGCAGCAACCGTATCGAGGATATTTTGGCTCCATTTTTGTTGAATGGGAGTGAATGGAGACGCGTCGTCCATGTTTTATACAGTCCTTGGTAATGCCTGAGAGGCCTTCATCACAGCTTTAGACTCTACTTAAGGAAAGCAGAACAACCGTAGTGTGCAGAAATGATTGCACATTTAACAAAATGAAGATAAATCCGAGACCAAGAAGTATTTAAGTATTTATTTCATGTAATACTGGATCATATGGATTCAAATAAGTAAACCCTCAGCAATATGTAGTAAAAGAAAATAAAAAAAGGACGTAGGGTCCTGTAGCTGACTGGCAAGCAATGAAAATACAAGTTATGAAAATTTCATGTGAAGTTTGACCAGGAGGTTGATAACAGGGGAAATGATGTCACATTGACAAAGGTCAATGTAAAGGTCACAAAATACATATACATTTATAAGACCTTTGCAATCTAGTCCTCAGCTCTGAAGCAGTTTTGGTGATACAAGTCACTGAAAATTCAATTTGTCAGTTTTGAACTTTAAAGATCACAGGTCGTCAAGTTGCGGTAAGCAAATGGGCTTCATCTATAACTCAAATATGTTATGTATGTTAAAACATTGGCTCTATGTGTGGTCATTTTGGCGATACTTTGTTTCTCTTCTGTTCTTGAATTTCTTTAGATCGCGGCATGATGTGTTGCTTTTTGAGTGCCTACTTCACTTTGTCAGACAGGTTCTATTTAAGTGATTAACTGATTAAACAGATCTGGCAGTAATCAGGCCTGGGTGTGGCTAGTGGAATTAAACTCAAAAATGTTGTTAATCACAGTTAATTCATGATTTAACAAGGGGGGGCAATTACTTTTTCACACAGGGCCAGGTAGGTTTGGATAGCGTTTTTAACTGAATGAAATCATCATTTAAAAACTGCATTTTGTATTTACTCAGGTTCTCTTTGTCAAATATTAACATTTGACATTTAAGTGTGACAAATATGCAAAAAAAAAAAAAAAAAAAAAGAAATCAGGAAGGGGGCAAAAACTTGTTCACAGCCCTGCAGGTTCTGAGCATGCACAGTAACTGTAGCACAGCTCCTTTTATAGAAGGACTAAAATTGTGTAAAGAGTCAAAATGAATCAAAGAACAATACTGTATAATGCAAAATTTAAAAAAAAAAGCCACAACTTAAATGCTTTGTTTTGAAGGAAAATATCAACCACAGTACAATGGTTGAGTGCAGGCAGCTGCCACGCTGCACCAAATTAATTTTTGGCAACTCACAAAATTCAGTTTTTGGCAACACTGAATTCAGTGGACATTTCATATTCTTCAGTCAAGCCCTTCCATACCCTTCTTGTGCATGAGGCTGTCCGCATGAAATCCTGAAGTGATCTGAACCTTATTCCTCACTATTATAAAAGAGGAAAGTCAATTAAAGTAGCCGACTACGAGGGTCAGGAACAGATACAGTGGGGTCTCCAGCCGGCTCCTTTATCGCTCAGTTAAGACTTATGATCCAACGCAAAAAACTTGGACAATTCAACTGAACTTGGTAATTGCTTAACTGCCTCAACATGTCATTGTGGGTTGTCCACTCTTATCCCATAGGTGGATTTAAAGTTCACTTAACATTTTATGACAGTGTAAGGTATGATTTTGTATGAAAGGTTCTGAAGGTTCTAGATAATTGAGAAGGTCCCTGACCTGCAATTATTCATAATTCATTTTTGTTCACTGCACTACATCGCTGTGATTGTAAAGCAAATGACGTGATTGTGCTCATGCAGGTGCTTTCTTCAACATTTCACACCTGACGCAAAAATTTCTTGAGGTGTAATTATTATGCCAGAATCCCAGAGAGATTAAGATTTTGACGCAAGCGTATTGTGAGGGACTGCCCACCCTGTTCTTCTACCCCTTCTCTGGCCCGCCACTCCTCTCACTCGCTCCTGAGTCTATTTCACCTCTCTCACTCACTCCTGAGTCTACTTCACCTCTCTCACTCGCTCCTGAGTCTACTTCACCTCTCTCACTCGCTCCTGAGTCTACTTCACCTCTCTCACTCGCTCCTGAGTCTACTTCACCTCTCTCACTCGCACCTGAGTCTACTTCACCTCTCTCACTCGCTCCTGAGTCTACTTCACCTCTCTCACTCGCACCTGAGTCTACTTCACCTCTCTCACTCGCTCCTGAGTCTACTTCACCTCTCTCACTCGCTCCTGAGTCTACTTCACCTCTCTCACTCCTGAGCTTTCTCCTTCCAGACAGCAGTGTCGAGAACACTGTCCTTCAGCGTCGCTTTACTCCACACACATGCCCTCAGAACGGCAGCGAGGCGTTTCTTACTGACAAAAGGCTGCACGCTCACACCTGCCAAACGGAGGCCACTGCAGGGAGAACCAAAAACATTCCTCGAGAACAGGTATTTAAATCATAAAACTACAAATGCACTATGTTTTTGCAATATATGGCATCTTTTGTATCGTGGAATTTACGTGCAGCAGCCAACAGATACAATATGACACTGAATTTCCAAATTTGCGGAATCATGAAAACTGAATGGCTTAATATACTAACTTTCAGTGATTTGTTGTTTAACCTCAATTCCAAATAATTGGGACAGTTCATTAAATTAATTAATTTTTAAATTATCTTTTTTTTTCATTTTTTGAGAGAAACATGAAAAACTGTTTGAAGTTTCAACCTAACACTGGAGCCTAATGATTTTTGGAAAAAATCGCAAATTCCAAAAATAATGCCTGCAACGGGTTCCAAAGAATTGGGACACAGGAATGGAAAGACTGCAAAAGTTGTGGAATCTCCAGAAAAACAGTACTTTTTGAACAAAACAATACTCAGGCAAACAGGTGAATTGGTGATTTTATAATGACCTTGTTTTACATGAGCGGTCACAAAGGGGCACGGTCATTTACCAGTGAGACGGTATGAGGTTTGCCCCTTTTCTAAAAGCTGTATGAGCACATTGTGAAAAAGCTTGAGTACTCTTCTCAATGTGCAATCGTACGGAATTTACCGATCTCACAATTTACCGTCCAAAATATAATGAAGTGATTCTGTGAATCTGGAAAAAACTAGAGCACTCTCTTTGCGTAAAATATTGGATGCACATGACCTTTACGCTCTCAGACAGAACTAAATTAACTGACATCTTCTACAATGGACATAACTGGTTGTACATGGGCTCGTAAATACTTCAGAGGACCTTTGTCAGAGATTAAGATTCACTGTGGCATCATCAAATGCAAGTTAAGATTAGAAAGCGAAGCCAAAACACCATCCAGAAGAACTGCCAACTTCTCTGGTTTCTAGCTCATCTGGAAAAGAATGACAGGGAGGTGGGAAGGTGGGAAGCAGTGCCGCAGTCTGAGCAGTCCATCTTACAAATAGTTTTTGGAGATAATGGATGTTGTGTTCACAGGGCCAAAGAGGAAAACAACCATCCCGACTGTTATCAGTGTCATGTTCAAAAGCCAACATCTGCCATGGTCCTGGGCTGAATTAGGCTACTGAGCTAATTTTGGGCAACTGAAGACAAAACTGACAAAGAAGGGTACAGCGCAATTTGGGACAATATACAGTACTGTGCAAAAGTTTTAGGCAAACTTTTAAAAATTTATATCTGGCATTAGATCTTTATTTTTTGTTTTCCTCATTAGTGTTGCTGAAGATTGAAAGCATATCTAAATTCTAAATTCTAATTTAAAAAATAATTTAATAAATAAATGTTGGTATTTCAATAAAAACAGTTGATACAGATAATATGCTCTTGATGTAGCCCTGATATCAGCATCATCATGGCTGTCCACAATTATTTGGAGGGACAGACACAAGTGAGACTATTAGTCTGTAGAAGAACAGTGGCAAGTTTTTCACTCTGCGTGGAACAACCAAAAAGCCAATCCTCTCATGAAACTATAACACAACAGGACACTGTCCCAGATTTTTAGGTAAAGCATTGTCACACCTAACATTGGTTTTATTTTGTTTTAACAGTTTACAACTTTGTTTAGTAAATCTCTCTGTAATTGGAAAGTTTAAATTCCATTATTTTTGCAAGCATATTTGCCCCATGAATTGCTTTAAATGTGCCTTAGACTTTTGCACAGTACTGTATGTGACTTCCAGATATCGTTTTTTTCAGGGGTGCCCCTGTGTGTTCTGGATAATGGCAAGCCTCACGCGGCACGTATTAAAACAGCATGTCTGTGTTATTTTGCCTGAATCCCTCAGAGATTAAGATTTTGGTACAAACATGTTGTGAGGGACCTCCCACCCTGTTTTTCTCCTCCTTTCTTTCGCCATCCTCTCCGTGTCCCTGTCCCTCACTCGGTCTTGCGTCTCCTCCGTTTTTCTCACCTGCGCTCTTTCCATCCAGACAGCAGTGTTGCAGACACTCGTCTCTCAGCTTCGCTTTACTCCACATGCATTCCATCAGATCAGCAGTGAGGTGCATGAGACCGGCTGAAGGCTGCGTGCTCTCAATTTCCAAATGGAGGGCGCTTTTGGGAGAACCACAACGGATCCTCGAGAACAGGTAATTAAATCGAAAAACTACAACGCAATTGCGCAAAATTTGCACATTGTTTGTGACGATGAAGTTTCATCCTGTCATAAAACATGATACAACCCCATTTCCAAAAACGTTGGGACGCTGTGTAAAATGTCAATGAAAACAGAATGCAATAATTATCAAATCATTTGATCTGTATATTTATTTGAAAATAGTACAAAGCCAATATATCAGATGTTAAAACGGATTAATTTTATTCATTTTTTTAAAAATATCTGCTCATTTTGAATTTCCTGGCAGCAACATGTTATTAAAAAGTTGGGATGGGACAATAAAAGTCTGGAAAAGATGCATGATGCTTAAAGAAAGACAACTGGTACAACATCTCACTGCAATTTAGATTGTTTTGCAACAGGTCAGTAACATGAATGGGGGAAATAAAGTCTTTCATAACTACTTTTGGTGCGGGTTTAACCACTCTGTTAAAGACTGCATGGGGAAATAGTTCAAGAATCAAAGAATAAAATTTTAACTTTTAATTTACGTGGACTTTGGCAATTTTATACTCTACGGTGCACAATATCATGAAAAAGATCTGAAAATCCAGAAAAATATTTGTACGCATGGGATAAGGCCAAAATGCAGTTTTGAATGGCTGTGATTTTTGAGTCCTTAGGCACCACTCCATCACAAAAAAAGACAGGATTCTATAGTGAAAATCACTGCATGGACTCAGGAAAACCTCTGTAAACCACTTCCAGTAAACACAGTTTGTCACTGCTTGTACAACTGCAAATTAAAACTCTGCAAGGTAGATATTAAACCATATATAAACAAGATTCAGACACGCTGCCTGCTTCTCTGGGTCTGAGCTCATTTAAAATGTGCTGAGGCGCAGTGGAAAACTGCCCTGTTATTTGACTATTAAAAATGTGAAATTTAGGAAATCTTGGGTGCCACATCCTGCGGACGAAAGAGGAGGAGGCAATCTGGCTTGTTATTGGCAAACAATTCAAAAGCCAGCATCCATCATAGCATGGGGGTGCATTAGTACACATGGCATGGGTAACTTACATTCCTTGAAGACAACATTAATGGTGAAGGATAAATACAGATTTTTGTGAAAGATTTACAGCCATTCAGGGAAGGCCTCGCTCATTTCAGCAACACCATGCCAAACACAATACTCTGCATGTATCACAACCACATGTCACTGAAGTAAGACTGGATGCTCAAGTGGTCTGCCTGCAGTCCAGACCTGTCACCCACTGACAATATTTGACGCATTATGAAACAAAAAATATGACAAAAGAGGCTGCAAAGCATTGAGCAGCTGAAATTGTATAAGAGCAAGAATGGGAAAAACATCTTGCTGTCAAAACAAATGTAGGTGCCCTCAATTCCCAAATGCTTATAGAGTGTTGATTGAAGAAGACGTGATGCTATACAGTGGTGAACATTCCCTCATGCTAACTTTTTGAATCGTGTTGCTGGCATCAAATTCAAAATGAGCATTTATTTTCCAAAAAACAATAAAATATCTGTTTCAACATCGGATACATTTTTCTTGCACTATTTTCAAACGAATGTAAAGTTGAATGATTTGAAAATAATTGCATTCTGTTTTTATTGACATCTTACACAGCGTCCAAACTTTTCTGGAAACGGGGTTGTAGATTGAATCTGTTGTGTCGCCGAATCGCCCGCACTGTGGCCAACAGGTAACGCAATAGGACTGTGGTTTCGGTGAACGAACTCTCTTTTATTTGTTGTACAACCCGAATTTTACAAGAATTGGAACAGTATGGAAAATTAAAATAAAATAAGAATTGATTCTCCGGAATATGGTTGGGAACAGCACAATAATAACTTTTTGAAGTTTCACCAAAACAACTGTATTGATTCTTGGATAAAGGCAAATTTGTAAATTCCTGATGTGATGCCCACAATTCCTTTGCACAAGATCTGAGACAGGCAAATCAGAAGATGGGAAAAGTTGTGGAGTCTCCAGAAAAACACTAGTTTCGATATTCCACAGCCGAACAGTTTACAGGTTTTTAGCTTACCGGCCCTATGGGCTGACAAGCTATTGTCGTGGTGTGCGTCCGTCGTCTGTCATCCGGTGTCCGTTGTCTGTTGGCCGGAACATTTTTTATCTTTTTTTTGGCCTGATGAATTTTCGTGTACATTAGCAATAACATACTACTAGACCATATCTCCAGACGTTTTTTTCGGATTTTTGATTGAATCAATTTTGTCCGTTTTATGGGCCCTTGAAACTTTGGTTCCAATGTTAAAGATAGGACTGAGAAATTAAAAAAAAATATTTCTCAAACCTGCGTGATAAATTTTTTCCTTAATCAGACAATCAACTTACCTTGGTATCGTCAATGTACAGTGCGAGCGCCATTTTGACAGGCTAATTAGAAGATTGGAAAATTTGTGGAATCTCGAGAAAGAGACCTGTTTCGATATTCCACAGCCGAACAGTTTACAGGTTTTTTAATTGTTATTGGGTATAAAATGAGCCGTCACAATAAGCACCGATATGACCCAGCCAGATTAACAAGGATTCACGACTTTTTCCCAAAGTTGCGGGAACAAATTGTAAAACAGGGTCAATGAATAATTGCATGGAATTCAATAATCTCACTGTTAATATAGCGAAAAACCTCTGAAAAACCAGAGTGCGATCTGTGCAGAAAATATTAGATACAGTGCTGTGAAAAAGTATTTACCCCCTTCCTGATATCTTATTTTTTTGCATATTGGTCACATTTAAATATTTCAGATCATCAAACAAATTTAAATATTAGATAAAGATAACCTGAGTAAATAGAAAATGTTGTTTTCAAATGATGATTTCATGTATTAAGGGAAAAAAGCTATCCAAACCTTCCTGGCCCTATGAGAAAAAGTAATTGCCCCCCATTATTAAATCATGAATTGACTGCAATTAACCACATTTTTTGAGTTCAGTTTCACTAGCCACACCCAAGCCTGATTACCGCCTGACCTGTTGAATCAAGAAATCACTTCAATGGTACCTGTTTGACAAAGTGAAGCAGGCTAAAAGATCTCAAACGGGCAACACATCATGTTACGATCTAAAAGAATTCAAGAACAGGTGAGAAACAAAGTCATTGACATCTATCAGTCTGGAAAGGGTTACAAAGCCATTTCTGAGGCTTTGGGACTCCAGCGAACCAAGGTGAGAGCCATTATTCTCAAATGGAGAAAAATTGGAACAGTGGTGAACCTTCCCAGGAGTGGCCGGCTTACCAAAATTACTCCAAGAGCGCATTGACGACTCATCCAGGAGGTCACAAAAGAACCCTGAACAACATCTAAAGAACTGCAGGTCTCACTTGCCTCAGTTAAAGTCAGTGTACATGATTCAACAATAAGAAAGAGACTGGGCAAAAATGGCATCCATGGGAGAGTTCTTAGGTGAAAACCACTGCTGACTAAAAAGAACACAAAGGCTTGTCTCACATTTGCAAAAAACATCTTGATGATCCCCTAGACTTTTGGAAAAATATTCTGTGGACTGACAAGTTGAACTTTTTGTAAGGTGTGCCTCCCGTTATATCTGGCATAAAACTTAATAACGACTTGCCGTTATTGATCGAACCATGAATTCTGCTCTCTTCCAGAAAATCCTGAAGAAGAATGTCCGACCATCAATTTATGACCTCAGGCTCAAGTGCACTTGGGTTGTGCAGCAGGTCAGTGATCCAAAACACATCAGCAAGTCCACCTCTGAATGGCTTCAAAAAACAAAAACAAAATGAAGGTTTTTGGAGTGGCCTAGTCAAAGTCTGGACTTACATCCGATTGAGATGCTGTGGCATGACCTTAAACAGGCCGTTCATGCTCGAAAACCCTCCAATGTGGCTGAATTACAACAATTCTGCAAAGAAGAGCGGGCCAAAATTCCTCAAGAGCCATGTGAAAGACTCATTGCCAGTAATCACAAATGCTTGATTTCAGTTGTTGTCGCCGACGGTGGCCCAACCAGTTATTAGGTTTAGGAGGGTAATTACTTTTTGACATCGTGCCAGGTAGTTTTGGATAGCTTTTTATCCTAAATAAGTGTAATTATTATTTAAAAACTGCATTTTACTATTTACTCAAGTTATCTTCGTCTCATATTAAAATTAGTTTGATGATCTGAAACATTTAAGTGTGACAAATTTGCAAAAAAAAAAAAAAGAAATCAGGAAGGCGGCAAATACTTTTTTAAAGCACTGTATATGCAGAGACTTAACCGAACGTGGCAGGCCGAAGGAGGGGCCCAGGCAGGGGTTTGAACCCGAGATTCCCGGGTAAGAGACACATGCACTGATGAGCCAGACTCTTTGGCAAGGTAGCCAGGGCGCATACTTATGAGGAGGCATTTCTACTGACAGGACCCATCAACTGTTACATCTCTCCCCCTCTTTCGGGAGAGTATCCTCACGCTCCATGCTTTACATATGCTGTCATTCATTGGGATTCCCTGGATCCTGCCGATTACGCCAGAATGTGGCAGGCTGAAGGAGGGCCTGGGTGGGGGTTTGAACCCTAAACTCCCCAGTTAGAGTCACATGCACAGACCACATCGCCAAAGAGCCAGCCTTGTTGGCAAAGTAGCCAGGGCGCGTACTTATTAGGAGGCATTTCTAGTGACAGGACCCATCAACTGTCACACAAAGATGAATCGATAGGGGGACAAAGCCTCCACCTGAGGGGGCTGATCTGACCTGTTCTCCTTCACCTATTAATGATAGGCACTGCCCTCCCAAAAAAAAAGTTGTCGTTTGGATTTACCAAGTACTCAAGAGCCAATGATTGACTCATTATTGCATTGATGAATATATTCTTGTTGGCAGTAATTCTTTCTATCCTGACTGATTCAGAGCTTAACTTCTCATTTCTTAAAGAACTTTGTTGTACGACGTATCTGATGGTCATTTAAAAGATTCAACTGGGGAAAATTATTGGCCAGCTTCAAGCAAAGAAAACAGCTTAGGAGATTGCTGAAATCACTGGAATTGTGTCAGGAACTGCCCAACACGTTATTTAAACCTGGAAGGGTAGTGGTGAACCATCAACTTTGCAGAATAAGTGAGTCAGAAAGAAATCATGATCAATCATGACTGGTGATCACAAATACGCTTGGTGAAGTCTCATACTGAAAAAATTGACTGAAGAACTTGTTGCTATATTTTATTGTGAGAGTAAAAGCACTTCAGCTGACTAGCTGACTAGCTGACTGAATGACCTCATTATTCCATTGACAACTTCTTTTTAATTCTCGAAGGCATATTCCAGGATGAAAATGCCAAGATTCAGTTGACTCACATTATGAAATAGTGGCTCAGTGAGCTTGAGGAATCATTTTTACCCATGAATTGATAATGGCAGAGTCCTGAAATTTATCAGTTGAAAGTCTTTGGGATGTGCTGGAGAAGGCTTTGCAGAGTGGTTTAATTCTCCTGTCATTAAAAGAAGATCTCAGCCAAAAAAAAGGCAATTCTGGTCAGAAATAAATGTTCTAATATGGCATAACATTGTCAAAGCAATGCCAGAATGAATGCATGGCTTGATCAGAATGAAAGGCAGTTCAACAAAATATTAGAAAAATGCAACTTTTTTTTGGCGGGGCAATGTACATTATTTGGGGGAGTACAAACAATTTAGGAGGGCGTAAAGACCCCCTAAAATAGGCCAAGCTATGCCCCAGGATACGTGAGACCTTTGAGTCCTCAAAGAGTACTGCATTAACTGACGTGCTTCTGTGCAGGGGACATAACCACATGGGCTCAAAAATACTTCAGAGGACCTGTGTCAGAGAATACAGTTAATTTTAGCATAATCAAATGCAAGTTTAGAGAGGAAAAGGAAGCCATAACACCATCCAGAGGCACGCCAACTTCTCTGGTCTTGAGCTCATCTGCAAAAGAATGATGGGGGAGTAGGAAGGAGCACCGCTCTGTGCCCTCTTGGCAAATAAATGTGCAAACCAAAGAGCAATTACAACCTTTTCTTCATCATGACGCTTCATTTGTTGAGGACTTCAAAACCAAGCCCATAATATCATTAGTAAATGACAGCAAGAATATGCTCTTTTGTTGACTCAACATGGTCTAGAAATATTTGAACTATGAAACAATTTTAAAAGGCAATAATTCCTCCAAAGTTCACCACATATGCATTTTCTGTAATGTTACAGCCCAGGAACCAGAAGCAAGTGGTTGTAGAAAAAAAAAATCGAAATCCTTTATTCGGTCCGAGTCCAAGGCACAGATCACAACAGTACAGCGCCAAAAAACACAGTCCAAAAATGAGGGTTGTGGGACAGGCAGAGTTTGGTAACAATAAATCAGAATTGCAAAGGTACATAGACGGCAGGCAAAAATACAGTGAATCGGTGGTGAGTCGGTGAATCGTGAGCTAAAAATCCAAAAACCAGGGCAGCAAAAGACCGTAATTGTAGTCAGGCAGGCGGGGTCAAAACCAGAACAATAACAGATGAATCAGAAGGGCACAGGCAGAAAACAGTAGTTGGGCAAAGGGTGTCTCAGATATAACAGATCTATTGGCGTACGGGTCTCATGGCACAGAAAAAATGATCAACGTTCTGACGAGGAAGGAACAGAAATGCAGGGCTTAAATGCACCAAACGGAAGTCACATGCTGCTGAGAAACAGGTGGGGGGAGTAACAGATAATGAGCAGAGAAGGTGAGCACACGAGGAAGCCCTCATACAATAATTGGCAAAAAGCCGAGACGCGGACTGGGAACACATAGACAACCTATGACAGATAAACGACTCCAGTTAAGGAGTTCTACGTGCGCAGATAAAAGAGTGCAGGACAGCAATTAAGCACGTGCGAGAGATTTCACGGAAACACAGGAAGATACAGGGAAAGCAAAGCAAGCGGCGGAGATTAGAACAGGGTGAGTGCTAAGATCACGTAAGTAGTAATTAGTGGCGGTGCAACTTTACAAATTAACCCAAATGCTCGTATGTTAGTTTGTAATATATACATGGGTTAGTGAAGTTAGTAACTACAGTAAAAATGGGAACACTTCAAAAGTACTTTTAAAGAGTTCATCTCAGCGAATATCAACTCAGTAGAGGATCCCCGTGTTCTTTGGGGGGCAATTAAAGGATTTATAAGGAACACAACTATTTCTTTCACTTTCTACCTTAATCGGACAAGACTGGGCAAAATAAGTACACTTGAAAATGATCTTCAAAGGCTGGAACGGGCTCAAGAGGCGAATGGCGCTACTGAGGCCAGTAAAATGGAGATTGACACTGTCAGAGCGAATTTAAATAAATTATTGAGAATAAGAGCTGAATTTCAAATTCATATGCTGCGTTCCATTTTCCTCGGAAGTTGGAGCTGGGAATGACGTCACAGCGGAGTTATCAGCGTCACTGGCGTAGCGGCCGCCCCCGCGGGGGGCCCCGCAGTTCAGGGGGCCCTACTTGATTTTCCTACTTGATTTTTTCCCCTTTACATTTTCTATCTACTTGGGTTTCCGTCAATGGGAGTAGGGCGCAGAGGGCGGGGCCCCGTCCGTTCGATGTTGATACGCGCCCGTAGACTGTATATAAAAGATAATATATAATTAATATATTATTTTTTATATACAGTCCATGTATGCGACCCGCCATGTGTATCATTCCAACATTTTTTGCTCATCTGCGATAGGGCTTGCCGGCTGTTCATCATCTTTGCCAATGCTCATTGGCTGGTTGGGCAGCACCCAAAACAAAGCAGGAAGTAAAATGAAGTGCAAATACCCAAGTGCTATTAACATTAAACAAAATGAGAGCGAAAGCCAAACAGGAGAGGGCCTAGCTACCAAAAATAACATAACTGTACCAGCAGGTAGCAAAGGTAGAATCTAACGTCGCTGCAGATGCATCGGCAGTAAGTTCTTCACCCTGGCCGGCCACCGCTAACCCCTCGGTTAGCTCCGAGTCCAAGCAGACAGCGCAGTCAGGCCCCCAATCCCTTTACAGCCGAGCCAGCTGGCTCACCACCAGACCCGGCCAACGTTTACAACCCGCTACTCAGCTATGAGTCCAGGCAAACAGTGGACAAACAGCCCAGCCCCGTTACAGCCGAGCCGAGTAGCTTTGCCTCATGCTTCGAGACAGGTGGAATAGTTTATCATATGCTAATTTTTACCATAATTAATGACGCATTTTGTCCAAAAAAAAATTGTCAGCTGGCTGGTGAGTAACGTTAGTGCAGGACCCTTCTAAGCCAAAAATACAGAACAAACTTTGCAAGCATAAGCACTGATGAAAAAAAGCTATGAAAAACAGCTACTAACTGTGGGTACACACCGAGAGCTGCAAATGCAGCCGATTCTATTCATTTTCAATGGACACCGGCGTTTAGCGCTGTTAATGCTGCAAAGCGTCCGGTGTCCATTGAAAATGAATAGAATCGGCAGCTCTTTGTGTACCCACAGTAAACGATGCTGTATCCATGTAGCTCTGTAGGAAGCTAGCTAGCTGGCTAGTAACGTTAGTGCAGCATCCTTCATCGGAGCAAGAAACACAAAGCAAACATCGTTTGCATTACTGTATTGGTTAAATCGAGTTTCGACTGGATCGCGAATAATTTTATGAACTGGCTTGCTAGTTTTGTTAGCAAGCTATCTGATAGACTTTAGAAGCAAGCTAGCCACACAGACCTACGTGAAAAACAAGCTGACAGTTCAAGGATAACTATGGTTTTCATGTAACTACCTCCGTAGCAAGCTGACAAAGCTCGGGATCATAAAATCCATCGGGAGAAACACTAGTAATGTTTGTAAAGCGCTCGGATTGCTTTGTGTATTTGTGTATAAAGGATCTTAAGCTGGGCGGGGATATTAAAATATCTTTAATAAATAAATCACTAAATAAATCACTAATACCTTGTATCACTAAAATGGTCACAAATAGGGCCTAGGTTTGTGTTTCTGACATCTATGAAGTCACATATGAACTTTCATTCAGTGACATTCAAAGGTCACACTTGACATTGTGAAATTACAATGACTTGTATCACCAAAATGGTCACAGAGCCAAGGTTTGTATGATAGACATATAGTTTTATAAGAAATCTATTTGGTGACCTCAACTTGACCTTCTGTGACCTTTAACGTTCACAATTGACGTTAAATTTTCAATTACTTGTACAACTGTGTTGCCAAAACGCTTCAGAGGTTTAGATTTTCTTAGGATTGTATTACAGACATATGAAGTCTTATAAATGTGTGTGAACCTTCATTTAGTGACATTGACAATGATTTGAAGGTCAAATATCACATGAAAATTTCATGAGTTGTATAATTACTATGAGATTGCTTGCTGGTAAGCTGCAGGACCCTTGGTCCTTTTTTTTTTTTTTTGTTCTTTTTTTGGCTACTTTTCTTTTGTACAGAATGTTGTTTAAACCATTCCGTTGTGTGAACTTAAATGATACGCATATTCTACAATTCATTAATGTTACAAAAAAAGCCACTTGTTAAAATTTGTGATGCCTGAAAAATAAACATTTTTTAAAGCATTAAGTGGCCACAATGTCTATCCCATGTCACTCTATTATTGTTTTAGATAGGTCTGAGGGAGGGGCCCCATAGTCTAACCTGCAGGGGGCCCCCAAAATATTATGCAACGCCACTGATCAGCGTTCCAGTTACAAAGTCGGAAAAAAGTTGCAAACCGCCATAAACCGGGAAGAGGAGTAGTAAAACAAGATGGTCACGTCTACGAAAGCTATTCTCGCGTTTGCCTTGTCCAAATATAAGCAACTTCTGGACAAATATGCTGTCCTTCTGCAACCTTCAAACACGGTGGATTTCCATATATATGCGTCAAACAATGCATACGGCTGATTTAGTGCGACAAACACAAGTTAAAAGTAATAAACGGAATATTACAGGAGGTTCTAATTACTGTTTACACCTGGGGCAGCCATCTTTGAATGTTAACTCGGGGGTAGTGAAGATTCTCCGACTATCCGAGTTGGAAATCCGACCTCGGGGGGCATTCCAGTTGAAACTTCCGACTCATTACTCGGAAATTCCAACTTCTGAGTACAAATGGAACGCAGCAATAGGACCAGGAAAAACTATTATTTTTATGGCTCAAGGCCCAGTCGCCTGCTGTCTTTAAATTTGCAGAAATGTGAGAAATATTCTATTATCACGGCTATTAGCTCTGACCAAACACTACTTACTGCTCCCAAGGAAATCAATGCTGCTTTCCTAACTTTCTACTCAGAGCTATACAAATCTGAGATATCATTTGATGTAACTGAATGTGAATCCTTCTTTCATGACTTAAATCTCCCTAAACTCACACTAGACGACACTGAGTGCCTCGGGGAGCCAATCACTCTTACTGAGCTGAGGGACGCTATAGCTGGTTTGAAAAAAGGCAAGTCACCAGGATGGGATGGGATTCCCCCCGAGTTCTATCTCACTTTTTGGGCGGAGCTGGGACAGTACTTTTTAGCCATGGTCCATCGAGCCTTTGAGGTGAGTTCTTTTTTCAATGACATGAATGCTGCCTTAATAACAGTGTTGCCTAAACCTAATAAGGATACCACTAACTGTGGCAATTACAGACCACTTTCTATCCTTAATGCTGAAATTAAAATTTTAGCCCGTATATTGGCCTCCCGATTAGAACCCCGAAATCAGTGCTATTTCCTTTGAATTCTAAATTGGATGCTAGTTTACTACCCCATCATATTCCGGTCGTCAAACAATTTAAGTATTTAGGTGTTGACATCTTCCCCCTGTTGGCTACTATTGCTAGAAAAAACTTCTTGGGCATCTATAGTAAAGTTGAAGCGGACCTTGATAGGTGGTTTTACCTGCCAAAATCATTGCAAGCTTGTGTGTCAATTATTAAAATGGACATTCTGCTCCGAATAAATTTCTTTTCTTCCATGTTGCCATTACCACCTCCAACTGACTATTGGAAAAAAGTTCATTCCATGGTATCAAAATTTATCTGGGGCGGGAAGCGTCCACGAGTAAAGCTGGCAACACTCTACCGTCACAAATTGGAGGGTGGTCTCTCTTTGCCTAATTTTAAACATTATTTCTGGTCATTTGTCCTCAGACCTCGATCTATAAAGCGACTTAGCATCTCCACATAGGTTAGTTGACTTCATTTATTCTAATGTCCCTTTAAGGCGAGCTGGATTACGGCTTGGTCCAATAGTTAGCTTCCTTTTATCTACGTGGCGTCTCGTTGGGAAAGAATCCAAAAGCATTTGTAAATGGCACCTGAATAGTCCACTCTTCAACTATGGCCTTTTGACTGCAGGAATCCCATTCTCATCCTCGGCTTGGAGTACTAAGGGTGTTCACACCCTAGCTGATGTGTTTAATGATAGCGGGCTCCGTGGCTTTAATGATCTGAGAATGTCATATGATCTGCCAGGCACATCCCTGTTTTTATATTTCCAGCTACGGTCATCCATGAAAGCATACGGTGTACCATGGAAGACCCCACTCACCACCCATCCGCTACACTCTTTTTTGTATGAAAAATTTCGGAAAAGGGGTTTGGTTTCTAAACTATATGCTTTTTTCGAAATGGGTGGTCGTCTTGGGGCTTTTTTGCTACGATGATTTTTTTTTTTTTTTTTGATATGTATATTTTTGTTACTTTTCTCAATAAAAATTTGGTCATAAAAAAAAAAACCATAACTATAATACAAAATATACAACCCCAATTCTGAAATAGTTGGGACCAAGTGTAAATTGTGAATAAAATCAAAATGCAATGACTTTCAGATCACATGAGCCAATTTGTTATTTACAATAGAACATAGATAACATTTCAAATGTTGCAACTGAGACATTTTACATTTTTATCCCCAAAATGAGCTCATTTCAAATTTTCTGGCTGCAACAGATCTCAAAAAAGTTGGGACACAGGCAAAAAAGGGCTGAAAAAGCAATTAATAAATAAGAGAATCAGCTGAAAGAACATTTAGCAAGTAATTAACTGGCATCAGGTGTGTAACATGATTGGCTGTAAAAGGGATGTCTTAGAGAGGCTGAGTCTCTCAGAAGTAAAGATGGCCAGAGGCTCTCCAACCCGTGAGGGGTTGCGTGAAAAAAATTGCGGAATACTTTAAAAACAATGTTCCTCAACATCAAATTGCAAAGGCTTTAAAGGTCTCATCATGGACAGTGCATAACATCATTAAAAGATTCAGGGAAACTGGAAAAATCTCTGTGCGCAAGGAACGAGGCCGAAGACCTTCACTGGATGCCCATGATCTTCGGGCACTCAGACGCCACTGCATCACTCACCGGCATGATTCTGTCATTGACATTACTAAATGGGCCCAGGAATACCTCAAGAAACCACTGTCTGTAAACACAGTCCACTGTGCCATCCACAGATGCCATCTAAATCTCTATCATGCAAAAAAGGAAGCCATTGTTGAGCATGATCCAGAAGCGCCACCGTGTTCTGTGGGCCAAGGCTCATTTAAAATGGACTGTAGCAATGTGGCAAAGTGTCGTGTGGTTAGACGAGTCCAAATTTGACATTCTTGTTGGAAATCATGGGCGTTGTGTCCTCCGGGCTAAAGAGGAGAAAGACCACCCTTCCTGTTATCAGCGTTCAGTTCAAAAGCCAGCATCTCTGATGGCATGGGGACGCATTAGTGCATATGGTGTGGGACACTTGCATGTTTTAAAAAGCACCATGAATGCTGAAAGGTATAAAAAAGGTTTTAGAGCAACATATACTCCCCCCAGATGACATCTATTCCAAGGAAGGCCTTGTGTATTTCAGCAGGACAATGCAAAACCACATACTGTAGCTATTACAACATCATGGCTTCGTAGTAGAAGAGTCCGTGTGCTGAACTGGCCTGCCTGCAGTCCTGATCTTTCACCAATTGAGAACATTTGGCGCATAATTAAATGAAAAGTCCGTCAAAGGAGACCAAAAACTCTCCAGCAGCTGGAAGCCTGTATTAAACAAGAGTGAGATCAAATTCCAATGGCTAAACTCAAGAAACTTGTCTCCTCAATGCCCAGACGCCTCCACTCTGTGTTAAAAAGAAGAGGGGATGCTACACTATGGTCAACAGGCCCCTGTCCCAACTTTTTTGACAACAGGCCCCTGTCCCAACTTTTTTGAGACCTGTAGCAGCCATCAAATTTGAAATGAGCTCATTTTGTGGATAAAATTGTAAAATTCCTCACTTTCAACATTTGCTATGTTATCTCCATTGACTGTATAAAAAGATGGACGAAGCAACCGTGACGTCACCCATTGGTTTCAGCGTACCATAAAGGAAGCCTCGATTTTGGCAATTTGAATTGCGCCATGTTGTCATTTTGAAACCGGATGTGATTTCTATTGGACGAGAGCGAGAATCAAGATCCGGGGAGGGACGTGAGAGGTAGATCTGACCGTATCGGACGAGGACCGGAGGATAGCCACGCTTCTAAAGCATATTCTGGCTTTATCCTTTATTCTAGTCTACTTGGGACCATAATTTACAAAAATGAACATCATGATATATCGGAGGAGACTTGAAACTTGCTATAGCTACCATAAAATAATGTGAAAAATCATTATTTAAATGAAAAATCAGGTGGGAAAGTACGGTCATTTTCTCATAGACTTCTATAGCATTGAACTTCTTTCTGCAACTACCGACATTGACATCTGCTGGCCATTAAATAGAATGCCATTTTACGGTACTTCCGCATGGGCTTCTTTTTTCAGACCAGAGTGCTGCGTCCATCTTTTTATACATTCTATGGTTATCTCTGTTCTATTGTTAATAAAATACTGGCTGGTGTTATTTGAAAGTCATTGCGTTTTGATTTTATTCACAATTTACACTTTGTCCCAACTGTTTCGGAATTAGGGTTGTAAATGTTAGTTTAATTAGTAATCTGAGAAAACAGAGCGAAGCAAGTAAACGAGAATTGAAGTAATTAAATGAAACACCAGAAACCACTGAATCACCCAAAGCATGAAGGCACGCAGACTGGAGAGAAGGAACTTACCACACTGATCACAAAACAGGGGTAGACACTGGTGCACAGAACAGAAAATAAACAAATGGCAAAACATAAACTGGGAAGCAGACTGAGAATAAATAATACATAATGAAGAAAAATAACAAAACTGGCAACAGGCATGCAGTGGCATAGCTAGAGGGGGGGTAAAGACACGTCCCTTTATGACAACAATTAGTCCTGGCTAGTTCTCATCATTTTCTTTTATTGATGCGTTTTCCAATTATTGTAACTGGCAACTGAAGTTTCAGTTTCTCTCCATATGCGATCTAACAGCGATGAAATCATGGGCTAAATTCAGTACAGTAAAGTAATTTACTAATTGATAGGCCAATGCTTTGCGTTGATTGAACTGGTCCGCGTTCCAATGAAATGCGGACTTTCAGTCTTTGTATTGTGTGGGTTGATAAAAACAAAAAAAAGTGGCACTCGGCAGTTCAATGGGCAATAAAAAGCATGCAGCTCCAGCTATTTGCATGAGAGTCGACAGAAATGCCATTTTGAATAAAGTTGATTTAAATACAGCAAATACGCATCCAGATGAATGATTGTTGTATTACCTATTCGGGGAGAACAAGCAGCACCTGATAAGTGTGGAGTGCTCTCAGAGTGAACCTTTTGTTAATTATGAAAATGACTGAGAACAGGTCAGGACTAATAATTGTTTTAAACGGATGTTTTGTGCAACCCAATTCTCTGTTCTTGTTCTGCCACTGTACTGAATTTAGCCCATGATTTCATCGCTGTTAGATCGCATATGGAGAGAAACCGTGTCTTCAGTAGCAAATTACGATAATTTGAAAATGCGTCAATAAAGGAAAATGATTGAGAACTAGCCAGGACTAATTGTTGTCATAAAGTGACGTGTCTGTGCCTCCCCACTAGCTACGCCACTGCAGGCATGACAGAATCATAACATTTTCGACACCGATTTTCATGTCGACAGCGCGCTTTTTTTGATACTTAGATTTACAGGGAGTGAAACATGTTGGAAATACAGGTATTTATAATTGTGCCACTGTGCAAATACTCATGAACATTTTGGGTGATGTAAGTATTTGTAACAAAACTTTGGTGATAAACAGCTCCTTTGGTGTTTCTCTAGGTCCTGCTAAAGTCTTTGAAGGAAAGTGGAGCCCTGCGGAGCCTCTTCTTGACTTTGGAAGTCTCACCACAGTGAGGAAGGGTTACCTGTACTGCAACTTGGTGTACATATGCACTTCATAAACAGAAGTGAGAGTTAAGTGGTCATTTTTCATCACCACTTGGACCAGCTGTGTGATTATGTTTACTGCAGGCAGAGTCTTTATAAACTGCCCATTCGGGGGCACAGCTCAGGGAGATACTCACAATATGTGCTTCTAGTCAATGCTGAGATGCAATCCATTTCATGCGCTTTAGTGAGATTAATTCAAATTCTAGTTGGAGATTTATTGTCTAAATAAAAATTCATGTTCTGGAATTCATATAACTTAATTCATGTAAATACACATTTTAAGGGGTCACTAATGTGCAATTTTATTTCTAATCACGAGGGTCAGATTGACAAAGAGAAGTATAGCCTATTCCAAGACTAAATTGAATTTTTAATGGAGAACCTATATAAAAAAAAAAATCTAGTCCAAAGCCAAGCTGTATTTGTGTGTGAGACACAAGCCCTTGGTGCTAAAAAAAAGTTTTATTTCCTCATCTGGATTTAGGAGAACGGAAAACTTGAGATTCAGCAATACCAGAACAGATGGCGCTCAGAACCTTCAAGCTTACCCTCTCCACCTTCTCCAACATCTCCAACTTCACAGCAGGCAAAGAGACAGATGTCCTACTGCCTGAGGGACCTTATCAGGCAGTGGAGGTGGTGATCATTGCACTGGTTTCAGGGTTGATTAATCTTGTCACGATTACTGGGAACATACTGGTCTTGCTTTCAATCATAATCAACAGGAACCTACAGACCATAAACAACTACTTCCTCTTTAGCCTGGCATGTGCAGACCTGATTATTGGGGTCATCTGCATGAACCTGTACACAGTCTACATTCTGGTTGGATATTGGCCATTGGGGGCAGTAGTCTGTGACCTTTGGCTGGTCTTGGACTATGTACTCTGCTATGCCTCTGCCTTCCATCTCACTGTCATCAGCTTTGACCGTTATTTCTGCATCACCAAGCCTCTCAGCTACCCTGCAAGGAGGACCATCAGGATGGCGGGCATGATGATTGCAGCAGTCTGGGTTCTTTGCTTTGTCATGTGGGCCCCGGCCATCCTGTTCTGGCAGTTTATCGTAGGTGAGCGCACTGTGCCAGAGGGCGAGTGCTACATCCAGTTTCTGTCCAATCCAACTATCATTTTTATCACCTCTATTATTTTCTTCTACTTACCTGTTACCATCATGAGCTTACTGTACTGGCAGATCTCCAGGGCCAGCAAGAGCCGCATGAAGTCAGGCAAGCACGAACCAGAGCAGGATAACCCATCCAGCAACAAAGCAGGAAGCCACATCACCATGCCTCACAATGACAACTACGTGAAAACCCATCACACTGAGAAGAGCCAGAATGGCGAAACAGGTGGAGTTGAGGAGGAGCAGCCGAGTGCACCAGTACATCCTGAGAGAAATGAAATTTCTGAGGCCCCTGCAGGTTTTGAGGAAAATCCCAAAGCTCTCAGCCTAAATACTACAGTAGTAAAGCAGCGGCCCAAGAAGAAGGCATTGTCATCACGGGAGAAAAAAGTTACCCGCACAGTAATGGCCATTCTTGTTGCCTTCCTGGTTACGTGGACACCTTATAACGTCATTGTGCTCATCACCACCTTCTGTTCAACCTGTGTTCCGTCCAGCATGTGGACTCTTGGCTACTGGCTCACCTACATCAACAGCACTGTCAATCCAGCCTGCTATGCTCTCTGCAATGTCTCCTTCAAGAAGACCTTCAAACAACTCCTGCTCTGCCAGCACAAGGACATTCGCTTGGGCAGATAGAGAGGTGTGATTAATAGTTTTTTGTTCCTGCAGGTGCTCTCCTCTGTCAGTTCTTTACCCTTTCCTGCATCACTTTAAAGAATGACAGATACAAGCTCAGGAAATGTAACTACAGACACACGACCAATAGATGTTACGTCAAATTACACACATTTCTTTGCCTGTGAACTTCATTACAATTCAAGCTAATTTAACTCAGAACTGAGACTCATAGAGTTTACAGAGATTCAGGAGATCAGAAAGGGTATCTATTTATTGTAATTCATATTTTCATCTGATATAAATGATATATTACTGAATATAAAGTGCCATACAAAAGTTTGCAATCAACTAGAAATGTTGATGGTTCAAAAAATGAATATTTTTTTTTATTGAAATACCAAGCACAGAATATTCACATCCCTCCAACTCGTGATGGATGAAAGCTGGCCTGGAAACAAAATGGATCGACAAACTGGAAGATGGACGGAAGTTTGAAACTGCTCATCCTCAAAAATAAAAAATATCCTAACATTAAATTGTTGAAAAATATTGAAATGTTTAGGAGTTCTGGCCCAGAAAAGAACAGGATGGCTGATATCTGGCATGGAAACAAAACGCGATGGAGGATGGATAGACGAACTGGAGTGCAGGTGGAACTTTGAAAGGGCTCATCTTCAAAATAAAGAGTATCCAAACATTACATTTTGTTGGGAATTTTATTTGGTAAAGGAGTTGTGGCGTGGAAAAGAAGCGTGATAGTTGGACGGATGAACTATCCCATATCGCCATCCACTGCACTGCAGGGCAGATTAGGCCAAGTCCTTTTTATAATAAAACTTTATTACTATTACTGTTAGAGACAGTTGTTTTCAATTCAGATTTAACATGTGATTTCATGCCCCCATTTTTAGCAGCCATTCCTCCAGTGTAAAAATAACACAATTTGTCACCCCATCCTTTATTACACATTCAGGAACTTTGGGGACAACAAGAACATTTGCAGTGATGAAAATAAATATTGAGCTTAAATATTTATCGGATGGAAGAAGTCCAGTTGTGATTTGAAGATTCAATTTGTTTCCTAATTCGTAATCAGGATTATTATTATTATTATTATTATTATTATTACACCACAGGAGATACATTCAGGATGCTGCCATTTTCAAAACACGTCACCACTACAAAAACACACTCACCATATAAGAAATAGCACAGAAGGTGTTCAACTTTACTAAGAGGGCTACATATTGCATGCAAAAGGCTACACAATGAAAAACGGTTTGATTTGTTCCACAGAATACTGGTCATTGTTTCAACTTCAAATTACTGCTGCATTGTATTTCATCACTGATATGAATGACCACCAAAAAGGAATGAAGTCTGAGCATTAAAATCAGAAAAGACGGGTTCATAATGTCATCAGCAGCTGAAGAGAAGATGTTCACTCTTCATCCCTCTTGTCTCTAATGCCTGAGAGGCCTTCATGACAGCTCAGACTCTACTTAAGGAAAGGAGAGCAACCGTAGTGTGCAGAAATGATTGCGCACTTAACAAAATGATGATAAATCCGAGACCAAGAACTATTTGAGTATTTATTTCATGTAATACTGGATCATATGGATAAAAATAAGTAAACTGTTAGCAATATATAGTTTAAAAAAAAAGGACCTAGGGTCCTGCAGCTTAATGGCAAGCAATGAAAATACAAGTTATGAAAATTTCATGTGAAGTTTGACCAGGAGGTTGCTAACAGGGAAATGATGTCACATTGGCAAAGGTCAATGGCAAGGTCACAAAATTTACATACATTTATAAGACCTATGCAATCTAATCCTAAGCTTTGACGCAGTTTTGGTGATACAAGTCACTGAAAATTCAATATGTCAATTGTGAACTTTAAAGATCACAGAAGGTCAAGTTGCGGTAAGCAAATGGGCTTCATCAATAACTTAAATATGTTATGTATGTTAAAACATTGGCTCTATGTGTGGTCATTTTGGCGATACTTTGTTTCTCTTCTGACTTTGTGTCTCCTCTGTTCTTGAATTTCTTAGATGTGTTGCTTTTTGAGATTTTTTTTGCCTACTTCTTGTGCATGAGGCTGTCCGCATGAAATCCTGAAGTGATCTGAACCTTATTCCTCACTATTATAAAAGAGGAAAGTCAATTAAAGTAACCGACTACGAGGGTCAGGAACAGATAGAGTGGGGTCTCCAGCCGGCTCCTTGATCGCTCAGTTAAGACTTATGATCCAACGCAAAAAACTTGGACAATTCAACTTAACTTGGTAATTGCTTAACTGTCTCAACATGTCATTGTGGGTTGTACACTCTTATCCCATAGGTGGATTTAAAGTTCTCTTAACATTTTACGACAGTGTAAGGCATGATTTTGTATGAAAGGTTCTGAAGGTTCTAGATAATTGAGAAGGTCCCTGACCTGCAATTATTCATAATTCATTTTTGTTCACTGCACTACATCACTGTGATTGTAAAGCAAATGACGTGATTGTGCTCATGCAGGTGATTTCTTCAAGATTTCACACCTGATGCAAAAATTTCTTGAGGTGCAATTATTATGCCAGAATCCCAGAGAGATTAAGATTTTGACGCAAGCGTATTGTGAGGGACTGCCCACCCTGTTCTTCTACCCCTTCTCTGGCCCCCTCCTCTCACTCACTCGCTCCTGAGTCTACTTCACCTCTCTTACTCGCTCCTGAGTCTACTTCACCTCTCTCACTCGCGCTTTCTCCTTCCAGACAGCAGTGTCGCAGACACTCGTCCTTCAGCATCGCTTTACTCCACACACATGCCCTCAGAACGGCAGCAAGGCGTTTCTTACTGACAAAAGGCTGCATGCTCACACCTGCCAAACGGAGGCCACTGCAGGGAGAACCAAAAAGATTCCTCGAGAACAGGTATTTAAATCATAAAACTACAAATGCACTATGTTTTTTGCAATATATGGCATCTTTTATATCGTGGAATTTACGTGCAGCAGCCAACAGATACAATATGACACTGAATTTGCAAATTTGCGGAATCATGGAAACCAAATGGCTTAATATATTAACTTTCAGTGATTTGTAATTTAACCTCAATTCCAAATAATTGGGACAGTTCATAAAATTAATTAATTTGTGAATTATCTTTTTTTATTTATTGAGAGAAACATGAAAAACTGTTTGAAGTTTCAACCTAACACTGGAGCCTAATGATTTAGGAAATATTTGCAAATTCCAAATATAATGCCTGCAACAGGTTCCAAAGAATTGGGACACAGTAATGGAAAGACTGGAAAAGTTGTGGAATCTTGAGAAAAACAGTACTTTTTGAACAATACTCAGGCAAACAGGTGAATTGGCGATTTTATAATGACCTTGTTTTAAATGAGCGGTCACAAAAGGGCACGGTCATTTACCAGTGAGATGGTATGAGGTTTGCCCTTTTTCTAAAAGCTGCATGAGCACATTGTGAAAAAGCTTGAGTACTCTTCTCAATGTGCAATCGTACGGAATTTACCGATCTCACAATTTACCGTCCAAAATATAATGAAATGATTCTGAGAATCTGGAAAAAACCAGAGCACTCTCTTTGCATAAGATATTGGATGCACATGGCCTTTAACCTCTCAGACAGAACTAAATTAACTGACTTCTTCTGCAATGGACGTAACTAGTTGTACATGGGCTCGTAAATACTTCAGAAGACCCGTGTCAGAGGTTTAGATTCACTGTAGCATCATCAAATGCAAGTTAAGATTAGAAAACGAAGCCAAAACACCATCCAGAGGAATCGCCAACTTCTCTGGTTTCTAGCTCATCTGAAAAAGAATGACAGGGAAGTGGGAAGCAGTGCTGCAGTCTGAGCAGTCCATCTTACAAATAGTTTTTGGAGATAATGGATGTTGTGTTCACAGGGCCAAAGAGGAAAACAGCCATCCCGACTGTTATCAGTGTCATGTTCAAAAGCCAACATCTGTCATGGTCCTGGGCTGAATTAGGCTACTGTGCTCATTTTGGGCAACTGTTGACAAAACTGACAAAGAGGGGTACAGGTGCAATTTGGGACAATATACAGTACTATGCAAAAGTTTTAGGCACCCTATACTTTTAAAAATTTACATCTGGCATTAGATCTTTATTTTTTGTTTTCCTCATTAGTGTTGCTGAAGATTGAAAGCATATCTGAATTCTAAATTCTAATTTAAAAAATAGTTTCATAAATAAATGTTGGTATTTCAATAAAAACACTTGATACAGATAATGTAATCTTGATGGAGCCCTGATATCAGCATCATCATGGCTGTCCACAATTATTTGGAGGGACAGACACAAGTGAGACAGTCAGTCTGTAGAAGAACAGTGGCAAATTTTTCACCATGCGTGGAACAACCAAAAAGCCAATCCTCTTCTGAAACTGTAACACAACAGGACACTGTCCCAGATTTTTAGGTAAAGCATTGTCACACCTAATATTGGTTTTATTTTGTTTTCAACAGTTTACATCTTTGTTTAGTACAACTCTCTGTGATTGGAAAGTTAAAATTTCATTATTTTTGCAAGCATATTTGCCCTATGAAATTGCTTTAAATGTGCCTAAGACTTTTGCACAGTACTGTATGTGACTTCCAGATATCGTCTTTTTCAGAGGTGCCCCTGTGTGTTCTGGATAATGGCAAGCCGCACACGGCACGTATTAAAACAGCATGGCTGTGTTATTTTGCCTGAATCCCTCAGAGATTAAGATTTTGGTACAAACATGTTGTGAGGGACCACCCACCCTGTTTTTCTCCCCCTTTCTTTCGCCATCCTCTCCATGTCGCTGTCCCTCACTCGGTCTTGCGTCTCCTCCACTTTTCTCACCTGCACTCTTTCCATCCAGACAGCAGTGTTGCAGACACTCGTCTCTCAGCTTCGCTTTACTCCACATGCATTCCATCAGACCTGCAGTGAGGTGCATGAGACCGGCTGAAGGCTGCGTGCTCTCAACTTCCAAACGGAGGGCTCTTTTGGGAGAACCACAACGGATCCTCGAGAACAGGTAATTAAATCGTAAAACTACAATGCAGTTGCGCAAAATTTGCGCATTGTTTGTGAATATGAAGTTTCATCCTGTCATAAAACATTATACAACACCATTTCCAAAAACGTTGGGACGCTGTGTAAAATGTCCATGAAAACAGAATGCAATAATTATCAAATCATTTGTGCTTTATATTTTTTGAAAATAGTACAAAGACAATATATCAGATGTTTTAAACAGATTTATTTTATTTATTCATTTTTATTTTTTTTTTAAACAGGTTTTATTGAATTTTCATAAAAACAACAGAGACCCCACACTCCCATATAATGTCATTAAATCTTATCACACTGCTCCAGAGCAATTAAAACAGAGAGAGTGGGTACATTGTTACTTATCAATGACCTAAGACGAGAGTGTCTTCACAAACGAGTGGAAAATAAAATGAGTAAGGAAACAATAGTCGAAAATAGAATAAATAATAAATGGAAAGAAAAAAAGAGGAAACAAAAAACTGCCATCAATACAACAAATTAATTTCATAAAAGATTCTTTTCAGTTGCCTGTAGTCCCTCTCCCCAACATTTCAGCCGTAACACTACACACACTGTTCACCATGTGCTCCGACCCCGCAGTAATCTTTTCAGCTGTACAAGATTATCATGAAGGTACAGTGTGCCATTAAAAAATTTTAGCTAAGGCACAAGGAGATTCCTATGAGCTCAGTCCAATTGTTGCTGGCCATTTTGTCGAACTTTGGCCCCTAATAACCAACTGGGTCAATTCTTCAGGCAGGTAATTGAACAGGTCAGACCACAATTCCGTAAAATACATTTTGTTACCTTTCAATATTGCACTAACTCTTTCATGAGGAAGAACTCTAAAAATTTCTCTATCCCACAAGGTGGCAGTGGGGGAAATTTTCAACTTTTAAATTACGACTTTGGCGATTTTATACTCTACGGTGCACAATATCATGAAAAAAATCTGAAAATCCAGAAAAATATTTGGCACATGTGATAAGGCCAAAACGCAGTTTTGAATGGCTGTGATTTTTGAGTATTTAGGCACCACTCCATCACAAAAAAGACAGGATTCTATAGTGAAAATCACTGCATGGACTCAGGAAAACCTCTGCAAACCACTTTCAGTAAACTCAGTTTGTCACTGCATGTACAACTGCAAGTTAAAACTCTGCAAGGTAGATATTAAACCATATATAAACAAGATTCAGACACACTGCCTGCTTATCTGGGCCTGAGCTCATTTAAAATGTGCTGAGGTGCAGTAGAAAACTGCCCTGTTGTTTGACTATTCAAAATGTGAAATTCTTTTAGGAAATCATGGATGCCACATCCTGTGGACGAAAGAGGAGGAGGCAATCTGGCTTGTTATCGGCAAACAATTCAAAAGCCAGCATCCATCATAGTATGGGGGGTATTAGTACACATAGCATAGGTAACTTACATTCCTTGAAGACACCATTAATGGTGAAGATTGAATCTGTTGTGTCGCCGAATCGCCCGCACTGTGGCCAACAGGTAACGCAATAGGACTGTGGTTTCGATGAACGAACTCTCTTTTATTTGTTGTACAACCCAAATTTTACAAGAATTGGAACAGTATGGAAAATTAAAATAAAATAAGAATTGATTTTCCGGAATTTAGTTGGGAACAGCACAAAAATACCTTTTTGAAGTTTCACCCAAACAACTGTATTGATTCCTGTATAAAGGCCAATTTGTAAATTCCTGATGTGATGCCCACAACTCCTTTGCACAAAATCTGAGACAGGCTAATCAGAAGATTAGAAAAGTAGTGGAATCTTCAGAAAAACTCCAGTTTCGATATTCCACAGCCGAACAGTTTACAGGTTTTTAAATTATGATTGGGTATAAAATGATACGTCACAATAGGCACCGATATGACCCAGCCAGATTTACTAGGATTCACGACTTTTTCCCAAAGCTGCAGGAACAAATTGTAAAACAGTGTCAATGAATAATTGCATGGAATTTTATAATCTCACTGTTAATATGGAGAAAAACCTCTGAAAAACCAGAGTGCAATCTGTGCAGAAAATATTAGATACAATGCTGTGAAAAAGTATTTGTCCCCCTCCTGATTTCCTATTTTTTTGCATATTGGTCACACTTAAATGTTATAGATCATCAAACAAATTTTAATATTAGATAAAGATAACCTGAGTAAATAGAAAATGTTGTTTTCAAATGACGATTTCATTTATTAAGGGAAAAAAGCTATCCAAACCTACCTGGCCCCATGTGAAAAAGTAATTGCCCCCCATTGTTAAATCATGAATTGACTGCAATTAACCACATTTTTTTAGTTCAATTTCACTAGCCACACCCAAGCCTGATTACCGCCTGACCTGTTGAATCAAGAAATCACTTAAATGGAACCTGTTTGACAAAGTGAAGTAGGCTAAAAGATCTCAAAAAAGCAACACATCATGTTACAATCTAAAGGAATTCAAGAACAGGTGAGAAACAAAGTCATTGACATCTATCAGTCTGGAAAGGGTTACAAAGCCATTTCTGAGGCTTTAAGACTCCAGCGAATCAAGGTGAGAGCCATTATTCTCAAATGGAGAAAACTTGGAACAGTGGTGAACCTTCCCAGGAGTGGCCGGCCTACCAAAATTTCTCCAAGAGCGCATTGACGACTCATCCAGGAGATCACAAAAGAACCCGGAACAACATCTAAAGAACTGCAGGTCTCACTTGCCTCAGTTAAAGTCAGTGTTCATGTTTCAACAATAAGAAAGAGACTGGGCAAAAATGGCATCCATGGGAGAGTTCCAAGGCGAAAAACTGCTAACCGAAAAGAACACAAAGGCTTGTCTCACATTTGCCAAAAAACATCTTGATGATCCCCAAGACTTTCGGAAAAATATTCTGCGGACTGACGAGTTGAATTTTCTAGAAAAAAAAATCAAAATCCTTTATTTGGTCCGAGTCCAAGCCAGAGATCACAACAGTACAGTGCTGAAAAACACAAATCAAAAGGCAGAGTTTGGTAACAGTAAATCCGAATTGCAAAGGTACATAGACTGCAGGCAAAAATACAGTCGGTGAATCGTGAGCCAAAAATCCAAAAACCAGGGCAGCAAAAGACAATAATCGTAGTCAGGCAGGCGGGGTCAAAACCAGAACAATAACAGATGAATCAGAAGGGCACAGGCAGAAAACAGTAGTCGGGCAAAGGGTGTCTCAGATATCACAGATCTTCTGGCGTATGGCACTCGGCACAGAAGAAATGATCAACGTTCTGACGGGGAAGGAACAGAAATGCAGGGCTTAAATGCACCAAACAGAAGTCACATGCTGCAGGGAAACAGGTGGGGGGGAGTAACAGATAATTTAGTTTAGTTTATTTCAATCATGTGCACAGTATAATACAATTAGACATAACATGAATTTGCTGGTTATTTTGGTAGATCAAAAAGGAAATAGGCTGAAACAATAACCTTAAAAAGGCCTATCCCAAGCTGCTGGATAGCTCACTCGGTAAAAGCATCACGTTGCGAAGCAGAAGTGACTATCACGACGCGGGTTCGATCCCCGCCTCGTACCAGCTGGTAGTGGTCGGCAGCTTTTTCAGAGTAGCGCACAATTGACTATTGCGCTACAGGGTTGCAAATTGGGAAGGGATTGCTGGAGAGGGAAAATAATAGTTGCCTTGTTCGTTGCTCAAGCGCCTCCTGTTGGCCAGACGGGCGCTCGTCAGGAAGATTCCAAACCTGTTCATGTCCAGGTATCCTCCGTTGGCATGGGCAATACAAATGAATAAAATGACAACATTTCTTGAGTTGCTGAGAACAAAGTTTTTATTATTTTCTAATAATTTTTTGCAGGTAAGTACAGAAGACACAGATGAAGAGTTTGCCACAAGTCCAACGCCTTTACAGGAAAGGGTCTCAGAGCCACAGGGTCCCAAAATGGCTGATTTCGCATTTTTCAACAAAACCCATTGTGAAAATTGGGGGTGAAGCCTGAGGGCATTTTCGAAAATACAGTCTATTCAGAAATAAACCAGGCCAAATTATCCATTAGGGTACCCTAACAGAAATAATTGATGCTAAAGTCATCTACCCCTTTTCTGAAGTACAGCAGCGCCCCTAGGCCCTTTTTCATGGAAAATGCATTGAATTTCACCCAATTATGTTCAACAAACATTAGGTTTTGCATTGATATTAAAAAATGGTATGAATGGTTTGCCTGTGAAGTTTTTTTGGATCAATGGCCTGCAAAAATGTCAAAATTATCGGTGGGAGGGCAAACATTAATGCTACTCGCCCATTATTATATAAAATGCAGTGAAGTCGCTGATGCCGGCAGTTGTTTGCCCTCCCACTGCAACGAAATGAATCAAACGTTCCCCTTCGATAACCCGTGGTGATTAAAAAAAAAAGCTTTGCGCTGTTTTTTACTATGTCCATATACCCTCCTCCCATGATAGTTTCAATGAGCTACTGTGAGTAATTCATAGTAAAACACAGTGACGTGCAGTCGGAGGTTAGTTTGGTGAGGCAGAAACCTCCCCTTTGCTTGATTAGCAATCAGTCGATTAACTAGTTTAGTAAGTCTATTCAGGAGAATGACGGGCCAGTTTAAGTTTCCGCAGCGTTATTACTTAGTACATCGAACCTGAAATGCTCACTAGACAGCAGATTTCGCGCGTACTTGCTTCCAGGAAGCCGAGGCAATGTCATCAACAAATATTAAAACAGTTCGACTAATGCAGAGTTCAATGCTGAATCAATATACAATGTATTCTCCTTTAAATACGCGTTTTTACATCCAAACAAAAAGCGAACGCTTATTTTCAGTCTTCTTTCATAATGTGATTAACAAAATGTTTAAACGATATACAGAATTACCGAGAGCCGAGAATTTTTCCTAATTGATTATTCAGATTTCCATCCTTGCAGTCTCAAATTGAAGCGTATACGTGAATGAATCTTGTGACAGGTGGGCTTCAAAGGCCTGGCGCCGGTTTATACCTTGGTATATTTTACTGAAACTTCACAAATAGGGTCACAGGATATTCTGTCAACAAACTATGTAGGGTAGAGTAAAATACGCTCACCTTTCTTGCTATTGTTGAGAAGAAATCACGGCGAACTCGCGACGAACTTCACCAACTTCTGTCGAACTTATTTCACATCCCCTGGAGGTCTAGCCTGGACGCACAGACTCGTAATTTCTCAAATTAGATGGCTGTAAGCAAATCAGGGCCGTAGCTGGGATAAGACGTTGACACGGGCTGTTTGAAATCTACCTCCTAAATGGTTATTTTTGCCACACTTGAAAATTTGTCAATATGGCGCAAATTGAGGTCACGCATTCATCCAATGGGCGAACAATAGCTCTGTTCAAATCGCGTTTTTGGCCATAATACGCAGAGTTCATGTATGAAATGCGGGTATCCTATTGAAAAGGTTGCTTTTAATCAAACCATGGTGTTCTTTTTGCATGAAAATGGTATTTACGTCATTTTTTATAAGTTTTCTGAGGCTTGTTTACCGCCCCAGTTCAGCTGTTTCGCATTCCATTAGAGTTTATGCAGAGCGTTGCCCATGCCTATCCTCCGCCCTCGTTCTGAACTAGCGAAGATTCAACCAATGAGTGTATAAGAATCGGTGGCTGACAGGCACGTGCTTCGGAGGAGAGCCGTGAACTGTCTTCACTCTCCTGAATTGGCAGCAAGGGGTCGCATACGAGCAAGCCTTGTACATAGTTCACCAACTGGGCATTCCAGATTCGGGTGGGATTGGAGATGCCAAATTTGAAAAAAAAAAAAAAAAAAAAGGCCTATCCCTAACCTTCCCTATAATTATCTGCACATTGTTGCAGTTAATATTTTAAAGTATTTCCCAAAAAAAAAAAAAAAACAAAGAACAAGGCTTAAATATATGAACCAACCAAGAAACAAAGACATTATAATCATCAAAAGAAACAAAAACAAAATAATCAACAAATGTTACATGCATAATGAAATCAAGAGAACAACTAAAATGGATCCAAATAACATCAAGTAAACAAAACATCAAACATAGAAAACAATGAACCAAAACAGAAAACCAAGTCTCCAAAGCAATGGTTACAATAAATAAATAAACAAATAAATAGCTAATTTCCAGAAATAGGTTACTAATTTACTATTCAAGCAATACAGCAAAACCACTGATACAACCAATCATTCAATCTTGTTTATACTTTTCAATCATAATCTCTTTGAACTTATTTTTAAACTACAATGTTTTTGCTTTGTTTAAGACCATCCTGCAAGCTGTTCCACAACTTCACCCCAGCGACAGTAATACATATCAGAGGGCTGCGCGGGCCAGCTTCTTTTCCCCCACCCTGCCCCACACCCGTGGGCTTTCAGCCCACACCCACATTTTTTCAAGATTTGAGCCCGTATCCGCCCCACACACCCGCAAGTACCATGACTCTTGTACCCGTAGTTTCAAAAAAAGGAAAGGCAAAATTTTTAATGATACCAAGGAGAGGAGAATTGCAATTGACATAATTGATTACAAATGGAAAGGAGTTGCAGCTGACAGCAATGGGGTGGCTAATTCCAATTCTGATTGCAATCGACAATACATGTAAGTAGTATTTAGCACTCATTTATGACATCTACTCTGAAAAGAAGCAATACTGGCTATTAGAAGAAGAAGCCATATTTTGTTGAGTACCTTCTTAATTTTTGTGGGTAACACAACAAAATAGTTAAACACACAATATGGGCTAATATACTTCTCATCGTGGTTATTTTGTTGTGCTCACTTATTGAATATAATGACATTTATTATTGTGAGCTTGAGATATAATGAACGCGCGTCTCGCGAGTTGTAAATTTGCCGTGGGCCCGCAAATTTTTTTTTGTACCCACACCCGCACCCGCAACCGCAGTAATTTATGCTTGCCCCCACAACCGCCTCGCACCCGCAAACTTTTTTGGTGGGTGGCCCGCGGAGGCCCTTGGTTGCGGGACCCGCGGACTGCACAGTTGCGGTCCACCCACGCAGCCCTATGATACATATGCTTTTAAGTGTGGTATGAACGCTTGGTTGTTTTAAATTAAATTCCCCTCTTAATTCATATCACCCATCTCTTTCCTTGAACATTTTTTGTATATTACTAGGGAGTAAATTATTTCTTGCTTTGTAAAGTATCTGTGCCATTTTAAGTTCCACTAGGTAGGTAAACTTTAATGCTCTTGATTTAAAAACAGTTCATTTGTGTGATGGTGGAATCCTACATTATTTACAATTCTGATTGCCCTTTTTTGCATTATGTAAATAGGTTGTAGGTTGTTTTTGTATTTCCCCAAATCTCCATACAATATGTCAGATAAGGTAGGATGAGTGTACTGTAAAGAGTGTACAATGTTTTAAAGTTTTATATGTGTCTTGTTTTACCTAAAATGCCAATTCCCCTAGCCAGCTTTGACCTAACATAATTTATATGGGGTTTCCAGCTGAGATTATGGTCTATTGTCACCCCCAAGAAAACATTATCATAGACTTTTTCAAGCCAAATGTTATCAACACTTACTTCAACCTTTGTATTTGGATGTACCTGCCTCTTTCCAAACAAAAGAGAGAGTTTGTTATTGTCAAACCACAATTTCAGCTTCCCCAATTCCACTGAGACATCCTCCAACAGTTGTTAAAGATTCTCCCCAGAACAAAATATGTTAGTATTGTCAGCAAAAATAACAAATTTTAAGATGCTTGAAACTTTACAAATGTCATTAATATATAAAATAAATAATTTTGGTCCTAGTATTTGATCCCTGTGGTACTCCACAGGTTATATGTAAACATGTTGACCTATACTCACCCATCTGCACGAACTGTTGTCTGTTTTCAATATAGCTTTTCACCCAACTAAGCCCCACCCCTCTAATACCATACCGTTCCATCTTTTGTAACAGCCTGTCGTGATTAATCGTATCAAATGCTTTCTTCAGGTCTATAAAAAACTCCTACTGCATACAGTTTATTAGCAATTGAATTTGTTCGTTCCTCAATTACTTTCATCAGAAGTGGAAGCCATTGAAGTGGACCTGTTGGTTCTAAAGCCATATTGGCTGTCTATTAGTAATTGATGCTTTTCGATGAAACTATCCAACCGTACAACAAAGAGTTTTTCGATAATTTTAGAGAACTGTAATAGCAATGAAACTGGCCTGTAATTTGTAAATAAATGTTTGTCTCCTGCTTAAGATATTGGAATCACTTTAGCTGTTTTCATTTTACAAGGAAAAGTCCCCAGTTTGAAAGATAGGCTGCAGATATAAGTTAGAGGGTCAGCAATATCAATAATAAATTTCTTTATCAGAGTCATATCAATATCATTCCAGTCAACAGATGTTTTGTTCTTGAATCTGTTAACTAAAATAATGAGCAGAGAGGGTGAACACACAAGAAAGCCCTAATACAATAATTGGTGAAAGCCAAGACATGGACTAGGAACACACAGACAACCTATGATAGATAAACGACTCTGGTTAAGGAGTTCTATGTGTGCAGATAAGAGTGCAGGACAGCAATTAAGCACGTGTGAGAGATTTCGCGGACACACAGGAAGATACAGGGAAAGCAAAGCAAGGGGCGGAGATAAGAACAGGGCGAGTGGTGAGATTACGTAAATAGTAATTAGTAGCGGTGCAACTTTACAAATTAACCCAAGTGCTCGTTAGTTAGTTAGTAATATATACATGGGTTACTTAAGTTAGTAACTATAATACAAAATATAAATGTTAGTTTAATTAGTAATCAGAGACAGCAGAGTGAAGGAAGTAAATGAGAATTGAAGGAATTAAGTGAAACACCAGAAACCACTGAATCACCCGAAGCATGTAGGCACGCAGACTGGAGAGAAGGAACTTACCACGCTGATCACAAGACAGGGGTAGACACTGGTGCACAGAACAGAAAATAAACAAATGGCAAAACATAAACTGAGAACCAGAATGATAATAAATCATACATAATGAAGAAAAATAACAAAACTAGCAACAGGCATGACAGAATCATAACATTTTCAACACCAATTTTCGTTTCGACCGTGCGCTTTTTTTGATACTTAGATTGACAGGGAGTGAAACAAGTTGGAAATACAGATATTTATAATTGTGCCACTGTGCAAATACTCATGAACATTTTGGGTGATGTAAGTGTTTGTCACAAATTTTGGTGCTAAACAGCCCCTGTGGTGTTTCTCTAGGTCCTGCTAAAGTCCCTGAAGGAAAGTGGAGCCCTGCGGACCCTCTTCTTGACTTTGGAAGTCTCACCACAGTGAGGAAGGGTTACCTGTACTGCAACTTGGTGAATATATGCACTCCATAAACAGAAGTGAAAGTTAAGTTAAATTTTTCATCACCACTTGGACCATGCTGTGTGATTATGTTTACTGCAGGCAGAGTTGTCTTTATAAACTGCCCACTCTGGGGTACAGCTCAAGGAGATACTCACAATATGTGCTCCTAGTCAATGCTGACATGCGATCCATTTCATGCGCTTTGGTGAGATTAATTCAAATTCCAGTTGTAGATTTATTGTCTAAGTAAAAATTCATGTTCTGGAATTCATATAACTTAATTCATGTAAATACACATTTTAAGAGGTCACTAATGCGCAATTTTATCACACAAGCTGTATCTGTGTGTGAGACACAAGCCCTTAGTGCTGAAAAAATGTTTTTTCCTCATCTGGATATAGGAGATACACGGAAAACTTGAGATTCAGCAATACCAGAACAGATGGCACTCAGAACCTTCAAGCTTAACCTCTCCACCTTCTCCAACATCTCCAACTTCACAGCAGGGAAAGAGACAGATGTCCTACTGTCTGAGGGCCCTTATCAGGCAGTGGAGGTGGTGATCATTGTACTGGTTACAGGGTTGATTAGTCTTGTCACGATTACTGGGAACACACTGGTCTTGCTTTCAATCATAATCAACAGAAACCTTCAGACCATAAACAACTACTTCCTCTTCAGCCTAGCATGTGCAGACCTGATCATTGGGGTCATCTGCATGAACCTGTACACAGTCTACATTCTGGTTGGATATTGGCCATTGGGGGCAGTAGTCTGTGACCTTTGGCTGGTCCTCGACTATGTAGTCTGCTATGCCTCTGCCTTCCATCTCCTTGTCATCAGCTTTGACCGTTATTTCTGCATCACCAAGCCACTCAGCTACCCTGCAAGGAGGACCACCAGGATGGCGGGCATGATGATTGCAGCAGTCTGGGTTCTCTCCTTTGTCATGTGGGCCCCAGCCATCCTGTTCTGGCAGTTTATCGTAGGTGAGCGCACTGTGCCAGAGGGCGAGTGCTATATCCCGTTTCTGTCCAATCAAACTATCATTTTTATCACCTCTATTGTTTTCTTCTACCTACCTGTTACCATCATGAGCTTACTGTACTGGCAGATCTCCAGGGCCAGCAAGAGCCGCATGAAGTCAGGCAAGCACGAACCAGAGCAGGATAACCCATCCAGCAACAAAGCAGGAAGCCACATCACCATGCCTCACAATGACGACCACGTGAAAACCCATCACACTGAGAAGAGCCAGAATGGCGGAACAGGTGGAGTCAGGGAGGAGCAGCCGAGTGCACCAGTACATCCTGAGAGAAATGAAATTTCTGAGGCCCCTGCAGGTTTTGAGGAAAATCCCAAAGCTCTCAGCCTAAATAATACAGTAGTAAAGCAGCAGCCCAAGAAGAAGGTATTGTCATCGCGGGAGAGAAAAGTTACCCGCACAGCAATGGCCATTCTTGTCGCCTTTGTGGTCACGGGGACACCCTATAACATCATGGTGCTCATCACCACCTTCTGTTCAAACTGTGTTCTCTCCAGCATGTGGACTTTCAGTTACTGGTTAATCTACATCAACAGCACCATCAATCCAGCCTGCTATGCTCTCTGCAACGACTCCTTCAAGAAGACCTTCAAACAACTCCTGCTCTGCCAGCACAAGGACTTTCGCTTGGGCAGATAGAGGTGTGATTCATAGTTCTTTGTTCCTGCAGGTGCTCTCCTCTTTCATTTCTTTACATATTTTCCTGCATCACTTTAAAGAATGGCAGGTATAAGCTCAGGAAATATAACTACAGACACATGACCAATAGATGTTACGTTAAATTACACACATTTCTTTGCCTGTGAACTTCATTAGAATTCAAGCTATTTTAACTGAACAGAACTGAGACTCATAGAGTTTACAGAGATTCAGGAGATCAGAAAGGGTATCTATTTATTGTAATTAAATTTTTATCTGATATAAATGATATATTACTGAATGTACAGTGCCATACAAAAGTATGAAAGCTGGTCTGGAAATAAAATGGATCGACAAACTGGAAGATGGATGGAAGTTTGAAAATGCTCATCCTCAAAAATAAAATTTATCCATTCATTAAATTGTTGAGAGATATTGAATTTTTTAGGAGTTCTGGCCCAGACAAAAAACAGGATGACTGATATCTGGCATGGAAACAAAACGTGATGGAGGATGGATAGATGAACTGGAGAGCAGATGGAACTTTGAAAGGGCTCATCTTCAAAATAAAGAGTATCCAAACATTACATTTTGTTGGGAATTTTATTTGGTTAGAAGTTGTGGCGTGTAAAAGGAGTGTGATAGTTGGACGGATGAACGACACTCATTCCCATATTGCCATCCACTGCACTGCAGGGCAGATTAGGCCAAGTCCTTTTTATAATAAAACTTTATTACTATTACTATTAGAAACAGTTGTTTTTAATTCAGATTTAAAATGTGATTTCATGCCCCCATTTTTAGCAGCCATTCCTCCAGTGTAAAAATAACACAATTTGTCATCCCATCCTTTATTACACATTCAGGAACTTTGGGGACAACAAGAACATTTGCAGTGATGAAAATAAATATTGACCCTCAATATTTATCGGATGGAAGAAGTCCAGTTGTGATTTGAAGATTCAATTTGTTTCCTAATTCTTAATCAGTATTATTATTATTATTATTATTATTATTACACCACAGGAGTTACATTCAGGACGCTGCCATTTTGAAAACACGTCACCACTAGACAAACACACTCACCATGGAAGAAACAGCACACAAGGTGTTCTACTTTACTAAGAGGGCTACACATTGCACGCAAAAGGCTACACAATGGAAAATGGTTTGATTTGTTCCACAGAATACTGGTCATTGTTTCAACTTCAAATTACTGCTGCATTGTATTTCATCACTGATATGAATGACCACCAAAAAGGAATAAAGTCTGAGCATTAAAATCAGAAAAGATGGGTTCATGATGTTATCAGCAGCTGAAGAGGAGCTGCTCACTCTTCATCCCTCTTGTCTCTAATGCCTGAGAGGCCTTCATGACAGCTTTAGACTCTACTTTTTTATTTTTGGGAATTTTTCCTTTATTTGACAGTTGTACAGTGTAGAGAGACAGGAAAGTTGGGGAGAAGAATGGGGGAAGACATGCAGCAAATGACCGGAGCTGGAATCGAACCCAGGTCGCTGCGGGAAGGACACAGCCTTTATTGTACGCGCTTAGACCGATGAGCCACCGGGGCGCAGCTTTAGACTCTACTTAAGGAAAGGAGAACAACCGTAGTGTGCAGAAATGATTGCACACTTAACAAAATTAAGATAAATCCGAGACCAAGAACAATTTAAGTATTTATTTCATGTGATACTGGATCATATGGATGAAAATAAGTAAACTGTTAGCAATGTATAGTAAAAAAAAAAAAAAAAAGGACCTCGGGTCCTGTAGCTTACTGGCAAGCAATGAAAATACAAGCTATGAAAATTTCATGTGAAGTTTGACCAGGAGGTTGATAACAGGGAAATGATGTCACATTGACAAAGGTCAATGTCAAGGTCACAAAATTTACATACATTTATAAGACCTATGCAATCTAATCCTAAGCTTTGAAGCAGTTTTGGTGATACAAGTCACTGAAAATTCAACATGTCAATTGTGAACTTTAAAGATCACAGAAGGTCAAGTTGCGGTAAGCAAATGGGCTTCATATATAACTTATGTATGTTATATATGTTAAAACATTGGCTCTATGTGTGGTCATTTTGGCGATACTTTGTTTCTCTTCTGACTTTGTTTCTCCTCTGTTCTTGAATTTCTTTAGATCGTAGCATGATGTGTTGCTTTTTGAGATTTTTTTGCCTACTTCACTTTGTCAGGTTCTATTGAAGTGATTTCTTGATTAAACAGGTCTGGCTGTAATCAGGTCTTGGTGTGGCTCATGGAATTGAACACGTAAATGTGGTTAATCACAGTTAATTCATGATTTAACGGGGGGGGGGCAATTACTTTTTCCCATAGGGCCAGGTAGGTTTGGATAGCGTTTTTACCTTAATAAATGAAATCTTCATTTCAAAAAAAACTGCATTTTGAATTTACTCTGGTTATCTTTGTTGAATATTAAAATTTGACATTTAAGTGTGACAAATATGCAAAAAAAAAAAGAAATCAGGAAGGGGGCAAATACATTTTCACAGCACTGCAGGTTCTGAGCATGCACAGTAACTGTAGCACAGCTCCTTTTTTAGAAGGACTAAAATTGTGGCAGGAGTCAAAATGAATCAAAGAACAATAGTGTATAATGCAAAATCAAAAAAAGCCACAACTTCAATGCTTTGTATGGACGACAACATCAACCACAGTACAATGGTTAAGTGCAGGCAGCTGCCACGCTGCACCAAATTAATTTTTGGAAACTCACAAAATTCCGTTTAAGGCAACACTGAATTCAGTAGACATTTCATACTCTTCAGTCAAGCCCTGCCATACCCTTCTTGTGCATGAGGCTGTCCGCATGAAATCCTGAAGTGATCTGAACCTTATTTCTCACAATTATAAAAGAGGAAAGTCAATTAAAGTAGCCGACTAAGAGGGTCAGGAACTGATAGAGTGGGGTCTCCAGCCGGCTCCTTGATCGCACAGTTAAGACTTATGATCCAATGCAAAAAACTTGGACTATTCAACTTCACTTGGTAATTGCTGCACTGTCTCAACATGTCATTGTGGGTTGTACACTCTAATCCCATAGGTGGATTTAAAGTTCACTTCACATTTTACGACAGTGCAAGGCATGATTTTGTATGAAAGGTTCTGAAGGTTCTAGATAATTGAGAAGGTCCCTGACCTGCAATTATTCATTATGTAAGGGATAATCAACGCGGAGGTGTGCATTCCACGGTTTTAAGGCACGATTGCCTCCGCGAAGTGCCTTAAAACCGTGGAATGCTCACCTACAAGTTGATTATCCCGCTTATACTATGGTCATTTGCCAGCAATATCAAATCACAGCATTCAGAAATTTTTGGTGAGAGTTTTGCACTAAAAAAAAAAAAAAAACGAGCTGGTAATCATTAAACAGGCGCCGCGCCTTCTCATACCCAATATTATAGGCCAAGCTAAATTGAACCAGCTATCTTAGTTCATCTTACGTTCATGGAGAAAGAATTTTTGGCACACGCTTACATCCGTTTACCAGCAAATGATTTAACTACGGATTCCAGCTGAAATGGAGATTATACACAACGCAACATTATAAGCGATTATGCAGACTGTTGCTAACTTGCTACCCACAATTACAGTGAACTTATGACGGTTTCCGCAGTCAGCGAGCTGAAATCAGTCTGCTGGCATAGCACGTAGCTAGCGAACTGTCAGCAGTTGCTGATACATGAAGAGGACACGTTAGCTTCCTTTGTAACCGTACACAATTTAATGAATAAAGCCTGATAACTAGTGATGGGAAGATGAAGCTTCATGAACCATTTTCTTTATTTTCTGTGCCCACACGATGGTGCACTCTGTTCAACAAAGGCTTGTAAGTTCATTCTATAAGCCTTCTTTTTTTTAACTTTGGGCGCCATCTTGTGGGCACAAAAATAAAGAAAATGGTTCATGAAGCTTCATCTTCCCATCACTACTGATAACTTCGCTGCTATAATATTTCCGGTCATTATCGCTTGAGTACCTATAGTTAACCGCCCCGCAGGACGCAACTTACATGACGCCGTCAAATTTACTTGAGATAAATGAGCAGCTAGGTTTCTGTTGTACCCAGCCGAATACCAGGGGGGTATTCCACAAAGCTGGCTAACTGAGTAAGCCTGGCTTTTTCACAAAGTAAAACCTGGAAACTATTCAAATCTGGAACATGGACTGAAATGAATACAGCTTTCCGGATTTTACTTTGTGCAAAACCCAGGTTTACTCACTTAGCCAGCTTTGTGGAATACCCCCCAGGTCTAACGTTGCTAGGGATACAAGTTGGCTAGTGGATGAATTTCGAATGGTGAAACTACCGTAGCCGAACTACCTGTGCGGTTCCACGGTTTTAATGCATACCTGTCAGCCAAGCAGAAAGAAGTATTCACCCAGACCATGGTTTAATCATTTTTGTTCACTGCACAACATCGCTGTGATTGTAAAGTAAAAGACGTGATTGTGCTCATGCAGGTGCTTTCTTCAAGATTTCACACCTGACGCAAAAATTGCTTGAGGTGCAATTATTATGCCAGAATCCCAGCAGGTGCCCACCCTTCTAAGATTCTCTGCCCTGACGCAAAAAACTTTCCTGAGTCTACTTCACCTCTCTCTCTCTCTCCCTCCTGAGTCTATTTCATTTTGACTCAAGCCATTCCTGAGTCTGCTTCACTTCTCTTCTTCTACCCCTTCCTGAGTCTACTTCACCTCTCTCACTCGCTCCTGAGTCTACTTCACCTCTCTCACTCGCGCTTTATCCTTCCAGACAGCAGTGTCGCAGACACTTTTCCTTCAGCGCCGCTTTACTCCACACACATGCCCTCAGAACGGCAGGAAGGCATTTCTTACCGACAGAAGGCTGCATGCTCTCACCTGCCAAACCGAGGCCACTGCAGGGAGAACCAAAAAGATTCCTCGAGAACAGGTAATTAAATCGTAAAACTACAAATGTACCATGTTTTTTGCAATATATGGCATCTTTTATATCGTGGAATTTACGGGCAGAAGCCAACAGATACAATATGACCCTGAATTTGCGAATATGCGGAATCATGGAAACTAAATGGCTTAATATGCTAACTTTCAGTGATTTGTTATTTAACCTCAGCTCCAAAAAATTGGGACAGTTCATAAAATTTATTTAACTGTAAAAGATCTTTTTTTTCATTTATTGAGAGAAACATGAAAAACTGTCTGAAGTTTCAACTTAACAATGGAGCCTAATGATTTTCGGAAATATTCGCAAATTCCAAATATAATGCCTGCAACGGGTTCCAAAGACTTGGGACACAGGAATGGAAAGACTGGAAATGTTGTGGAGTCTTCAGAAAAACAGTACTTTTTGAAAAATCCGAAGGAAAACAGGTGAATTGGCGATTTTATAATGACCTTGTTTTAAATAAGCGGTCACGAAAGGGCACGGTCATTTACCTGTGAGACGGTATGAGGTTTGCCACTCTTCTAAAAGCTGCATGAGCACATTGTGAAAAAGCTTGAGTACTCTTCTCAATGTGCAATCGTACGGTATTTACCGATCTCACAATTTACAGTCCAAAATATAATGAAATGATTCTGAGAATCTGGAAAAAACCAGAGCACTCTCTTTGCATAAAATATTGGATGCACATGACCTATAAGCTCTCAGAAGGAACTACATTAACTGATATCTTCTGCAATGGACATAACTAGTTGTACATGGGCTCGTAAATACTTCAGAAGACCTGTGTCAGAGATTTAGATTCACTGTAGCATCATCAAATGCAAGTTAAGATAAGAAAACGAAGCCAAAACACCATCCAGAGGAACCGCCAACTTCTCTGGTTTCTAGCTCATCTGAAAAAGAATGACAGGGAAGTGGGAAGGTGGGAAGCAGTGCTGCAGTCTGAGCAGTCCATCTTACAAATAGTTTTTGGAGATAATGGATGTTGTGTTCACAGGGCCAAAGAGGAAAACAGCCATCCCAACTGTTATCAGTGTCATGTTCAAAAGCTAACATCTGCCATGGTCCTGGGCTGAATTAGGGTACTGTGCTCATTTTGGGCAACTGTAGATGAAACTGACACAGAAGGGTACAAGAGCAATTTGGGACTAGAGAGTACTGTGCAAAAGTTTTAGGCACCCTATACTTTTAAAAATTTACATCTGGCCTTAGATCTTTATTTTTTGCTTTCCTCATTAGTGTTGCTGAAGATTGAAAGCATATCTGAATTCTAAATTCTAATTTAAAAAATAGTTTCATAAATAAATGTTGGGATTTCAATAAAACAGTTGATAAAGATCTGCCCTGAAATGACAAAAGGAAGCAAGTCCATATTCTATCAAAATTGAGTTACATATAGTTTTGGAATCAGGGAAGTAAGTCCGATTTACTAATAGGTTATTTTCTGCAAAACATGTTTTAGTTCGGCCGTACTTGCCAGTGCAGAAGGAAGCAAGTCCAACACTTAGGCCACATTGTCACGACAGAGGGAAGCATGTCCATATCCAATGAGGCGGGCCGATGCAAAACTTTCAGCCAATTAAATTCTTGTTTATAAAGTGGACTAAGGCTGCAGTCAGTGCATGAGGCTTGTGAAGAGAACTTTGTTTACATAAAACAACTTCTCAAATCCCTTGAAAATGCTCAAGTTTGCAGATGTTTCTAAAACTTTGATTGAAAGGCAAGTATTTCTGTGCATTTTATAGGAGTATATTAACTGAATTAATTGACTCTGCATGACTTATTTTGGTGCCTTTGATGGACTCGCTGATTCAGGCCTAGTCCAGCCTGTGTAGGTGAGCACATGCATGCATCAATATCTACTTGACCAACTAGCACTACATATGAACTGTTATTAGAAAGGGGTTAGAAATGTCAGAGGCGCAATGACTCTCCTCGCCCAGGGTGCCCCCCCCCCCAGAATGTCTTGTGTAATCCTCAGACCATTCAAATTGTCAAATGATGATTGGCAAAGACTTAATGTCCTTCACATTTCTAATAAAAGCACAAATTAGTTGAAGGTTTTGAAATATCATGACAAAAGGAAGCAAGTCACCTTAACCACACCTAGGATTAGATGATTGATTTCTTTGTGTCATGACAAGATAGGGCCTGGCATAAAGCACTTCAGGGCCCCAGTGCAAAACATCTACTCCTAACCATGTTGGAGGGCAAGAATGAAAACTTTACTTTCATTTTTCTCAAAACTTTACATTCTGGACTTGCTTACTTTTGTCATTTCACGGTGGAGATAATATACTCTTGACGGAGCCCTGATATCAGCATCATCATGGCTGTCCGCAATTGCTTGGAGGGACAGACACAAGTGAGACAGTCAGTCTGTAGAAGAACAGTGGCAAGTTTTTCACTCTGCGTGGAACAACCAAAAAGCCAATCCTCTCATGAAACTATAACACAACTGGACTCTGTCCCATATTTTTAGGTAAAGCATAGTCACACCAAAGACTGGTTTTATTTTATTTTTTTTAACAGTTTACAACTTTGTATAGTACATCTCTCGCTGATTGGAAAGTTTAAATTTCATTATTTTTGCAAGCATATTTGCCCTATGAAATTGCTTTAAATGTGCCTAAGACTTTTGCACAGTACTGTATGTGACTTCCAGATATCACCTTTTTTTTTTTTTTTCAGAGGTGCCCCTGTGTGTTCTGGATAATGGGAAGCCTCACACGGCACGTATTAAAACAGCATGGCTGTGTTATTTTGCCTGAATCCCTCAGAGATTAAGATTTTGGTTCAAACATGTTGTGAGGACCACCCACCCTGTTTTTTCCCCTTTCTTTTCGCCATCCTCTCCATGTCGCTGTCCCTCACTCGGTCTTGCGTCTCCTCCACTTTTCTCACCTGCACTCTTTCCATCCAGACAGCAGTGTTGCAGACACTCGTCTCTCAGCTTCGCTTTACTCCACATGCATTCCATCAGATCGGCAGTGAGGTGCATGAGACCGGCTGAAGGCTGCGTGCTCTCAACTTCCAAACGGAGGGCTCTTTTGGGAGAACCACAACGGATCCTCGAGAACAGGTAATTAAATCGTAAAACTACAACGCACTTGCGCAAAATTTGTGCATTGTTTGTGACGATGAAGTTTCATCCCGTCATAAAATATTATACAACCCCAGTTCCAAAAAATTGGGGACGCCGTGTAAAATGTCAATGGAAAAAGAATGCAATAATTATCAAATAATTTGACCTATATATTTATTTGAAAATAGTACAAAGCCAATATATCAGATGTTTTAAACAGATTTATTTTATTTATTTATTTTTTTACATATCTGCTCATTTTGAATTTCATGGCAGCAACATGTTATTAAAAAGTTGGGACGGGAAAATAAAAGACTGGAAAAGATGCATGGTGCTAAAAAAAGATAATTGGTAGAACATTTCACAGCTATTTAGATTATTTAGCAAGAGGTCAGTAACATGAATAGGGGGAAAAAAGTCTTTCATAAGTACATTTGGTGTGGGTTTAACCACTCTGTGAAAGACTGCATGGGGAAATAGTTCAAGAATCTAAGAATATTTTTCAACTTTTAAATTACGATGACTTTGGTCATTTTATTTTCTACGGTGCAAAATATCATGAAAAAAATCCAAAAATCCAGAAAAATATTTGTACGCATGGGATAAGGCCAAAATGCAGTTTTGAATGGCTGTGATTTTTGAGTCCTTCGGCGGCACTCCATTACAAAAAAGACAGGATTCTGTAGTGAAAATCACTGCATGGACTCAGGAAAACCTCTGCAAACCACTTTCAGTAAACACAGTTTGTCACCGCATGTACGACTGCAAGTTAAAACTGTGCAAGGTAGATATTAAATCATATACAGCGCCCTCCATAATTATTTGCACCCCTGGTTAAGATGCGTTAAAAGCCTTAAAATAAATTCAATTTTTATTGCAGAAGCATACTCTCACACTGAAAATTGTAGAAAAATGTAACCTTCAACTCAAGTGAATTTTAAGGAAAAAAAAAAACCCTGACTAAGAAATAATTATTTTTCATAAAATCACCTGTTCTACAATTATTGGCACCCCTAACAATTCCTCGGAAATAAATGTAATTGAAGTATTTCTGTCATTTCGACAGTAGTTTACAAAGTTGATCAGAGTATCTAGGAACATTTAATTAGTAATTCATCATTTCCTGTTTCCCTGGGGTATAAATATGATGTGACACAGAGGCCATTTCTCTTATCCACTCTTCAACATGGGAAAGACAAAGGAACACACCATTCAAGTAAGGCAGATGTCTGTCGACCTTCATAAGTCAGGCAATGGCTTCAAGAAAATAGCCACTCGCCTGCACCTGACCATATCTAGTGTCAGAGGAATCATTAAGAAGTTTAAAACAACTGGAACAGTGGTAAACAAGCCTGGACGAGGACGCAAGGTTATTTTGCCACCACGCACAGTGAGGAGGATGGTAAGAGAAATAAAAAGTTTTCCAAAGCTCGCTGTTAAAGAATTGCAACAAATGGTAGCATCTTGGGATCACAAAGTCTCCAAAACAACCATCAGGCGCTATCTACATGCCAACAAGCTGTTTGGGAGGCATGCACGAAAAAACCTTTTCTCACTCACAGTCATAAACGCAAACGCCTGGAGTTCGCTAAGCGGTACTGGGACTTCAACTGGGACCGTGTGCTTTGGTCAGATGAGACCAAGATAGAGCTTTTTGGCAACAAACACTCTAAGTGGGTCTGGCGGAACACAAAAGATGAGTATGCAGAAGAGCACCTCATGCCCACTGTGAAGTATGGGGAGGATCGGTGATGCTGTGGGCCTGTTTCTCTTCCAGAGGCCCTGGGAACCTTGTTAGGGTGCATGGCATCATGAACGCTTTGAAATACCAGGACATTTTAAATCAAAATCTGGTGGCCTCTGCCCGAAAGCTGAAGATGGGTCGTCACTGGGTCTTTCAGCAAGATAATGACCCTAAACATGTGGCCAAATCTACACAGAAATGGTTCACCAGACACAGAATCAAGCTCCTCCCATGGCCATCTCAGTCCCCAGACCTCAACCCCATTGAAAACCTGTGGAGTGAGCTGAAGAGGAGAGTGCAGAGGAGAGGACCCAGGTCGCTGGATGATTTAGAGAGATTGTGCAAAGAGGAATGGTCGAAGATCCCTCTTTCTGTATTCACCCATCTTGTGAAACATTATAGGAGAAGATTAGGTGCTGTTTTGTTGGCAAAAGGGGGTTGTACAAAGTATTAACATCAGGGGTGCTAATAATTGTGGACCACATTATTTGATGTAAAAGAATTATTTCTTAATGTGGGATTTTTTTCCCACTGAATAAATGCACTTGAATTAAAGGTTGGATTTTCCTCTTTTTTTCATTGTGGTCCTATATTATTTAGAAAAAAACTGAATTTATTAGAAGCTAAAGAACACATCTTAACCAGGGGTGCCAACAATTATGGAGGGCGCTGTAGAATCAGACACGCTGCCTGCTTCTTTGGGCCTGAGCTCATTTAAAATGTGCTGAGGCACAGTGGAAAACTGCCCTGTTGTTTGACTATTTAAAATGTGAAATTTGGGAAATCACGCATGTCACATCCTGTGGACGAAAGAGGAGGAGGCAATCTGGCTTGTTTTTCGCAAACAATTCAAAAGCCAGCATCCATCATAGTATGGGGGGGCATTAGTACACATGGCATGGGTAACTTACGCATCCTTGAAGACACCATTAATGGTGAGGGATATATACAGATTTTTGTGAAAGATTTACAGCCATTCAGATGCCTTTTTTAAGGGAAGGCCTTGCTCATTTCAGCAACACCATGCCAAACACAATACTCTGCATGTATCACAACAACATGTCACTGAAGATTGGGTGCTGAAGTGGTCTGCCTGCAGTCCAGACCTGTCACCCAGTGACAATATTTGACACATTATGAAACAAAAAGTATGACAAAGGAGGCTGCAAAGCATTGAGCAGCTGAAATCCTACATAAAGCAAGAATGGGAAAACATCTTTCTTTCAAAACAAATGTAGGTGCCCTTAGTTCACAAAATCTTACAGAGTGTTGATTGAAGAAGACTTGATGCTATACAGTGGTAAACATTCTCTCATGCTAACTTTTTGAATTGTGTTGCTGGCATCAAATTCAAAATGAGCACATATTTTCCAAAAAACAATAAAATATCTGTTTCAACATCGGATATATTGTCTTTGTACTTTTTTCAAACAAATATAAAGTTTGAATGATTTGAAAATCATTGCATTCTGTTTATATTTACATCTTACACAGCGTCCAAACTTTTTTGGAAACGGGGTTGTAGATTGAATCTGTTGTGTCGCCGAATCGCCCGCACTGTGGCCAACAGGTAACGCAATAGGAATGTGGTTTCGATGAACGAACTCTCTTTTATTTGTTGTACAACCCGAATTTGACAAGAATTGGAACAGTATGGAAAGTTAAAGTAAAATAAGAATTGATCTTCCGGAATTTAGTTGGGAACAGCACAATAATAACTTTTTGAAGTTTCACCCAAACAACTGTATTGATTCTTGTATAAAGGCAAATTTGTAAATTCCTGATGTGATGCCCACAATTCCTTTGCACAAGATCTGAGACAGGCAAATCAGAAGATGGGAAAAGTTGTGGAATCTCCAGAAAAACACCAGTTTCGATATTCCACAGCCAAACACTTTACAGGTTTTTAGCTTACCCCTTAAAACACCAGTTTCGATATTCCACAGCCAAACACTTTACAGGTTTTAGCTTACCCCTATGGGCTGATAAGCTATTTAGTCGAATGCCATTTTGATTGAATCGTTGGAAATCCGTCATCCGGGTCTTATGGAGAATCCAAATAAGTCCGCGTCCATTGTCTGTCATCCGGAACATTTTTAATCTTTTTTTGGCCTATGAATTTTCATGTACTTTTGCAATAACATACTACTAGACCATATCTCCAGACGTTTTTTTCGGATTTTTGATTGAATCAATTTTTTCCGTTTTATGGGCCCTTGAAACTTTGGCTCCAATGTTAAAGATAGGACTGAGAAATTTAAAAAAATTATTTCTCAAAAAACTTCACGTGATAAATTTTTTTCTTAATCAGGCAATCAACTTACCTTGGTACCGCCAAATGTACAGTGAAATTTCAATGACATTTTGATACAGATTGGAAGTTTGTATGTATGAAAGTCTTTGAACTTTCATTTGGTGACCTTCATACTGACCTTCAAAGGTCTAACTTGACCGAGAGAAAATTCAATGACTTCTGTCACTGAAAAGGTCACAGATGGAGTCTAGGTTTGTGTTACTGATGTAAGATCTGGAAAGGGGGTTGGAGCACCGCAAATGCTGATGAGTGGGGGAGCCCCAAGGCTGAAAGCGGCAAATGGCTGATAGCTCGGGAACTGAGCCTCAAGGAACTCCGGAGCCATGCTAGATAATAATAAAACTGGTAGGACTTCCTCCGTTATGAGTGGGCCCAGGATGTTTGCTCAGCCTCTGACTGGAAGGGGTTTATGGTCTTTCTGTGTCCTTGGTGTTACTCTGTTTGGGAGAGTAGTTGCAAGGCCTCTGGCTGACAAAATACCACTGTGGAAGTCATTTTATTGTCCTCAGTCTTTTATGAAACTGGACCTTAATTTATCTATTTAAAATAATCTAAACCTCTGGGAACTTCACAATATGCTCATATGTTCAATATACTGCTCTGAAATCACTTCCGTACTTATAACCCAGCTTACCTACGTAATTCATCTTAAGACTTTTTCATGACAACTGCATCATATTAGTAGTACCTATTCATATTGTTATGGCCCCAATTTATTATGGCGTCAATTTGTTATGACGTCACGGGCAGCAAGGAATGACAGACAAAATTCTTAACTTCAACAGATTTAATTAAACAAACACTTAGAACTAATCTACAATCTACCCTACTGACCAAGATTGGAATAAAAAAAAAAAGAGATATTTACAGTCCCCTGGTAATTGAGATGGGCTGCTGTGTTGCGATGTCCTGGGACAGGAAAATGCTCCAACACAGGCAAAAATCCACAAAAAGCTTCACAGGTCTTGAAAAGGGTGACAGGTCTGGTCAAATGTATCCTTCCACAATTTCTCCTTGCAATTTCTCGTACTCCCCTTTCACTCTCTCAATTTTTCTCCTTATATACTCTTTTCCAGCCCCCTCTGAGGCATGCCCAGGACATGCCCCAAACCTAGTTCCAGACTTGGCTTAACAAAAAAAATGTCAATACTGCCATCTAGTGGCTTTTTTTTTCCACATTACAATATCATGTTTGGTCTCATTATTATCAGGGGAATCCAAGGAGTTGAATGGAGTATGTTTCATTTCCATAGAAATTATGGTTCATTCCCTTTTGGAAACTCCTGAAAATTGGTCAGAATCCTCTCGGGTAATCATTCTGTTCTTCTCTCTCTACTAAATTGTTTTATTACCTCCTACCAATGGTGGAAACCCAAAATCCAGATTTGACCCCCTTCCAGGTAGTTTATGGCCATGCCACCTGGATCAAAGACGTGATTTGGCTTAAAGCAAACAAAGACAGACAATCCACTCGGAGAAGATCGCCGACGACTTCCCAAATGTGCATCTCTATTGCAGTGTGTAGCCAATACCATATAGTCGGGGAAGATCATATCTGATCTCTCCCCGCGTATGTAAGTGCGTGTGTAGTCTATAGCTATGGAATTTTGTAATTCGAACTTCCCGCACGCTTGTTCCGTGGGTAGCCTTTTTCGCCAGGTGTGACTTCACTCTCATTATCTAAATTGTTTGTAACTTGTAATTGATTTAACTTTGATTTGTTTGATTTAAGCTCTTGCCTACCTGGTGAATAAATTATTGTTATTCCTTTAAACTTGCGTGGTCTCAGTGACTCTTAACACTTTTACATTCTTTCTAGCCATGTCACGACGGAGACTTAGGGGTTAAGCTCAACCAAGGACTGACTGATCAGCGGCTTTAGGATGAGAATTGGTTTTATTAAGTTGGAGAGACAATCATGATCTACTTACATAGTGGGTTTATGTTTTGCCAGTTCTGGGATTTTAACCTTAAAGAAACCCATGGACGAAAAGTCGGTTATCTGTTAAAATTTTCTGAAGGAACCCATGGGCGTGCCTAGATCTGGGTTCGCAGTATTTGTGCCAAAAGATGCTATTGCTGCGATGACTGACTTCCATCCCCTGGTATTACCAAGGAACCTAAGATTCGGCAATAATGCTTAAACCCGGGGGCATATATTGAGTAACGCAGGCCTTCACCTACGAGTCCGAGGTGTAATCACCCCGAGGTCCACGCATGTTTCCCCTAAATTATAAATTCTAATTCTAAATGGAGTCAGATTTGAAACAAGAGTAAATACAATAATTGTTACTATTCTTTTGCAGTGATCACGGATATGTTTGATGTCCCGCCTCTTTCTGGTGTAATATTCTAATACTCGCATTGAATTATTCACCGCAGAGCAGCAGATCAGATATATCCGTGATTACAGCATGGCCCCATTTGCGAACGGAGAAAGTTCATTAATATTATTTTATTTTTGCCTCACAACAGCCTAAGTACACGAATGAATCTTCGCTCCCAGCTCTCCCGTCGTTGGTTTAGCTGTGTGGGTTTTACACTGACATAGGAAGTCACATATGAACTTTCATTTGGTGACATTCAGCTTGACTGTTGATGACATTTGAAGGTCACACTTGACATAATGCAATTACAATGACTTGTATCGCTAAAACGGTCACATATGGAGTCTAGGTTTGTATTAGTAAGTAGAGTAAGTCATATATGAACTTTCATCTAGTGATCTTCGTATTGACCTTCAAAGGTCAAATGTGACCTAGTGAAAATTCAATGACTTGTATCACTAAAAAACGGTCACAGATGGAGCCTAGGTTTGTGTTACTGACATCTAGGAAGTCACATATGAACTTTAATTTGGTGACATTCAACTTGACTGTCAGTGACCTTTCAGGGTCAAACTCGACAGTGAAATTACAATGACTTGTATCACCAAAATGGTCACAGATTGAGCTACGGTTTGTTTAGAGACATTTAGAAAGTCATATATGAAGTCCATTTGCTGACCACAACTTGACATTCTGTGACCTTTAAAGTTCACAATTGACATACTGAATACATATTGACATATTATAATGACATGTATCACCAAAACTGCTTCAGAGCTTAGAATTGTATTACAGAAGGTCTGTGAATGAATATGAACTTTTATTTAGTGACCTTGACGTTGATTTTCATTGATTCAAATGTCAAATTTCACATGAAATTTTCATAACTTGTATCATCGCTGTAAGACTGCTTGGCGGTAAGCTACAGGACCCTTGGTCCTATTTTTTAATTATGATTAGGTATAAAATGAGCCGTCACAATAGGCACCGATATGACCCAGCCAGATTAACAAGGATTCATGACTTTTTCCCAAAGCTTCAGGAACAAATTGTAAAACAGTGTCAAAGAATAATTGCATGGAATTTTTTGTAATAATCTCACTGTTAATATGGCGAAAAACCTCTGAAAAAACCAGAGTGCGATCTGTGCAGAAAATATTTGATACAGAGCTGTGAAAAAGTATTTGCCCCCTCCCTGATTTCTTATTTTTTTGATTATTGGCCACACTTAAATGTTTCAAATTATCAAACAAATTTTAACATTCGATAAAGGTAACCTGAGTAAATAGAAAATGTAGTTTTTAAATGATGATTTCATTTATTAAGGGAAAAAAGCTATCCAAACCTACCTGTGAAAAAGTAATTGCCCCCCATTGTTAAATCATGAATTGACTGCGATTAACCACAATTTATGAGTTCAATTTCACTAGCCACACCCAAGCCTGATTACTGCCTGACCTGTTGAATCAAGAAATCACTTAAATGGAACCTGTCCGAGATCTTTTAGCCTACTTCACTTTGTCAAACATGCAACACATCATGTTAAGATCTAAAGGAATTCAAGAACAGGTGAAAAACAAAGTCATTGACATCTATCAGTCTGGAAAGGGTTACAAAGCCATTTCTGAGGCTTTGGGACTCCAGCGAACCATGGTGAGAGCCATTATCCACAAAGGGAGTAATCTTGGAACAGAGCTGAACCTAACCAGGAGTGGCCGGCCTACCAAAATTACTCCAAGAGAGCATTGACGACTCATCCAGGAAGTCACAAAAGAACCCGGAACAACATCTAAAGAACTGCAGGCCTCACTTGCCTCAGTTAAAGTCAGTGTCCATGATTCAACAATAAGAAAGAGACTGGGAAAAAATGACATCCATGGGAGAGTTCCAAGGCGAAAACCACTGCTGATGAAAAAGAACACAAAGGCTTTCTCACATTTGCCAAAAAACATCTTGATGATCCCCAAGACTTTTGGAAAAGTATTCTGTGTATTCAAGTTGAACTTTTTGGAGGATGTGCGTCCCGTTACATCTGGCATAAAACTAACACAACATTTCATAAAAAGAACATCATACCAACAATCAAACACGGTTGCGGTTGTGTGATGGTCTGGGGCTGCTTTGCTGCTTCAGGACCTGGACGACTTGCTGTTATTGATGGAACCATGAATTCTGCTCTCTTCCAGAAAATCCTGAAGAAGAATGTCCGACCATCAATTTATGACCTCAAGTTCAAGCGCACTTGGGTTATGCAGCAAGTCAGTGATCCAAAACACATCAGCAAGTACACCTCTAAATGGCTTAAAAAAAAAACAAAATGAAGGTTTTGGAGTGGCCTAGTCAAAGTCTGGACTTACATCCGATTGAGATGCTGTGGCATAAGCTTAAACAGGCCGTTCATGCTCAAAAACCCTCCAATGTGGCTGAATCACAACAATTCTGCAGCGAAGAGTAGGCCAAAATTCCTCAACAGCCATGTGAAAGACTCATTGCCAGTAATCACAAATGCTTGATTGCAGTTGTTGTCGCCGATGGTGGCACAACCAGTTATTAGGTTTAGGGGGGTAATTACTTTTTCACATCATGCAGGGTAGGTTTGGATAGCTTTTTATCCTTAATAAATGTAATTATTATTTAAAAACTGCATTTTAGTATTTACTCAGGTTATCTTTGTCTCATATTAAAATTTGTTTGATGATCTGAAACATTTACGTGTGACAAATATACAAAAAAAAAAGAAGAAGAAATCAGGAAGGGGAGCAAATACTTTTTCAAAGCACTTCATATGCAGAGACTTAACCGAACATGGCAGGCCGACGGAGGGGCCCAGGCAGGGGTTTGAACCCGAGATTCCCGGGCAAGAGAAACATGCACTGATGAGCCAGACTCTTTGTTAAGGTAGCCAGGGCGCGTATTTATGAGGAGGCATTTCTAGTGACAGGACCCATCAACTGTGACATCTCTCCCCCTCTTTCGGGAGGGTGTCCTCACGCTCCATGCTTTACGGATGCTGCCATCCATTGGGATTCCCTGGATCCTGCCGATTACACCAGAATATGGCAGGCCGAAGGAGGGCCTGGGTGGGGCTTTGAACCCTAAACTCCTTGGTAGGAGTCACATGCACTGACCACATCGCCAAAGAGCCAGGCTCATTGGCAAAGTAGCCAGGGCGCGTACTTATTAGGAGGCATTTCTAGTGACAGGACCCATCAACTGTCACACAGAGATGAATCGATAGGGGGACTAAGCCTCCACCTGAGGGGGCTGATCTGGCCTGTTCTCTTCCACCTATTAATGATATGCACTGCCCTCCCAAAAAAAGTTGTCGTTTGGATTTACCAAGTACTCAAGAGCCAATGATTGAATCATGATTACATTGATGAATATAATTTAGTTGGCAGTAATTCTTTCTATCCTGACTGATTCGGAACTTAACTTCTCATTTCTTAAAGAACTTTGTTGTACGACGTATCTGATGGTCATTTAAAAGATGTTGCAGTGTTTCAAGTGGGGCAAATTATTGGCCAGCATCAAGCAAAGAAAACAGCATAGGAGATTGCTGAAATCACTGAAATTGAGTCAGGAACTGCCCAACACATTATTTAAACCTGGAAGGATAGTGGTGAACCATCAACTTTGCAGAATAAGTGAGTCAGAAAGAAATCATGATCGATCATGACTGGCGATCAAAAATACGCTTGGTGAAGTCTCAAACTGAAAAATTGACTGAAGAACTTGTTACCACATTTTATTGTTAAAGTAAAAGAATTCAGGCGACGACCTGAATGTACTGAATGACCACATTATCCATTGATAAATTTTTCTAAATTCTCAAAGGCATATTCCAGGATGAAAATGCCAAGATTCATTTGACTCACATGATGAAATAGTGGCTCAGTGAGCTTGAGGAATCATTTTTACACATGAATTGGCAATGGCAGAGTCCTGAAATTTACCAGTTGAAAGTCTTTGGGATGTGCTGGAGAAGGCTTTGCAGAGTGGTTTAATTCTCCTGTCATCAATAGATGATCTCAGCGAAAAAATATTGAAATTCTGGTCAGAAATAAATGTTCTCATATGGCATAACATTGTCAAAGCAATGCCACAATGAATGGGTGGCTTGATCAGAATTAAAGGCAGTTCAACAAAATATTACAGAATGCAACTGTTTTTTGGCCGGGCAATGTACATTATTCGGGGGAGATACAAACAATTTAGGAGGCTGTAAGCCCCCCTAAAATAGGCCAAGCTATGCCCCAGGATACGTGAGACCTTTGAGTCCTCAAACGGTACTGCATTAACTGACGTGCTTCTGTGCAGGGGACATAACCACATGGGCTCAAAAAATACTTCAGAGGACCTGTGTCAGAGAATACAGTTAATTTTAGCATTATCAAATGCAAGGTTAGAGAGGAAAAGGAACCCGTAACACCATCCAGAGGCACGCCAACTTCTCTGGTCTTGAGCTCATCTGAAAAAGAGTGATGGGGGAGTAGGAAGGAGCACTGCTCTGTGCTCTCTTGGCAAATAAATGTGCAAACCAAAGAGCAACAACAACCTTTTCTTCATCATTACGCTTATATATGTTGAGGACTTTAAAACCAAGCCCATAGTATCATTACTAAATGACAGCAAAAATATGCTCTTCTGTTGACTCTACAAGGTCTCTAAATATTTGAATTATGAAAGAATTTTAAAAGGCAATAATTCCTCCAAAGTTCACCACATATGGATTTTCAAAACCGATTTTCGTGTCAAAGGAACGATTTTTATGATACTTAGATTTACAGGGAGTGAAACATGTTGGAAATACAAATATGTATAATTGTGCCACTGTGCAAATACTCATGAACATTTTAGGCAATGTAAATGTTTGTAACAAAACTTTGGTTCTAAACAGCTCCTGTGGTGTTTCTCTAGGTCCTGCTAAAGTCCCTGAAGGAAAGTGAAGCCCTGCGGACCCTCTTCTTGACTTTGGAAGTCTCACCACAGTGAGGAAGGGTTACCTGTACTGCAACTTGGTGTACATATGCACTCCATAAACAGAAGCGAGAGTTAAGTAGTCATTTTTCATCACCACTTGGACCATGCTGTGTGATTATGTTTACTGCAGGCAGAGTTGTCTTTATAAACTGCCCACTCTGGGGTACAGCTCAGGGAGATACTCACAGTATGTGCTCCTAGTCAATGCTGAGATGCGATCCATTTCATGCGCTTTCGTGAAGTTAATTCAAATTCGAGTTGGAGATTTGATGTCTTGAATAAAAATTCATGTTCCGGAATTCATATAACTTAAAGCAACACTAAGTAACTTTCCAACCTTCATATAATATTTTCAGAACTTTTGTGATGGTACATTGACTTACAACAGGTTGAATGATACCTCTGTCATGGCCTGAGGGCGTCTGTATCACTTTCACTGGCACTATGCAGTTTCGAGGTGGATGGTAGGAACCCCTCCACACAAAAAACTACAAATGTGCTGACTGCTTTGCGGCATACGTCACTTTCCCCTTTCCTCATTCGTTAAAAAGACGGAAGTCAATGCGAATGCCTATGTGGGATTACCGCTATCATGGCAGAGGCAGCAAGAAAACCAAAGAAATGAAAAGTTTTGTCTGAGGAGACTAAAAAACGAAAGAGAGAGAGAGAGTAACAAAATCAGAGCCCAGACAAGGATCAATATTGGCCAGGCTTTCACTCGCTGGCGTGAGCTCAAAGACGAGGAGGGATGTTCGACCGATGCTGCCTTGGCCCTGTTACTGCTGGACTAGCAAGTAACGTTACACATTGTTTTCTCTTTATAACATTACAGTACTTTTGAGTTTGTTGTGTGGCTGGTCGTGTCACTGTGGAGCTGCGAACTATCAAGCTGGTGGCTATTTATTGCCACCACTCAAATTTCCAATGGCTAACATTAGCATTATCATTGTGATTTAACCATCGCAAGGGATGACTGCAAAACACAAATGTAAATGTTTGAGTAAAATATGTAGCTTCCTCCTGTGGAAAGTAACAAAAATGGAAGATCAGTCATACTGAATCATTGTGGGATTATCGTCTCAGTTTGTATGTACTTGACCAAGTAGTTTCTGATGATTGTCAGGTAATACTTTCAAAGACAAATGGGATTCTTGTCGTGTTTTTTTGTTGAGTTGAGTACAGTGATGGCAAAAAAGTCTATCAAATGCGTCGGCGCGTCAAATTGCGTTGCTCGTTCTAAGTAATCAGTAAAACAAAACCCGTGTGCATTGAGTTATAACTTTTCATAGTCCTGCTTATCACTAGCACCTTGCGCTGAGTGTAGCTAAAATGACAGGAATTGTTGCTTGTTTAAACATTTCTTATTTTCAACATCATCATATGATATTGTTTAGCCACAATTAGATACATTATCTCATCGATATTCATCCCTCAAACAGCTGCTGGAAACAGAAATGTAGTTTGGACCCGTCTTCTGTTAATTTCCAAAACAAATGCACGCCACCGGGAGATCAGGATGTTTACGACGCTACATGCTGGTGCTCATGGGAAATGGGGTCTTCCTTCAGGCAAAACTCTACCGCTTTGGTCCACAGGCACCGCCAAACTCAACCAAAAATGAAGGTTCCTTAGTGTTGCTTTAATTCATGTAATTTCACATTTTAAGGGCTCACTAATGTGCAAATTTATTTCTAATCACGAGGATCAGTTTGACAACAACAAGTATAGCCTATTCCTAGACTAAATTGAATTTTTAATGGAGACCCAATCTAAAAACTAAATCTAGTCCAAAGCCAAGCTGTATCTGTGTGTGAGACACAATCCCTTAGTGCTGAAAAACTGTTTTTTTCCTCATCTGGAAATAGGAGATAAACGGAAAACTTGAGATTCAGCAATACCAGAACAGATGGCGCTCAGAACCCACAAGCTTAACTTCTCCACCTTCTCCAACATCTCCAACTTCACAGCAGGCAAAGAGACAGATGTCCTACTGCCTGAGGGCCCTTATCAGGCAGTGGTTGTGGTGATCATTGTATTGGCTACAGGGTTGATTAGTCTTGTCACAATTACTGGGAACATACTGGTCATTCTCTCAATCAAAATCAACAGGAACCTACAGACCATAAACAACTACTTCCTCTTCAGCCTAGCATGTGCAGACCTGATCATTGGGGTCAGCTCCATGAACCTGTACACAGTCTACATTCTGGTTGGATATTGGCCATTGGGGGCAGTAGTCTGTGACCTTTGGCTGGCCCTGGACTATGTAGCCTGCGATGCCTCTGCCTTCCATCTCATTGTAATCAGCTTTGACCGTTACTTCTGCATCACCAAGCCACTCAGCTACCCTGCAAGAAGGACCACCAGGATGGCGAGCATGATGATTGCAGCAGCCTGGGTTCTCTCTTTTGCCTTGTGGGCCCCGGCCATCCTGTCCTGGCAGTTTATTGTAGGTGAGCGCACTGTGCCAGAGGGCGAGTGCTACATCCCGTTTCTGTCCAATCCAACTATCATTTTAATCACCTCTATTGTTTTCTTCTACCTTCCTGTTACCATCATGAGCTTACTGTACTGGCAGATCTCCAGGGCCAGCAAGAGCCGCATGAAGTCAGGCAAGCACGAACCAAAACAGGATAACCCAACCAGCAACAAAACAGGAAGCCACATCACCATGCCTCGCGATGATGACGACTACGTGAAAACCCATCACACTGAGAAGAGCCAGAATGGTGGCACAGGTGGAGTCGGGGAGGAGCAGCCGAGTGCACCAGTACATCCTGAGAAAAATGAAATTTCTGAGGCCCCTGCAGATTTTGAGGAAAATCCCAAAGCTCTCAGCCTAAATATTACAATAGTAAAGCAGTGGCCCAAGAAGAAGGCATTGTCATCGCGGGAGAAAAAAGTTACCCGCACAGCAATGGCCATTCTTGTCGCCTTCCTAGTCACGTGGACACCTTATAACATCATGGTGCTCATCACCACTTTCTGTTCAACCTGTGTTCCCTCCAGCATGTGGACCTTTGGCTGTTGGATCTGCTACATCAACAGCACCATCAATCCAGCCTGCTATGCTCTCTGCAATATCTCCTTCAAGAAGACCTTCAAACAACTCCTGCTCTGCCAGCACAAGGACATTCGCTTAGGCAGATAGAGAGGTGTGATTAATAGTTTTTTGTTCCTGCAGGTGCTCTCCTCTGCCATTTCTTAACATATTTTCCTGCATCACTTTAAAGAATGGCAGGTACAAGCTCAGGAAATGTAACTATAGACACGTGACCAATAGATGTTACATCAAATTAAAGACATTTCTTTGCCTGTAAACTTCATTAGAATTCAAACATATTTAACTCAGAACTGAGACTCAGAGTTTACTGTAACAATGTAGATTGAGCACAAGTGCAGAGACTCTGTGAGACAAGTTTTACTCTTTATTTCCACTGGTTTCCTCAAAGGAGCTTGGGTATTCACATAGAAGGCAAAAATAGAGTTCTTACTTGAGTTCAACAATAGTAGTCCAATAGCAAGAAATCCAAAGGCAAATGAAATGAAAAGGTCAAACACAGAAGATTTCCAAACAAAGGTTTCTCCATGGCCATCAATTGTCCAAAATTTCCAAAATTAAAAGAGGGCATCATCAATGACTTACTAGGCAAGAGCACAAACCATGACTGAGCAAAGAAGGCAAGAACTGAGGGATATTTAAGGCTTAACGACAGAAAGAGTTTCAGGTGCTAAAGCAATAAGAAGACAGGTGAGAACAATGAGTGGCATGAACAGGGTCTCCTGGGGAAAAGGGCATGGGTTTCAAGTCCTTAGGGGTCTCCTGGAATGAAACACCAGGGGCTGGCAGAGCCGTATATAGAGAGAGTCTGGCCAACTCGAATCATGGGCGCCATGTTTGCTACCAACAGCAGATGATTCTACGGCTTAACCCTATGGGCCGGATACTATGGTCGCATCAAAATCGCTAATTTTAAAATACTAAGAAGACTCGACATGACACTTTGCTTGTAGTATTATCAGGGTCCCTACACATGAACTCGAACATTGAGAACATTGTTCGTATACAAAGAGTTTGCTTAAAAGACGTTTTTGTTAGCACGGGACCTAGCTCGCGTTGTCTTCCGGGTTGTTGCCTTAGGTGAGTCCAGTGTTAAAAGCGGTATTTAAGTAAACTCCTTGTATGCAAACAATGTTCACAATGCTCGCGATGTGTAGAGAGCCTGGTGATACTACGAGCAAAGTTTCGTGTTGTGTCGAGTCTTGGTGGTTTAAAATGAGTGATTTTGATGTGATCATAGCAGTGCCCGAACGCTCCCATTCGAAAGCCAATTTATGAAAGGTCGCGTGTATTCGCGTCTTTGCATTGACTTTGAATATAATCTATCGTGCGAAAAATTTGTTTCGCGTCCAGTGTGCAAGCAGCTTCAATCACATAGTACTGGATAAAAAAACCGCTCTGCGTTTCGTCACAGTATTAGTATGTAGCTAAACTGAATACCAAGTGTAATGGAGCTGGCGCAATGCGACAATGCCTGCGAATTAACTAACGTTTCCATCAAGGCGCTGACGGAAATTACATTTGTCTTCTATTAAATTATGCTTCTCTGTTATGTGATAAACAGAACCTTACACTCTTGGTGTACAAGAAATTACAAGAAATTTATGAAACGAGTTGAGTAAATTTTTTACGTTTATTGCGAGCTTTAACTTTCATATGACACGTTCACTCTAGGAAGATCTCAATGCCGCTGGCGTTACAGTAAATGAGCATTTGCAATGTATTCTCTTTTGAGTGCGTTTAGTTACATGGACTTCAGTATCCCGGGTATGATCGGATTTTTGGAGAATCCCGTTTTTGCGTTTGTGCATGTAAACATCATATCCTTATTTTAGAAACCAGGATAAATAAATAATTAAATATATATGCAAATAATTGTTTAATTGAATAACTTATTGAATTTAACAACCTCATATTCGACACTTCGCTATGAAGATCAATATTGGATGAATATTGATTAATGGTAGCAAACATGGCGTCCGTAAAACACGTGACCAGCTCAGAACCAATAAGCATAGCGGGATAGCTCAGACGTTCAAACCCCAAGGTGGCTAGACTCTCTCTATATATGGCTCTGGTGGCTGGGGCAACCTGGCGACATCTGCTGGTAGCTCATGGTGTGACATTTACAGAGATTCAGGAGATCAGAAAGGGTATCTATTTATTGTAATTTATATTTTCATCTGATATTAATGATATATTTCTGAATGTACAGTGCCATACAAAAGTTTGCAATCAACTAGAAATGTTGATGATAAAAAAAAAGGAATATTGTTTTTATTGAAATACCAAGCATGAAATACTCACATCCCTCCAACTCATGATGGCTGAAGGCTGGCCTGGAAACAAAATGGATCGACAAACTGGAAGATGGATGGAAGTTTGAAAATGCTCATCCTCAAAAATAAAATGTATCCATACATGAAAATGGTGAGAAATATTGAAATTTTGAGGAGTTCTGGCCCAGAAAAGAACAGGATGGCTGTTATCTGGCATTGAAACAAAACGCGATGGAGGATTGATAGACTAACTGGAGTGCAGACGGAACTTCGAAAGGGCTCATCTTCAAAATAAAGAGTATCTAAACATCAAATTTTGTTGGGAATTTTATTTGGTTCAGGAGTTTTGGCGTGGAAAAGAAGTGTGATAGTTGGACGGATGAACAACACTCGTTCCTGTCTTGGTTCTGGCTGTGTGTGTGGTTTTAGACTTTCTTTGTGGCTCCTATTTGGACCAGGTCTGTTTCTTTAACTATCGGATTTTCCCCAGCTGTTTCGTCAGGCGTGGGCGGGACCTTCTCCTAAGGCTATATAAGCCGGATGTCCGCCACGCCTCCTTTGCTGGAGTGTCTGATTTAGTTATCACTACAGCCAGAAGATATCTCTAGTTGGGGATTCTTAGTGATTGTCTTCGCAGTATATTTAAGGTTCATTTCTTCGGGGAAGTTTCCTTTTTCTTTCCCTATTTGTTTGTTTCTCTCTCGCTCTGCTTCCTGGTTCGTATTGTTGGGTGTTCGTTTTGGAAGCGCGAGAGCTGTTCTGTTTCCTCGTTTATTTTTCTACCTGTGGGTATTTTAAGTCCTTACTGGTCCTGTTTTCTCCTAGCCACTGCATTTGGCCTCCCGATTCCTTCGGCCATTACAGCACACTTTAGCCAAGCATGGAGTCGCCACCTCTTATGACAGTTTTTATTCAGGCTTTGGCGGAGGAGGTAAAGGACGCCCTGGCGACATTAGAACCTTGTGTTTTTTCAGATTTGTTGGTTCGTACTGCTGTGCGAATTGATAATCGTATCCGCAAACTAAACAAGGAGAAACGTACTGCACTGGCTCCTGCTAGCAAAGGGGTTAATTCTCCTTACAACTCGCACACAGCCCAAACTCCGCCCACTGAAATTCCCACTCCTAGTGAGCCCATGCAGGTTGATGGCTCATATGAGAGTCGGGCTCGAAAACCCGTTCGCAGACGAATAATTTGTTATCATTGTAACAAACCGGGACATATCCATCCACGTTGCCCTGAGCTTAAGGGGAAACGGGAAGTCCCTCTAGCGGTATGGGGGGCGCTAGAGGGACAGACCCAATCTCCCTTTCGAACATTTATTGCAGTAAAATTGACTGTGGGGAAAGACTATTTGCTGAGGGCTTTTTGGACTGGGGGGCTGTAGATTGTTTTATGGATGCGAAGTGGGCTAGGAAACATTCCCTTCCCATTCGTCCTCTCTTACATTCACGCACAGTCAGATCTTTGGATGGTCGCCTGTTGGGAACTGGACTTATAACTGAGCCCTCCGAATTATTGACTATGTTCTTCCCGTTTGGCGGTCATTTGGAGGCAGTTTGGTTTTTCCTGATCAATTCCCCGGTTTTCCATGTTGTTTTAGGACATTCTTGGCTGCTTGAACATAGGCCACACATCTTTTGGGGCAGTCAAAATAATCCTGTTGTCCAGTGAGGTTCTGATTGTAGGTCTCACTGTAGTGAGATTCTGCCGTGTCGTCCCGGACGTCAACTTGTGGGGGAGGCTGACGCCTGGAGTGATGACGAGGAGGTTGTCTCACTTAACTCATCCGATTTAGATAATGGGGCGGAGGAAGGGTTGCAGTGGGATCCTCAATTTGACTGGCAGCAGCCAGAAGAGGATTTTGAGTCAGAGGATTTTTCTGATTTTGAGTCGGTTGTTGATATGTTGGGCTCTGAACGGGATCGGAGTTTGGGGGCTGCTCTGAAATTTTTGTTTACCTCCCGACGTTCCTAATGACTATGTTGATCTCGCAGAGGTTTTTAGCAAACAACGGGCTGCTTCCTTGCCTCTGCATCTTGCGTACGATTGCGAGATCAAGCTTTTTCCTGATACTACTCCCCCTAGGGGTTCCTTATACTCACTGTCAGGGATAGAGTGCAAGGCTATGCGAGAGTATATTCAGGAGGCTCTAGCTAATGGATTTATTCAACCCTCCACATCTCCTGCTGGAGCGGGGTTCTTTTTTGTTGGGAAAAAGGATGGCGGTTTGAGGCCCTGTATTGATTACAGGGGCTTGAATAACATAACTATTAAGAACCAATACCCTCTTCCCTTAATGAACTCTGCATTTGAACGCCTGCAGGAGGCATCATTTTTCACTAAACTAGACCTCCGCAACACATGCAATCTGGTCTGGATCCGGGAGGGGGACGAATGGAAAACGGCATTTAATACCCATGACGGGTACTGCAAATATTTGGTCATGCCGTTCGGTTTGGTGAACGCCCCTCTGTGTTCCAGGCACTTGTTAATGACGTCCTCTGAGAGATGTTGGAGAGATTTATCTTTGTCTACCTTGACGATATTCTGATTTTTTCTTCAACTCTCTCAGAGCATAAACAACACTTCAGACAAGTGCTTGAGGCCCTCCTGAAAGCCAAACTTTTCGTCAAGGCGGAGAAATGCATTTTTCATGCCAGGACAGTCTCGTTCCTTGGCTTTATTGTGTCAGCAGGGTTGGTCCGTATGGACTCGGACAAGGTGGCAGCGGTCAGGAACTGGCCTGCTCCTCAGAATGTTGAGGAGGTTCAGTGGTTTTTGGGCTTTGCTAATTTTTATAGGAGGTTCGTCTGCAATTTTAGCACTGTGGCTGCCCCGCTTATTGCACTTACTAAGAAGAATACCTCCTTGTCGTTCGCTTGGACCCCAGCAGCTGAGGCAGCTTTTCAGGAGTTGAAGAAACGTTTTAGTTCGGAGCCCATCCTTGTTATGCCTGACCCCTCCCTCCCGTTTGTGGTGGAGGTTGACGCTTCGGAGGTCAGGGTGGGTGCCATTTTGTCCCAGCGTTCTCACTGGGACAATAAGTTGCACCCCTGCGCCTACTTCTACCGGTCGTTGTCTGCGGCCGAATGAAATTACAGTATTGGTGACCGGGAGTTGCTGGCTGTTAAGTTGGCATTGGCAGAGTAGCACCACTGGTTGGAGGGGGCTGAACACCCATTTGTGGTTTGGACTGATCACAAAAACCTCCAGTACATCCAGCAGACCAAGCGACGTAATTCCCGGCAGGCACGGTGGGCATTATTTTTCAATCGTTTTAACTTTACATTAACTGATCGCCCCCAGCTCTAAAAAGTCGCGGATTTACGACCACTCGGGCTGCGATTCTATTCCAGAGCCTATAATTCCGGCAACTCAGATTGTGGCTCCCGTGCAGTGGGAAGTTGAGTCTGTAGTGCGGGAGGCCTTGCGTTCCGATTCTGGCCCTGGCAGGGAGCTGCCTGACTGTTTGTTTGTTCCTTTGGTGGTTCGTTCCCAAGTGCTCCAATAGGGTCACTCTTCCCGCTTGGCAGGTCATCCGGGGGTTCACCGGACCAAGCGATTTTTGGCCCGATGCTTTTGGTGGCCCAGCATGGATAAGGACATCGGGCCTGTTGCATTTGTGCGCGGAATAAGGGGTCCCACCTCCCCCCCTCTGGTCTGTTGCAGCCGTTGCCCATCCCCAAGTGTCCTAGGAGCCACATCGCGCTAGATTTTATTACTGGCTTGCCGATTTCGGAGGCAACTCTGTCATTTTGGTCGTGGTTGATCGCTTTTCCAAGGCCGCCCATTTTATCGCCCTTCCCAAGCTGCCGTCGGTGCGGGAGACAGCCCTTCTTGTTGTAGACCATGTGTTCAGGCTGCATGGCCTGCCTCAGGATGTGGTTTCTGACCGTGGCCCGCAGTTTACGGATTTCTGTAACCAGCTAGGGGCCTCCGTGAGCCTTTCGTCCGGGTTTCATCCTGAAACCAACGGACGGACAGAGATGATTAATCAGTCGTTTGAGAATACACTTCGGTGTTTAGCGGCTGACAACCCTTCACTGTGGAGCCGTTTTTTGGCGTGGGCTGAATATGCTCATAATTCGCTATGTAACTCCTCCACAGGCCTTTCCCTGTTCGAGGCTCAGCTGGGTTATCAACCACCGCTTTTTTTGGAGGCTGAGAGGGATTCAGAAGTTCCCTTGGTTAATTGTTTTATTCAGCAGTGTCGGTCGGTCTGGGCCAAGGTCTGGTCGTCTCTGTTGCGCTCTGTGTGTAAACAGAAGGCAGCCGCTGATAGGAGGCGCCGTTTGGCACCTGCTTATCAGGTTGGCCAGAGGGTTTGGCTTTCTACTCGGAACCTTCCATTGAGAGTGGAGTCATGGAAGTTGGCTCCCCGTTTCATTGGCCTATTTAAGATCGTGCGGAAAATCAACCCCGTCACCGTCCAATTGCAGCTCCCTAGATCTTTGCGCATTCATCCCTCTTTTCATGTCTCTTGGCTCAAACCGGTTAGCACAAGCGTCCTGGCACCGGTCGACAAACCACCGCCGCCGCCGCGGATGATTGATGGGGGGCCGGTTTGCACCATGCGTCGCATATTGGCCGAGAGGCGTGTTGGTCGCGGGGTCCAGTTTTTTGTAGATTGGGAGGGATATGGTCCTGAGGAGCGGTGCTGGGTCCCTTCTCGGGATATCCTGGATCCCATCCTTATTTCTGAGTTCCGTGCACGAGGTTCTTTGGGAACATCTGGGGCCGTCCTTAAAGGTGGAGCGGGGGGGGGGGGGTCCTGTCATGGTTCTGGCCGTGTGTGTGGTTTTAGACTTTCTTTGTGGCTCCTATTTGGACCAGGTATGTTTCTTTAACTATCGGATTCTCCCCAGCTGTTTCGTCAGGCGTGGGCGGCGCCTTCTCCTAAGGCTATATAAGCCGGATGTCCGCCACGCCTCCTTTGCTGGAGTGTCTGATTTAGTTATCACTACAGCCAGAAGATATCTCTAGTCGGGGATTCTTAGTGATTGTCTTCGCGGTATATTTAAGGTTCATTTCTTCAGGGAAGTTTCCTTATTCTTTCCCTATTTGTTTGTTTCTCTCTCGCTCTGCATCCTGGTTCGTATTGTTGGGCGTTCGTTTTGGAAGCGCGAGAGCTGTTCTGTTTCTTCGTGTATTTTTATTCCTGTGGGTATATTAAGTCCTAGCTGATGCTGTTTTCTCCTAGCCGCTGCATTTGGCCTCCCGATTCCTTCGGCCATTACACATTCCCATATCGCCAACCACTGCACTGCAAGGCAGATTAGGCCAAGTCCATTTTATAATAAAACTTTATTACTATTACTGTTAGAAACAGTTGTTTTCAATTCAGATTTAACATGTGATTTCATGCCCCCATTTTTAGCAGCCATTCCTCCAGTGTAAAAATAACACAATTTGTCACCCCATCCTTTATTACACATTCAGGAACTTTGGGGACAACAAGAACATTTGCAGTGATGAAAATAAATATTGAGTTTCAATATTTATCAGATGGAAAAAGTCCAGTTGTGATTTGAAGATACAATTTGTTTCCTAATTTGTAATCAGGATTATTATTATTATTATTATTATTACACCACAGGAGATACATTCAGGATGCTGCCATTTTGAAAACACGTCACCACAACCCAAACACACTCACCATAGAAGAAATAGCACACAAGGTGTTCAACTTTACTAAGAGGGCTACACATTGCACGCAAAAGGCTACACAATGAAAAATGGTTTGATTTGTTCCACAGAATACTGGCCATTGTTTTAACTTCAAATTACTGCTGCATTGTATTTCATCACTGATATGAATGACCACCTAAAAGGAATGAAGTCTGAGCATTAAAATCAGAAAAGACGGGTTCATGATGTCATCAGCAGCTGAAGAGGAGCTGCTCACTGTTCATCCTCTTGTCTCTAATGCCTGAGAGGCCTTCATCACAGCTTTAGACTCTACTTAAAGGGATAGTTCACTTTTTTTGAAGTGGGGTTGTATGAGCTACAAATTGCCACTACTTACATTAGATGCAGTAGAAAGCTCTCTGATCTCCTCCAGGTAGCCGCACCAGGGCATAGTGCTGGGTGGAAATTTAGGCGATACACTGTTGTGAATGGAAACACAGAAACAGCGTATTTCCGCGACCTAAAAGAGGTCCTATCTGAAAATAATACACCATTCAATTGTATGCTATATTTAAAAAAATTACAGCACTTTAGCTGCTCGGAAAAAAATACAGTTGCTCTTGAACTAACCAACTGACGTATTCCTGCGTGAGGCGCATCGTAGTTCACTGCGCGCTGTAGCGATCAGCTGTTTGGGTCACAGTAAAGCTGCTTGCACAAACGCGTGTATTCACGTCTTCGCATTGACTTCGAATGTAATCTGTGTGCGAAAAATTTGTTTCGCGTCCAGTGTGCAAGCGGCTTAACTGCGGTTGCGAGGTTGGACGGCCGTTTAACTTGTGCAAATATTTTGAAAATGGTCCGTGTGTGTCGCTTTCTTGGACGTGAAAGCAAAGCTGTATCCTGGTGCACTTACAGCCTCCACCGCATTCCTCTGCAGAATATTGGACTTGTAGCTGTGGCTAGTTGCCTCAACACGGATATTGACACGCCACTCGTATCCCTAAAAGAACTCTGTTTTGCAGTCTTCATTTTTCCAAAGAGGATTTCATTAGGCTACATTCAGGGAAATCTCAACGGCCCACGCTGAAGAGCACTGCTGTACCCAAGCATCAGGTAAAAGAGTGAAACACCTGTGAAAAAGTCTAATGTAACATTGTAGCACAAATTGATATTGCATAGGGTCTACGCAGCCACAGACTGTGTATCTGCTGTGCTGATTATTGTTGGGATATTTTTTTTTTTTTTTTTTAAATTTGAGACGTGATTCTATGCCATCGAAAATCCGGCTCTGCCGCAAATCGCTCAGGTCTGACCCAAACAGCTGATCGCTACTGCGCGCAGTGAACTACGATGCGCCTCGCGTCAGATGGTTAGTTCAAGAGCAACTGTGTTTTTTTCCGAGCGGCTAAAGTGCTGTAATTTTTTTAAATATAGCGTACAATTGAAATGGTGTATTATTTTCAGGTAGGACCTCTTTTAGGCTGCGAAAATACACTGTTTCTGTGTTTCTGTTCACAACAGTGTATCGCCTAAATTTCCACCCAGCACTATGCCCTGGTGCGGCTACCTGGAGGAGATCAGAGTGCTTTCTACTGCATCTAATGTAAGTAGTGGCAATTTGTAGCTCATACAACCCCACTTCAAAAAAAGTGAACTATCCCTTTAAGGAAAGGAGAACAACTGTAGTGTGCAGAAATGATTGCACATTTAACAAAATGAAGATAAATCCGAGATCAAAAACTATTTCAGTATTTATTTAATGTAATACTGGATCATATGGATGAAATAAGTAAACTGTTAGCAATATATAGTAAAAAAAAAAGAAAAAAAAGGACCTCGGGTCCTGTAGCTTACTGGCAAGCAGTGAAAATACAAGTTATGAAAATTTCATGTGAAGTTTGACCAGGAGGTTGCTTACAGGGAAATGATGTCACGTTGACGAAGGTCAATGTCAACATCACAAAATTTACATACATTTATTAGACCTATGCAATCTAATCCAAAGCGTTGAAGTAGTTTTGGTGATACAAGTTACTGAAAATTCAATACATCAATTGGAACTTTAAAGGTCACAGAAGGTCAAGTTGCGGTAAGCAGATGGGATTCTTAAATAACTTACATATGTTATACATGTTAAAACATTGGCTCTATGTGTGGTCATTTTGGCAATACTTTGTTTCTCTTCCGTTCTTGAATTTCTTCAGATCGTGGCATGATGTGTTGCTTTTTGAGATTTTTTAGCCTACTTCACTTTGTCAGACAGGTTCTATGTAAGTAATCTCTTGATGAAACAGGTCTGGCAGTAATCAGGTCTTGGTGTGGCTCGTGTAATTGAACACTTAAATGTGGTTAATCACAGTTAATTCATGATTTAAATAGGGGGGGCAATTACTTTTTTCACATAGGGCCAGGTAAGTTTGGATAGCGTTTTTAACTGAATGAAATCATCGTTTAAAAACTGCATTTTGTATTTACTCTGGTTATCTTTGTTGAATATTAAAATTTGTTTGATGATCTGAAACATTTGTGTGACAAATATGCAAAAAAATAAGAAATCAGGAAGGGGGCAAATACATTTTCACAGCACTGCAGGTTCTGAGCATGCACAGTAACTGTAGCACAGCTCCTTTTATAGAAGGACTAAAATTGTGTAAGGAGTCAAAATGAATCAAAAAACAATACTGTATAATGCAAAATTAAAAAAAGCCAAATTAATTTTTGGAAACTCACAAAATTCCATTTTAGGCAACACTGAATTCAGTGGACATTTCATACTCTTCAGTCAAGCCCTTCCATACCCTTCTTGTGCATGAGGCTATCCGCATGAAATCCTGAACTGATCTGAACCTTATTCCTCACTATTATAAAAGAGGAAAGTTAATTAAAGTAGCCGACTACGAGGGTCAGGAACTGATAGAGTGGGGTCTCCAGCCGGCTCCTTTATCGCTCAGTTACGACTTATGATCCAACGCAAAAAAACAGAGACTATTGAATTTAACTTGGTAATTGCTTAACTGTCTCAATATGTCATTGTGGGTTGTACACTCTTATCCCAGAGGTGGATTTAAAGTTCACTTAACATTTTACGACAGTGCAAGGCATGATTTTGTATGAAAGGTTCTGAAGGTTCTAGATAATTGAGAAGGTCCCTGACCTGCAATTATTCATTATTCATTTGTGTTCACTGCGCTACATCACTGTGATTGTAAAGCAAATGACGTGATTGTGCTCATGCAGGTGCTTTCTTCAAGATTTCACACCTGACGCAAAAATTTCTTGAGGTGCAATTATTATGCCAGAATCCCAGAGAGATTAAGATTTTGACGCAAGCGTATTGTGAGGGACTGCCCACCCTGTTCTTCTACCCCTTCTCTGGCCCGCCACTCCTCTCACTCGCTCCTGAGTCTACTTCACCTCTCTCACTCGCTCCTGAGTCTACTTCACCTCTCTCACTCGCGCTTTCTCCTTCCAGACAGCAGTGTCGCAGACACTCGTCCTTCAGCGTCGCTTTACTCCACACACATGCCCTCAGAACGGCAGCGAGGCGTTTCTTACCCACAAAAGGCTGCATGCTCACACCTGCCAAACGGAGGCCACTGCAGGGAGAATCAAAAAGATTCCTCAAGAACAGGTATTTAAATCATAAAAATACAAATGCACTATGTTTTTTGCAATATATGGCATCTTTTGTATTGTGACATTTACGTGCAGCAGCCAATAGATACAATATGACACTGAATTTCCGAATATGCAGAATCATGGAAACTAAATGGCTAATTTAACCTCAATTCCAAATAATTGGGACAGTTAATAAAATTAATTAATTTGTAAATTATCTTTTTTTTTTCATTTTTTGAGAGAAACATGAAAAACTGTTTGACGTTTCAACCTAACACTGGAGCCTAATGATTTTCGTAAATATTTGCAAATTCCAAATATAATGCCTGCAACAGCTTCCAAAGAATTGGGACACAGGAATGGAAAGACTGGAAATGTTGTGGAGTCTTCAGAAAAACAGTACTTTTTGAACAAGACTCAGGCGAACAGGTGAATTGGTGATTTGATAATGACCTTGTTTTAAATAAGCGGTCACGAAGGGGCATGTTCATTTACCAGTGAGACGGTATGAGGTTTGCCCCTTTTCTAAAAGCTGCATGAGCACATTGTGAAAAAGCTTGAGTGCTCTTCTCAATGTGCAATCGTACGGAATTTACCGATCTCATAATTTACAGTCCAAAATATAATGAATGATATTGAGAATCTGTAAAAAACCAGAGCACTCTCTTTGCATAAAATATTGGATGCACATGACCTTTAAGCTCTCAGACAGAACTAAATTAACTGACATCTTCTGCAATGGACATAACTAGTTGTACATGGGCTCGTAAATACTTCAGAAGACCTGTGTCAGAGATTTAGATTCACTGTAGCATCATCAAATGCAAGTTAAGATAAGAAAACGAAGCCAAAACACCATCCAGAGGAATCGCCAACTTCTCTGGTTTCTAGCTCATCTGAAAAAGAATGACAGGGAAGTGGGAAGGTTGGAAGCAGTGCTGCAGTCTGAGCAGTCTATCTTACAAATAGTTTTTGGAGAAAATGGATGTTGTGTTCACAGGGCCAAAGAGGAAAACAACCATCCCAGCTGTTATTAGTGTCATGTTCAAAAGCCAACATCTGTCATGGTCCTGGGCTGAATTAGGCTACTGTTCTCATTTTGGGAAACTGTTGACAAAACTGACACAGAAGGGTACAGGCGCAATTTGGGACAATTTACAGTACTGTGCAAAAGTTTTAGGCACCCTATACTTTTAAAAATTTACATCTGGCATTAGATCTTTATTTTTTGTTTTCCTCATTAGTGTTGCTGAAGATTGAAAGCATATCTGAATTCTAAATTCTAATTTAAAAGATTGTTTAATAAATAAATGTTGGTATTTCAATAAAAACAGTTGATACAGATAATGTACTCTTGACGGAGCCCTGATATTAGCATCATCATGGCTGTCCACAATTATTTGGAGGGACAGACACAAGTGAGACTATCAGTCTGCAGAAGAACAGTGGCAAGTTTTTCACTCTGCGTGGAACAACCATAAAGCCAATCCTCTCATGAAACTATAACACAACTGGACTCTGTCCCAGATTTTTAGGTAAAGCATAGTCACACCTAAGAATGGTTTTATTTTGTTTTTAACAGTTTATAACTTTGTTTGGTACATCTCTCTGTGATTGGAAAGTTTTTTTTGCAAGCATATTTGCCCTATGAAATTGCTTTAAATGCGCCTAAGACTTTTGCACAGTACTGTATGTGACTTCCAGATATCGTCTTTTTCAGGGGTGCCCCTGTGTATTCTGGATAATGGCAAGCCGCACACGGCACGTATTAAAACAGCATGGCTGTGTTATTTTGCCTGAATCCCTCAGAGATTAAGATTTTGGTACAAACATGTTGTGAGGGACCACCCACCCTGTTTTTCTCCCCCTTTCTTTCGCCATCCTCTCCGTGTCCCTGTCCCTCACTCGGTCTTGCGTCTCCTCTACTTTTCTCACCTGCGCTCTTTCCATCCAGACAGCAGTGTTGTAGACACTCGTTTCTCAGCTTCGCTTTACTCCACATGCATTCCGTCAGATCGGCAGTGAGGTGCATGAGACCGACTGAAGGCTGCGTGCTCTCAACTTCCAAACGGAGGGCTCTTTTGAGAGAACCACAACGGATCCTCGAGAACAGGTAATTAAATTGTAAAACTACAATGCAGCTGCGCAAAATTTGCACATTGTTTGTGACGATGAAGTTTCATCCCATCAGAAAACATTATACAACCCCATTTCAAAAAAAGTTGGGACGCTGTGTAAAATGTCAATGAAAACAGATGCAATAATTATCAAATCATTTGAGCTTTATATTCATTTGAAAATAGTAAAAAGCCCATATATCAGATTTTTTAAACAGATTTATTTTATTTATTCATTTTTTAAAATATCTGCTCATTTTGAATTTCATGGCAGCAACATGTTATTAAAAAGTTGGGACGGGATAATAAAAGACTGGAAAAGATGCATGGTGCTAAAAAAAGATAACTGGTAGAACATCTCACAGCTATTTAGATTATTTCGCAACAGGTCAGTAACATGAATGGGGGAAAAAAAAGTCTTTCATGAGTGCATTTGGTGTGGGTTTAACCACTCTGTGAAAGACTGCATGGGGAAATAGTTCAAGAATCTAAGAATAAAATTTTCAACTTTAAAATTACAACTTTGGCGATTTTATTCTCTATGGTGCAGAATATCATGAAAAAAATCTGAAAATCCAGAAAATATTTGGATGCATGGGATAAGGCCAAAATGCAGCTTTGAATGGCGGTGATTTTTGAGTATTTAGGCACCACTCCATCACAAAAAAGACAGGATTCTGTAGTGAAAATCACTGCATGGACTCAGGAAATCCTCTGTAAACCACTTTCAGTAAACCCAGTTTGTCACTGCGTGTACAACTGCAAATTAAAACTCTGCAAGGTACATATTAAACCATATATAAACGAGATTCAGACACGCTGCCTGGTTCTCTGGGCCTGAGCTCATTTAAAATGTGCTGAGGCGCAGTGGAAAACTGCCCTGTGGTTTGACTATTCAAAATGTGAAATTTAGGAAATCATGGATGCCACATCCTGTGGACGAAAGAGGAGGAGGCAATCTGGCTTGTTATCGGCAAACAATTCAAAAGCCAGCATCCATCATAGTATGGGGGGGCATTTGTACACATGGCATAGGTAACTAACGCATCCTTGAAGACACCATTAATGTTGAAGGATATATACAGGTTTTTGTGAAAGATTTACAGCCATTCAGATGCCTTTTTTAAGGGAAGGCCTTACTCATTTCAGCAACACCATGCCAAACACAACACTCTGCATGTATCACAACATGTCACTGAAGTAAAACTGGGTGCTAAAGTGGTCTGCCTGCAGTCCAGACCTGTCACCCACTGACAATATTTGACGCATTATGAAACAAAAAGTATGACAAAGGAGGCTGCAAAGCATTGAGCAGCTGAAATCCTACATAGAGCAAGAATGGGAAGAACATCTTGCTGTCAAAACAAATGTAGGTGCCCTTAGTGCCCAAATTCTTGAGTGTTGATTGAAGAAGACGTGATGCTATACAGTGGTCAATATTCCCTCATGCTAACTTTTTGAATCGTGTTGCTGACATCAAATTCAAAATGAGCACATATGTTCCAAAAAACAATAAAATATCTGTTTCAACATCGGATATATTGTCTTTGTACTATTTCCAAACAAATATAAAGTTTGAATGATTTGAAAATCATTGCATTCTGTTTTTATTTACATCTTACACGGCGTCCAAACTTTTTTGGAAACCGGGGCTGTAGATTGAATCTGTTGTGTCGCCGGATCTCATGCACTGTGGCCGACAGGTTACGCAATAGGACTGTGGTTTCGATGAACGAACTCTCTTTTATCGGTTGTACAACCCGAATTTTACAAGAATTGGAACAGAATGGGAAATCAAAATAAAATAAGAATTGATTTTCCGGAATTTAGTTGGGAACAGCACAACAATAACTTTTTGAAGTTTCACCCAAACAAGTGCATTGATTCCTGTATAAAGGCCAATTTGTAAATTCCTGATGTGATGCCCACAACTCCTTTGCACAAGATCTGAGTCAGGCTAATCAGAAGATCGGAAAAGTTGTGGAATCTCCAGAACTAGAGCGCCAAGGGCCCTGAAGGTTGTCGGCAGTTACAGCCCCAACAGGAGAAAAGTAACTAGCATGCAATGTCATTGCCTGATATAGCCCACTTCCAACATGCTATTGGTTTTTTGTGCTTAGTGCTAGTGATCGTAGCCTGGGTTTTTAGCCTGTATTGTATTGTCAGCTTTTGTCTTTGTGTAATGGTTCCTCTCTGTGTGTCTATATGTGATTTGGTGTCCTGTGCTTGAAACTTTTTATGCTGCCATTTTGACCAGGACTCCCTGGAAGAAGAGACATTGTGTCTCAATGGGACCTTCCGGATAAAATAAAGGTAAAAAAAAAAAAATCAGTCCTCTGATTCAACAGGAAGCCAAAACGAATTACTGCGAAAGCCACACGTAGTTTACACGATACTGGCGTTAAAAAGCTCCAGCTCGGACATCCGCGAAAAAATTAAACCTGTTTAATTTTTTCGCGAATTTCTGCGGTGATTGCGAACGGTCTCTTAGCACTGTGAATCAATTCATGGTGTATATGCGCTTCTCTGCGAAACAAGAGAACTGTTTCATCCGCACACTTCCGCGGGTCAACGCAGCTCAGTGAGAAAGGGGTTTTAGTTACCATTATCAGGGAACTCGACAGAGCGGTCACACTTTTTCATTGGTGACAGACAGCAACATTTTTTTTTCATGTTTCTGTTCTCAATGAGTTAGGAGTTGGTTCTTGGTGTCAGAGGTTGTGAATTCAAGCCCCAACTACAGCAGAATGGACATTGTAATGTTGATGTTCTTGTTATTTGCCTATTCAGGAACTTATTGTTTTCCTCAATAAGCGTTTAAATTTAAAAACTTTGAAAATTCCTACCAAACCAACCGTACGTGCTACAGTTTTGCAACTTTCACCAAAATGTAGCCCCAATACTTTAGAAACGTTTGTCTACTTAAACTCACTACAAACCTTCAGACCCAGCAACAAGAAATATTATTTTCTGATTGGCTGATAGCTCACTAATTCAAGACAGCTGTATGGATGGACTAAGCAGAAAACCCTGTCTTGGCCTCTGAGGTTTCATCACTTCTCAAAGTGAGAAATGTCATGTATGGTGTGTGAGTGTGTGTCTCATGCCCAATGCACGAGACTAGAGAGCCCTTTTGTTGTTGCAGCACGTCTGCAGCAAGCATCTTCCTGTCATGTTGATGTCGAAGAGAGGGATATCCTCAACTGAGAATATTCATGCCTGAAATAATCAATCCATTATGAAAATAGTTGTGTATTAACTATTATGAATTTAAATAACTGATTTATTGACAAATCGTCGCTGCTTTATTTCTTACTTTAGTCCTAAAATGCGCTAGAAGAAGTTTGAAATGCATGTAACTCTTAAAAGTTACTTGCTAATTAGCTCAGTGAGATGAAGGATACTAGGCTATTTGGTCTCAGAGATTATTAGTTCAAATGTCAACCAATGCAAAATGTACGACGTAATCCCACCTTTCTTGTTATCCTCCATTTTTTGCCACTTGTTGCTCAGAATTGTTTAAATTCGCCTGGCCCCGATATCACTGCAAAGCAGCTTTAATTCATTCTATTCCATGATGCTAATAGGAACAAACATCCAAAAATAGATTTTGACCACTATTTCTTGCCGCAATTGATCGCAAAAAAAGGTCAACCGCGCGGTTACAATACGCGTTAAAATTTTTATTGGATATGGGTTAGTGCCTAATACATACTAATGTCTAAAGACATTATTCAACGAGGAAATAAATAGATTGATTTTGTCACATGACCTTGACCTTGAAGACCAAAGTCAAATCCAATATGGTGTGCTTGATCAGCATACATAATTTGTCATTAGTATCCAATGCATACCGAAGATCTAAAGGCAATATTAAAATACTTTTAGGCCGTTTTTGTCATTACCTGGGCCTTGTTGCCCAAGGTCAAATCCAATATGTCAAAAACAACCAGCACACATGATTTGCTATTAGTGCCCAATACATACCTAAGCTCTAAAAACAATATTAAAGAAGTTATGGGCCATTTTTGTCATATAACCTTGACCTTGAGGCCCAATGCCAAATTTGACTGACTGCCTAAGAATGTTCAGCATACTTGGTTTCCTATAGGTGCCCCAAACATACCTGAGCTCTAATTACCATATTCAGTGAGTTATAGCAAATTTTTGCCATTTAACCTTGACCCCAATGTCATATTCAATTTGCCGAGAATGCTTGGCTTACATGATTCTCTATAGGTGCCTCGTACATAAATAAGCTCTAAATGCCACATTAAGCTGTTAGAACACATTTTAGCCAATTGACCTTCACCTTGAGGCGCAAGGTCAAATTCGAACAAGCTAGAATGTTTGGCATACATAGTTCCCTACAGGTGCCTCATACATATCTAAGCTTCAAATGTCATATTAAGCAAGTAATAGCACATTTTTGCCATTTGGCCTTGACCTTCAGGCCCAAGGTCAAATGTGACTGACTCACAATGTTCGGGATACCTGATTCCCTATAGGTGCCTCATACATACCTAAGCTCTAAATGCTATATTAAGAGAGTTATAGCACATTTTTTCCATTTGACCTAGACCTTTCAGCTCAAGGTCAAATTCGAGCAACTGACACCGCTCGGCAAGCATGATATGCTTTATATGCTCAATGCATACCTATACTATGAATGCAATAATAAGCAAGTTACAGCATATTTGTGCCTAAACACCCCGAAAAATGACAAAGTCGAGACACGTTGCCTAGGTGGCGCTATGAAGGAGCGATTCAATCAAAACGCCATTTACACTGTTGAAGCAGGTCATGATACTGATTCCATTACTGCGATAAAAAAAATTCATCAGACAGTTTTTGAGAAAATTGCACCTAAGTGCCAAAAATGGCCATTTTCGACATAAAAATGGCTGCCAAGTCTAAATTAATGATTCAATCAAAAAAATTTTTGCTCGGGCATTAACTTAATGACCCATTTGATCACATCAGACCGTTTTTGAGATACGGCTTTAAACGGACGACGCCAACAACGCCGCCGGACGCAAAGTGACGACAATAGGTTATTGGCCTACGGCTGACAACCTAAAAACACCAGTTTTGATATTCCACAACCGAACAGTTTACAGGTTTTTTTAATTTTGGGCACCGATAGGCACCGATATGACCCAGCCACATAGACAAGGATTCACGGCTTTTTCCCAAAGCTGCAGGAACAAATTGTAAAACGGTGTCAATTAATAATTGCATGGAATTTATTAATCTCATTGTTAATATGGCCAGGGTGCGATCTGTGCAGAAAATATTAGATACAATGCTGTGAAAAAGTATTTGCCCCCTTCCTGATTTTTTATTTTTTGCATATTGGTCACGCTTAAATGTTTCCGATCATCAAACAAATTTTAATATTAGATTTAGATAACCTGAGTAAATAGAAAATGTTGTTTTTAAATGATGATTTCATTTATTGAGGGAAAAAAGCTATCCAAACCTACCTGGCCCTATGTGAAAAAGTAATTTCCCCCATTGGTAAATCATGAATTGACTGCGATTAACCACATTTTTTGAGTTCAATTTCGCTAGCCACACCCAAGCCTGATTACTGCCTGACCTGTTGGATCAAGAAATTCCTTCAATGGAACCTGTCTGACAAAGAGAAGTAGGCTAAAAGATCTCAAACGGGCAACACATCATGTTACGATCCAAAGGAATTCAAGAACAGGTGAGAAACAAAGTCATTGACATCTATCAGTCTGGAAAGGGTTACAAAGCCATTTCTGAGGTTTTTGGACTCCAGCTAACCAAGGTGAGAGCCATTTTTCTCAAATGGAGAAAACTTGGATCAGTGGTGAACCATTCCAGGAGTGGCCGGCCTACCAAAATTACTCCAAGAGCGCATTGACGACTCATCCAGGAGGTAACAAAAGAACCCAGAACAACATCTAAAGAACTGCAGGCCTCACCTGCCTTAGTTAAAGTCAGTGTTCATGATTCAACAATAAGAAAGAGACTGGGCAAAAATGGCATCCATGGGAGGGTTCCAAGGCGAAAACCGCTGCTGACCAAAAAGAACATAAAGGCTTGTCTCACATTTGCCAAAATATATCTTGATGATCCCCAAGACCTTCGGAAAAATATTCTGTGGACTGACAAGTTGAACTTTTTGGAAGGTGTGCGTCCCGTTACATCTGGTGTAAATCTAACACAGCATTTCATAAAAAGAACATCATACCAACAATCAAACATGGTGGTGGTAGTGTGATGGTCTGGGGCTGCTTTGCTGCTTCAGGACCTGTACGACTTGCAGTTATTGATGGAGCCATGAATTCTGCTCTCTTCCAGAAAATCCTGAAGAAGAATGTCCGACCATCAATTTTTGACCTCAAGCTCAAGCGCACTTAGGTTATGCAGCAGGTCAGTGATCCAAAACTTATCAGCAAGTAGGGCCCTATGAAATCTGTTTTATTTTTTTCCAAATTCCATCTTATTTTTTCCCAAATTTCGTTTTTTCTGTTTTAAGTTTTTGGAATTTTGTTTTTTACCTTTTATGCCAGTTTTACCATCAGAGAGAATGTGCTATTTATGCAGATGAATAACATGTCCACTAATCAAATAGAAATAACCTTAAATTTGTTGATGCAACACAACATTGCTCAATTTTCCTCAGTACTTTAAGTCCGAACAAATAGTGCACAACGCAATATAACACTGCACGGTGATGAAAGAAAAAAATTTTTTTTAACCTAAAATAATAATACAAAATAAAAGTGTCACTTAAATCAAAGTGTAAGCCACAGTTAAAAAGGCAGACAACGGCAGTACTGCCATGCATTCTTCTGACTGCCCCATTTTAATCTTTTATAGTATATATATATGAATCAGAGGCGGATTTGGGGGGGTTTCGCACATTACACACAAGGCTTAAAGCTCGAAAAATCGCCATGCCAGAAAAATGAAATTACCGGGGGTCGTCCCAAAAAAGTGAGTTGCGTCCTAACGCACTTTGTGATGGTCAGAGGTATATTGTTACAGTAGCCTACTTAAGTATTTTTTTTTTTTTTTTGAGGATTTGTACTTTACTTGAGTTTTGACTTTTACTTATACTCTACTACATTTAAAAGATAAAAAGTATACTTTCACTTCGTTACGTTGACACTGGCCACTTCGTTACTCGTTACAAATGAAAATATGAATGTAATTCATCGTAAGGATTATCTGGATTTGGCGCGTTCAAGAACAACGGTGTTCGGCAGGGTATCTTTGTACTGATGCTGATGCCAGCGGACATGAAGCTGCAAATTTATGCACGCAGTTACAATATTCTATCACTAGACGGCACACCAGGATCAGTTAGAATATTCACAAGCAAGCCAAGCTGAAACACGGTTTTATGGATGAGTTCACTCCTAATTTAAATGCAGGATTTCTACTTTTATTGAAGCATTTACACTGATATTGACACTTTTAATTAAGTTAATCCTATGATTATTTATTGCACTACAGTTGAAATGCCATATTTTAACATGTGACAACTAGGCCTCTTCAATACTAATGATTTCTATAGCTGAATGCGCAAAATAGCAAGTGACTATTCAACTCTGACAACTGTACACTGCCTGTTGTATGCAGTCCTATATGGATTAAGTATAAGACGAGCAATAACGTTTGTTTAAGTAGTGATAACAGCGCTATATCTTAGTGTAACGTTTGTGCCAGTGCAACTGGATCTCATTTTAGCTAACGGAGCATGCGAGTTAATAGGAGACGGAAACTTATACCTTAAATAGAGATAATTGTTAAAGGAGCCATATGCAAGAAATGTATGCAGATTAATCATAAAATGGCCCTGATATATCACCAGACATTAAGGAATGATGTTAATTTCAAATACTTATATCACTTACTACGGTAGTCCAGCCAGAATATTCTCATTACAAAAGTGAGGTTGCACCCCACAACTAATGTTGATGTTGTCATTTTGTGTTTTGGCCTGTTGCGCCGCCCTCCACCTATCTCCCAATCACGAAGTCAGTAGCATTTCGGCATCCAGCTTGCCAATTACCACTAAGCTGCAGCTACCAGCGTTTCGGAGCACAAATGTCTGACGTTACTGAACCTAAAAGGCCTTGTTACGATTCCGAAATACATTGTGACAAAGTCAGAAACAAAACAAGGATCTGTATAGGACATGCCTTTGAAAGATGGAGATGGCTGAAAGCAGAGAAGAATTTGAAGACCGATGCCGAAGCTGCTAATTTTCCTCCTGGACAGGTAAGATTCAGCTAAGTTTGGCTAACTTAATTCTATTTAATGTAGGCACGGACATTTCAAATATTCTCTACAGTCGAATAACGTTATGTATGTTCGTTCATGGTACGTTAGGGCATATGCAGGTGGGTCATCGAATTGACTAGGAAACAAATTGTTTGAGAAATAAAGACTGTGACTCGTCTTTGCTAACATTAGCAATGCATTATTAGAGTCCCTTTCTCTGGCATTATGCTGAAACCGTTCCAACATACTTTGCTAACCATCACGCATGAAGCATAAACATAATTAACAGACGATACTTAGAGTGTAGTACTCGTTGCTTACCATGGTAGCTCCTTGTAGTAGACGTTCTTGCTGGATCCAGCAACCTAGCTGGCAACCTCTCGTCTGGGGGAGAGGGGGAGGGGATACTGCGCTCTGCAGTATTTTGAATATGATTGCAGTACCAGTTTTGGCCACAAACTTACATACGGCTCCTTTAATGAAAAAAAGGCTTTTTTCAGCTAACTATAAGAACTTGAATTTTGTTCCCAGATGCCAGGAAAACGCGTATTTGGCACTTTTCAATTTCTTCTGGGGGAGGGGTCCCCAGACCCTCGAGGCTTTGCGCCTTCGGCGCTCGTATGGGGTCTGCGTCCCCCCTTTCCAAAATTCCTGGATCCGCCCCTGTGAATCAACAGTAGTCTGATTTTGATGCATCAGCTTTATTTATTTATTTATTTTTTAATGAACTTTTGTTCAGTTATCCCAATACATCGTATTACATACTACGTCAAAACATAATACAGTAATGATTTAACATGAACAAACTGACACAAGGATGTATCAGCTATTATTTCACCGCTGAGGGACGACGTTATGTCATAATTTGCATGGATACAATTCACTAAGTAGACTGTGAAAAGAAATCATGTGGGCTACATAACAGTTATATAAGTTGTTAAGTTAACATAAGCTGACCAATGACTATGTGTAGAACGCTGCAATCCCTCGTCTACAACAACGAAAATCTTCTTCCCACAGATCTTCTGTAGCACCGAAGAGATTAGTTGCTCAAACACTCGGAAGGTGAATTTGACGAAGGCTACTCACATTTTTGCGGGCATTCGCATCTTTGCATTGATTTGAATGTAATGCGGTTGTGTGAAAAATTCTAGTACGCGTTCAGTAGAAATGTGGCTTTACGAACAGCATGTGAAATTGTGTAGATTTTTGTGAAATTCCGCGTTTAACAATAGATTCCATTTTTATTGGCCAATTCCGTGATTCCGTCTGCAATTCCGTGATCGCGGAAATCATAGGGCCCTAATCAAGACCACCTCTGAATGGCTTAAAAAAAAAAAAAATACAAAATGAAGGTTTTGGAGATGCAGTGGCGGGTCTAGAACTGGGAATTGGGGGGCACGGACACATCCCTTTATGAAAACAATTAATCCTGGCTGGTTCTCAATCATTTTCCTTTACTGACGCGTTTTCCAATTATCGTAACTGGCAACTGAAGACACAGTTTCTCTCCATATGCGATCTAACAGCAATGAAATCATAGGCTAAATTCACAACAGTGGTGGCGCCAGAACTGAGAATTGGGGTGCTTGAAACATCCGTTTAAAACGATTATTAATCCTGACCTGTTCTCAGTCATTTTTAAGATTAACAAAAGGTTCACTCCGAGAGCACTCCACCCTTAACAGGTGCTGCTTGTTATCCCCCATTAGGTAAGATGACAATCATTCATCTGGACGTGTATTTGCTGTATTTTTTTTTTAAATAACGTTACTCACAATTGCATACCTGTCGACTCTCATGCAAATAGCTTGAGCCGCATGGTTTTTGTAGCCTATTTAACTGCCGAGTGCCACTTTTTTTTTTTTAAATCAACCCACACAGCACTGAGAGTGAAAGGCGATATTTCATTGGAAAGCGGACCAGTTCAATCAACGCGAAGCATTGGCCTATTCTCAAGTAAATTATTTTTCTGCACTGAATTCAGCCCATGATTTCATCGCTGTTAGATCGCATATGGAGAGAAACCGTGCCTTCAGTTGCCAGTTATGATAATTGGAAAACGCGTCAGTGAAGGAAAACGGTTGAGAACGAGCCAGGACTAAAGCCTGTATCGTGGCTGTAATCGACAAATATGCTACTCATATATCCCCAAAATGTCCGAATATACAGGAAAATCTGATAACTTCAAGTGGAAATGTTGCATAAATTTACATTGAAACAAAGGACTCGTAATGACAGACTAAGTCCTGTGATGAAAGCGAAGTTGCAATTGCTGCGATTTCATTGGCTGATGAATCCCAGGCATTTCAACATGGCTGCCTCGGCAAATTGAAGGATTACTGTGGAAGGCAGCAACTTTCGACGGTGCGTGCAGCTTGGAAAAAAATTTTTATAATTTAAAAATTATATTTTTGGAGGTAATAGTGTGTCTACTCTAAGTGTGTATGTGTGCAATCGCTGCCTTTACGTTCGCTTTAAAAAACTTTGTTGGAAGACTTATCTGATGGTCATTGAAAAGATGTTGCAGTGTTTCACCTGTGGCAAATTATTGGCCAGCTTCAAGCAAAGAAAAAAGCTTAGGAGATTGCTGAAATCAATGGAACTGTGTCAGAAACTGCCCAACACGTTATAAAAACCTGGAAGGATAGTGGTGAACCATCAACTTGCGGAATAAGTGGGTCAGAAAGAAATCATGATCGATCATGACTGGCGATCACAAATACGCTTGGTGAAATCTCATACTGAAACACTGATTGAAGAACTTGTTGCTATATTTCATTGTGAAAGTAAAATAATTTCAGCTGACTACCTGAATGTACTGAATGACCAGGTTATTCCATTGACAATTTCTTTTTAATTCTCGAAGGCATATTCCAGGATGAAAACACGAAGATTCAGTTGACTCACATTATGAAATAGTGGCTCAGTGAGCTTGAGGAATCATTTTCACACATGAATTGCCAACGGCAGAGTCCTGAAATTTACCAGTTGAAAGTCTTTGGGATGTGGTGGAGAAGGCTTTGCAGAATGGTTTAATTCTCCTGTCATCAAAAGAAGATCTCAGCCAAAAAAAATAATGCAATTCTGGTCAGAAATAAATGTTCTAATGTGGCATGACATTGTCAAAGCAATGCCACAATGAATGCTTGGCTTGATCAGAATGAAAGGCAGTTCAACAAAATATTAGAGAATGCAACTGTTTTTTGGCCAGGCAATGTACATTATTTGGGGGAGTACAAACAATTTAGGAGGGCGTAAGCCCCCCTAAAATAGGCTAAGCTATGCCCAGGATACGTGAGACCTTTGAGTCCTCAAACAGCACTGCATTAACTGACTTGCGTCTGTGCAGGGGACATAACCACATGGGCTCAAACATACTTCAGAGGACCTGTGTCAGAGAATACAGTTAATTTTAGCATAATCAAATGCAAGGTTAGAGAGGAAAAGGAAGCCATAAAACCATCCAGAGGCATGCCAACTTCTCTGGTCTTGAGCTCATCTGCAAAAGAATGATGGGGGAGTAGAAAGGAGCACCGCTCTGTGCTCTCTTGGCAAATAAATGTGCAAACCAAAGAGCAACAAAAACAACAACCTTTTCTTCATCATTATGCTTTCTATATTGAGGACTTTAAAACCAAGCCCATAATATCATTACTAAATGACACCAGGAATATGCTCTTTTGTTGACTCAACAAGGTCTAGAAATATTTGAACTATGAAACAATTTTAAAAGGCAATAATTCCTCCAAAGTTCACCACATATGGATTTTCTGTAGTGTTACAGCCCAGGAACCAGAAGCAAGCAGTTGTTGGGGAAAAAAAAAAAAAAAACAGAAATCCTTTATTCAGTCCGAGTCCAAGCCAGAGATCACAGCAGTACAGCGCCAAAAAACACAATTCAAAAAATCAGGGTCTTGGGACAGGCAGATTTTGGTAAAAATAAATCAGAATTGCAAAGGTACATAGACGGCAGGCAAAAATACAGAGTCGATGAATCGTGAGCCAAAAATCCAAAAACCAGCGCAGCAAAAGACAGAAATCGTAGTCAGGCAGGTGGGGTCAAAACCAGAACAATAACAGATGAATCAGAGGGGCACAGGCAGAAAATGGTATTCGAGCAAAGGGTGTCTCAGATATCACAGATCTTCTGGCGTATGGGTCTCTCGGCACAGAAGAAATTATCAATGTTCTGACGGGGAAGGAACAGAAATGCAGGGCTGAAATGCACCAAACGGAAGTCACATGCTGCAGGGAAACAGGTGGAGGGGAGTAACAGATAATGAGCAGAGAAGGTGAGCACACGAGGAAGCCCTAATACAATAAATGGAAAAAGCCAAGACGCGGACTGGGAACACATAGACAACCTATGACAGATCAACGACTCCGGTTAGGGAGTTCTACGTGCGCAGAGAAAAGAGTGCAGGACAGCAATTAAAGGTGCACAATGCAAGTTTGTTTGTTTTCTGGGTGATTATATTTTTGTCTCAATTTGCCGACATCTGCCCATGATCCGCTAGCTGCCTGCGCCTGAATTCACTGTAAAAAAAACCCGGGCTCTGGAGACCGTACAGACGTCACAAACTGCAAATAAACACAAGGGGCACAGGCTGTGTCCCATGATGTAACAAACCACGCTCTGGCCAATCACCGACAAGAGTGTTGTTCAAGATGCGCGTTCGTGACAGTTACGGAAGCATTGGAAGGAGGGAACTATGGGAGGGAGAGGCGAGCTACCTCTGTTTTGTTTAACTTTGAATGTCAACAGAAGTGATGAAACAAACTTGCATATTGCACCTTTAAGCACGTGTGAGAGATTTCGCAGAAACACAGGAAGAAACAGGGAAAGCAAAGCAAGGGGTGGAGATGAGAACAGGGCGAGTTCTGAGATGACGTAAGTAGTAATTAGTAGCGGTGCAACTTTACAAATTAACCCAAGTGCTTGTTAGTTAGTTAGTAAAATATACAGGGGTTAGTTAAGTTAGTAACTATAATACAAAATATAAATGTAAGTATAATTAGTAATCAGAGAAAGCAGAGTGAAGGAAGTAAACGAGAATTGAAGTAATTATGCGAAGCACCAGAAACCACTGAATCCCCTGAAGCATGTGGACAGGCAGACTGTGGAGAAGAAACTTACCACGCTGATCACAAGACAGGGGTAGACACTGGTGCACAGAACAGAAAATAAACAAATGGCAAAACATAAACTGGGAAGCAGACTGATAATAAACAATACATATTGAAGAAAAATAACAAAACTGGCAACAGGCATGACAGAATCATAACATTTACAGCACCGATTTTCGTGTCGACGGTGCGCTTTTTTTGATACTTAGATTTACAGGGAGTGAAACATGTTGTAAATACAGATATTTATAATTTTGCCACTGTGCAAATACTCATGAACATTTTGGGCAATGTAGGTGTTTATAACAAAATTTTGGTGCTAAACAGCTCCTGTGGTGTTCCTCTAGGTCCTGCTAAAGTCCCTGAAGGAAAGTGGAGCTCTGCGGACCCTCTTCTTGACTTTGGAAGTCTCACCACAGTGAGGAAGGGTTACCTGTACTGCAACTTGGTGTACATATGCACTCCATAAACAGAAGTGAGAGTTAAGTGGTCATTTTTCATCACCACTTGGACCATGCTGTGTGATTATGTTTACTGCAGGCAGAGTTGTCTTTATAAACTGCCCACTCTGGGGTAAAGCTCAGGGAGACACTCACAATATGTGCTCCTAGTCAATGCTGAGATGTGATCCATTTCATGCGCTTTAGTGAGATTAATTCAAATTCTAGTTGTAAATTTATTGTCTAAATAAAAATTCATGTTTAGGAATTCATATAACTTAATTCATGTAAATACGCATTTTAAGGGGTCACTAATGTGCAATTTTATTTCTAATCATGAGGGTCAGTTTGACAAAGACAAGTATAGCCTATTCTAGACTAAATTGAATTTTTAATGGAGAACCTATAAAAACTAAATCTAGTCCAAAGCCAAGCTGTATCTGTGTGTGAGACACAAGCCCTTAGTGGTGAAAAAAATGTTTTTTCCTCATCTGGATATAGGAGATACACGGAAAACTTGAGATTCAGCAATACCAGAACAGATGGCGCTCAGAACCTTCAAGCTTAACCTCTCCACCTTCTCCAACATCTCCAACTTCACAGCAGGCAAAGAGACAGATGTCCTACTGTCTGAGGGCCCTTATCAGGCAGTGGTTGTGGTGATTATTGCACTGGTAACAGGGTTGATTAGTCTTGTCACAATTACTGGGAACATACTGGTCTTACTTTCAATCATAATCAACAGGAACCTACAGACCATAAACAACTACTTCCTCTTCAGCCTAGCATGTGCAGACCTGATCGTTGGGGTCATCTGCATGAACCTGTACACAGTCTACATTCTGGTTGGATATTGGCCATTGGGGGCAGTAGTCTGTGACCTTTGGATGACCGTGTCCTATGTAGTCTGCTATGCCTCTGCCTTCCATCTCATTGTCATCAGCTTTGACCGTTATTTCTGCATCACCAAGCCACTCAGCTACCCTGCAAGAAGGACCACCAGGATGGCGAACATGATGATTGCAGCAATCTGGGTTCTCTCCTTTGTCATGTGGGCCCCGGCCATCCTGTTCTGGCAGTTTTTCGTAGGTGAGCGCACTGTGCCAGAGGGCAAGTGCTACATCCAGTTTCTGTCCAATCCAACTATCATTTTTATCACCGCTATTGTTTCCTTCTACCTTCCTGTTGCCATCACGTTCTTACTGTACTGGCAGATCTCCAGGGCCAGCAAGAGCCGCATGAAGTCAGGCAAGCACGAACCAGAGCAGGATAACCCATCCAGCAACAAAGCAGGAAGCCACATCACCATGCCTCACAATGACGACCACGTGAAAACCCATCACACTGAGAAGAGCCAGAATGGCGGAACAGGTGGAGTCGGGGAGGAGCAGCCGCGTGCACCAGTACATCCTGAGAGAAATGAAATTTCTGAGGCCCCTGCAGGTTTTGAGGAAAATCCCAAAGCTCTCAGCCTAAATATTACAATAGTAAAGCAGCGGCCCAAGAAGAAGGCATTGTCATCGCGGGAGAAAAAAGTTACCCGCACAGTAATGGCCATTCTTGTCGCCTTCCTGGTCACGTGGACACCTTATAATGTCATGGTGCTCATCACCACCTTCTGTTCAAACTGTGTTCTCTCCAGCATGTGGATCTTTTGCTGTTGGATGTGCTACCTCAACAGCACCATCAATCCAGCCTGCTATGCTCTCTGCAACGACTCCTTCAAGAAGAGCTTCAAACAACTCCTGCTCTGCCAGCACAAGGACATTCGCTTGGGCAGATAGAGAGGTGTGATTAATAGTTTTTTGTTCCTGCAGGTGCTCTCCTCTCTCATTTCTTAACATGTTTTCCTGCATCACTTTAAAGAATGGCAGGTATAATCTCAGGAAATGTAACTACAGACACACGACCAATAGATGTTACGTCAAATTGAACACATTTCTTTGCCTGTGAACTTCATTAGAATTCAAGCATATTTAACTCAGAACTGAGACTCAAAGAGTTCACAGAGATTCTGGAGATCAGAAAGGGTATCTATTTATTGTAATTTATATTTTCATCTGATATAAATGATGTATTACTGAATGTACAGTGCCATCAGGTGGCGTAGCTAGTGGGGGGGCACAGACATGTCACTTTATGACAACAATTAGTCCTGGCTAGTTTTCAGTCATTTTCCTTTATTGACGTGTTTTCCAATTATCGTAATTTGCAACTGAAGGCACGGTTTCTCTCCGTGTGCATCTAACAGTGATGAAATCATGGGCTAAATTCAGTACAGTGGCGGAACAAGAACAGAGAATTGGGTTGCACAAAACATCGGTTTAAAACAATTATTAGTCCTGACCAGTTCTCAGTCATTTTCATAATTAACAGAAGGTTCACTCCGACAGTACTCCACACATCTGGACGCGTATTTGCTGTATTTAAATAAACGTTATTCAAAATGGCATACCTGTCAACTCTAACGCAAATAGCTAGAGCCGCACGATTTTTATAACCTATTGAACTGCTGAGTGCCACATTTTTTTTTAATCAACCCACACAATACAGAGAGTGAAAGTCCACGTTTTATTGCAACGGGGACCAGTTCAATCAACGCGAAGCATTGGCCTATTAATAAGTTAATTATTTTACTGTACTGAATTTAGCCCATGATTTCATCACTGTTAGATCGGATATGGAGAGAAATCGTGTCTTCAGTTGCCAATTACAATAATTGGAAAACGCATCAATAAAGGAAAATGATTGAGAACTAGCCAGGACTATTTGTTGTCATAAAGGGACGTGTCTTTGCCCCCCAACTAGCTACGCCACTGAGTGCCGTACAAAAGTTTGCAATCAACTAAAAATGTTAATGATCAAAAAAATGAATATTGTTTTTAATGAAATACCAAGCACGAAATACTCACAACCCTCCAACTCATGATGGCTGAAAGCTGGCCTGGAAACAAAATAAATCGACAAACTGGAAGATGGACAGAAGTTTGAAAATGCTCATCCTCAAAAATAAAATGTATCCATACATTAAATTGTTGAGAAATATTGAAATGTTTAGGAGTTCTGGCCCAGAAAAGAACAGGATGGCTGATATCTGGCATGGAAACAAAACGCGATGGAGGATAGATAGACGAACCGGAGTGCAGATGGAACTTTGAAAGGGCTCATCTTCAAAATAAAGAGTATCCAAACATTACATTTTGTTGGGAATTTTATTTGGTTAAGGAGTTGTGGCGTGGAAAAGAAGCGTGATAGTTGGACGGATGAACTATCCCATATCGCCATCCACTGCACTGCAGGGCAGATTAGGCCAAGTCCTTTTTATAATAAAACTTTATTACTATTACTGTTAGAAACAGTTGTTTTTAATTCAGATTTAACATGTGATTTCATGCCCCCATTTTTAGCAGCCATTCCTCCAGTGTAAAAATAACACAGTTTGTTGCCCCATCCTTTATGACACATTCAGGAACTTTGGGGACAACAAGAACATTTGCAGTAATGAAAATAAATATTGAGCTTCAGTATTTATTGGATGGAAGAAGTCCGGTTGTGATTTGAAGATTCAATTTGTTTCCTAATTTGTAATCAGGATTATTATTATTATTATTACACCACAGGAGATACATTCAGGACGCCGCCATTTTGAAAACACGTCACCACAACACAAACACACTCACCATATAAGAAATAGCACACAAGCTGTTCAACTTTATTTCGAGGGCTACATATTGCATACAAAAGGCTACACAATGAAAAATGGTTTGATTTGTTCCACAGAATACTGGTCATTGTTTTAACTTCAAATTACTGCTGCATTGTATTTCATCACTGATATGAATGACCACCTAAAAGGAATGAAGTCTGAGCATTAAAGTCAGAAAAGACGGGTTCATGATGTCATCAGCAGCTGAAGAGGAGCTGCTCACTCTTCATCCTCTTGTCTCTAATGCCTGAGAGGCCTTCATCACAGCTTTAGACTCTACTTAAGGAAAGGAGAACAACCGTAGTGTGCAGAAATGATTGCGCACTTAACAAAATGAAGATAAATTTGAGACCAAGAAATATTTAAGTATTTATTTCATGTAATACTGGATCATATGGATGAAAATAAATAAACTCTTAGCAATATCTAGTTAATAAAAAAAGGACCTAGGGTCCTGCAGCTTACTGGCAAGCAATGAAAATACAAGTGATGAAAATCTCATGTGAAGTTTGACCAGGAGGTTGACAACAGGGAAATGATGTCACATTGACAAAGGTCAATGTCAAGGTCACAAAATTTACATACATTTATCAGACCTATGTAATACAATCCTAAGCTTTGAAGCAGTTTTGGTGATACAAGTCACTGAAAATTCAATGTCAATTGTGAACTTTAAAGGTCACAGAAGGTCAAGTTGCGGTAAGCAAATGGAGTTCATATATAACTTATGCATGTTATGTATGTAAAACATTGGCTCTATGTGTGGTCATTTTGGCGATACTTTGTTTCTCTTCTGACTTTGTTTCTCTTCTGTTCTTGAATTTCTTTAGATCGCAGCATGATGTGTTGCTTTTTGAGATTTTTTAGCCTACTTCACTTTGTCAGACAGGTTCTATTGAAGTGATTTCTTGATTAAACAGGTCTGGCAGTAATCAGGTCTGGGTGTGGCTTGTGGAATCAAACTCAAAAATGTCGTTAATCATGGGGGGGGGGTCTTTAGATCTTTACTTTTTCACATAGGACCAGGTAGGTTTGGATAGCTTTTTTACCTTAATAAATGAAATCATCATTTAAAAACTGCATTTTGTATTTACTCAGGTTATCCGTGTCGAATATTAAAATCTGTTTGATGATCTGAAACATTTAAGTGTGACAAATATGCAAAAACTTAACAAATCAGGAAGGGGCAAATACTTGTTCACAGCACTGCAGGTTCTGAGCATGCACAGTAACTGTAGCACAGCTCCTTTTATAGAAGGACTAAAATTGTGTAAAGAGTGAAAATGAATCAAAGAACAATACTGTATAATGCAAAATAAAAAAAAGCCAAATTAATTTTTGGAAACTCACAAAATTCCATTTAAGGCAACACTGAATTCAGTGGACATTTCATACTCTTCAGTCAAGCCCTTCCATACCCTTCTTGTGCATGAGGCTGTCCGCATGAAATCCTGAAGTGATCTGAACCTTATTCCTCACTATTATAAAAGAGGAAAGTCAATTAAAGTAGCCGACTACGAGGGTCAGGAACTGATAGAGTGGGGTCTCCAGCCGGCTCCTTGATCGCTCAGTTAAGACTCATGATCCAATGCAAAAAACAGACACTATTCAACTTAACTTGGTAACTGCTTAACTGCCTCAACATGTCATTGTGGGTTGTACACTCTTATCCCATAGGTGTATTTGAAGTTCACTTAACGTTTTATGACAGTGTAAGGCATGATTTTGTATGAAAGGTTCTGAAGGTTCTAAATAATTGAGAAGGTCCCTGACCTGCAATTATTCATTATTCATTTTTGTTCACTGCACTACATCACTGTGATTGTAAAGCAAATGACGTGATTGTGCTCATGCAGGTGCTTTCTTCAAGATTTCACACCTGACGCAAAAATTTCTTGAGGTGCAATTATTATGCCAGAATCCCAGAGAGATTAAGATTTTGACGCAAGCGTATTGTGAGGGACTGCCCACCCTGTTCTTCTACGCCTTCTCTGGCCCGCCACTCCTCTCACTCGCTCCTGAGTCTACTTCACCTCTCTCACTCGCTCCTGAGTCTACTTCACCTCTTTCACTCGCTCCTGAGTCTACTTCACCTCTCTCACTCGCTCCTAAGTCTACTTCACCTCTCTCACTCGCGCTTTCTCCTTCCAGACAGCAGTGTCGCAGACACTCGTCCTTCAGCGTCGCTTTACTCCACACACATGCCCTCAGAACGGCAGCGAGGCGTTTCTTACCGACAAAAGGCTGCATGCTCACACCTGCCAAACGGAGGCCACTGCAGGGAGAACCAAAAAGATTCCTCGAGAACAGGTAATTAAATCATAAAACTACAAATGCACTATGTTTTTTGCAATATATGGCATCTTTTGCATCGTGGAATTTACGTGCAGCAGCCAACAGATACAATGTGACACTGAATTTCCAAATATACGGAATAATGGAAACCAAACGGCTCAATATGCTAACTTTCAGTGATTTGTTGTTTAACCTCAATTCCAAAAAAAAATTGGGACAGTTCATAAAATTAATTAATTTGTAAATTATCTTTTTTTTCTCATTTATTGGGAGAAACAAGTAAAACTGTTTGAAAAAAGACCTTTCCCTGGAGCCTAATCATTTTTGGAAATATTCGTAAATTCCAAATATAATGCCTGCAACGGGTTCCAAAGAATTGGGACACAGTAGTGGAAAGACTGGAAATGTTGTGGAATCTTCAGAAAAGCAGTACTTTTTGAAAAATACTCAGGCAAACAGGTGAATTGGCAATTTGATAATGACCTTGTTTTAAATAAGCGGTCACGAAAGGGCACGGTCATTTACCAGTGAGACGGTATGAGGTTTGCCCCTTTTCTAAAAGTTGCATGAGCACATTTTGAAAAAGCTTGAGTACTCTTCTGAATGTGCAATCGTACGGAATTTACCGATCTCACAATTTACAGCCCAAAATATAATGAAATGATTCTCAGAATCTGGAAAAACCGGAGCACTCTTAGTGCATAAAATATTGGATGCACATGACCTTTAAGCTCACAGACAGAACTGCATTAACTGACATCTTCTGCAATGGACATAACTAGTTGTACATGGGCTCGTAAATACAATGTACTTCAGAGGACCTGTGTCAGAGATTAAGATTCACTGTGGCATCATCAAATTCAAGTTAAGACTAGAAAACGCAGCCAAAACACCATCCAGAAGAACGGCCAACTTCTCTGGTTTCTGGCTTATCTGAAAAAGAATGACAGGGAAGTGGGAAGGTGGGAAGCAGTGCTGCAGTCTGAGCAGTCCATCTTACAAATACAACCCCAGTTCCGAAATAGTTGGGACGAAGTGTAAATTGTGAATAAAATCAAAATGCAATGACTTTCAGATCACACGAGCCAATATGTTATTTACAATAGAACATAGATAACATTTCAAATGTTGAAACTGGGACATTTTACATTTTTATCCACGAAATGAGCTAATTTCAAATCTTCTGGCTGGAACAGGTCTCAAAAAAGTTGGGACACAGGCAATAAAGGGCTGAAAAATCAATTAATACACAAGAGAATCAGCTGAAAGAACATTTAGCAAGTAATTAAGTTAACTGGCATCAGGTGTGTGACATGTTTGGCTACAAAAGAGATGTCTGAGTGAGGCGGAGTCTCTCAGAAGTAAAGATGGCCTGAGGCTCTCCAACCTCTGAATGTTTGCTTAAAAAAATTGTGGAATACTTCAAAAACAATGTTCCTCAACTTCAAATTGCAAAGGCTTTCAAGGTCTCATCATCGACAGTGCATAACATCATCGAAAGATTCAGAGAAACTGGAAAAATCTCTGTGCGTAAGGGACAGGGCCGAAGACCTTAACTGGATGCCCGTGATCTTCGGGCCCTCAGACACCACTACATCACTCACCGGCATGATTCTGTCATTGACATTACTAAATGGGTCCAGGAATAGCTCAAGAAACCACTGTCTGTAAACACAGTCCGCCGTGCCATCCACAGATGCCACCTAAAACTCTGTCATGCAAAAAGGAAGCCATTGTTGAGCATGATCCAGAAGCGCCGCCGTATTCTGTGGGCCAAGGCTCATTTAAAAATGGACAGTAGTGTAAAACCCACAAAAACAATAACCAACGACGGAAATTGTAGGGCAAAGGTTCAACGTGTTCTGTTGGCTGGTATTAACACGCTAATGTCGTCCTGGCTGGTGCGAATCACAATAAAATGGATACATTTTCTCCGTTCGAACAACGGGGCACAAAAGCACAACGGTTACAATTAATCTGACTCCATAATAAATTCAGAATACCAAATTTAGTTCTACCCTCGTTAAATATCTGACTCCAAATTAGAATTAGAATTGATAGTTTAGGGACACATGTGAATCTCGAGCAACTAAGCCGCCAGACTCTTCCGTGAAAACCAGTTACTCAACCGACGCCCCCGGGTAATAGCGCGGTTGCCGGATCTTAGTTCGGTGAGAGTTCCATAGGATGGAAGAAATTACCATGATAGTAGCAACTTTGGCATAAACATATCATGAACCCAGATTTATGTGCACCACAGGGCCCCTTAAGGAGATCGACCAGGCACCGGCTTATAAGCCCAGGGGTGCCCTTAAGGCCAAATCCCCAGGACCGATACTACATAAACCCTTTATATAAGTAGACCGTAATCTGCAATCCAACTTAAAACCCATCACTACCTTTAAAACATCAGCTAGCTAGTCTGGAATGCAAGGATTCGCCCCCTAAGTACCGGTCGTAACGTGGCTAGAAAGAACAAAAGGATTAGGAGTCACGGAGACCACGCAAGCTTAAAGGAATGACAATAATTTATTCACCAGGTAGGCAAAAGCTTAAATCAAACAAATCAACGTTAAGCCAATTACAAGTTACGCATAATTTAGAAGAGGAGAATAAAGTCATACCTGGAGGAAAAGGATACACGCACTAACGTCGCGGAAGTTCGAAATACGCTGTTACATCACCGAAAAAGGCTACTCACGCACTAACGTCAGGCGGGGAGAGATCGGATACGATCTTCCCTGACTATATAGATTGGCTACATGCGGCATACGGAATGGCTACTCACGCACTTACGTGCGCGGGGACAGATCAGATACGATCTTCCCAGAATGGATTGTTTCTCTTTGCTTTAAGCCAAATCACGCCTTTGATCCAGGCGGCATGGCCATAAACACTTGGAAGGGGGGTCGAATCCTGTTTTTGGGTAATAAAACACTTCAGCAGCAGAGAGGAGAATAGGGTGATTACCAGAGAGAGCCTCTGACCAAATTCTCAGGAGTTTCCAAAAGAGAATGAACCATAATTTCAATGGGAATGAAACATACTCCATTCAACTCCTTAGATTCCCCCGAGAATAACAAGACCAAACATGGTATGAGTATGTACGAATATGATGCAGTTGTCATGAAAAGGTCTTAAGATGAATTAATATATAGTTTAATTGGGTTATAAGTATATAAGTGATTTCTTTGCAGAATATTGAATATATAAGCATATTATGCTCTTCCCAGAGGTTTAGATTATTTGAAACAGATTAATATAACTGGACTTTAACTTAAGACTTAGGCCAGTAATATGACTCGCACAAGGGCATTGTGTCAGCCAGAGCCCTGCAACAACCTCCCCAGTGGTTAGACCATTGTCACCTCCTGAAGTCCACAAAAGTTTTATTGCTATCTGGCATGGCTCTGGACTGAGCTTATCAGCCATTTGCTGCATACAGTCGCTGGGCTCCCCCACGCATCAGCGCTCGCAGATCTTACAGAGGTGCCGCTCAGAACCTAACCCAAAGGCACAGACGAATTTTACTGGTTTAGAAATGGCTCAATCTTTTGTAAAATGAAATATGCAATATCTACAGTTCTATTGCCATTTGGCCTGGCCCTGGACCGAGCTTATCGGCCATTTGTCACTTATATTACCAGATTCTACAAATCCACCCCCCTGACCCCGTACCACAGAGGTCCACACACGGGGTCATAAAAGATTACCTAGGTGATTGTATGGCTGATGTTGCGAATACCAGGGAATGCTTGCTAAGACTATAGAAGAAATATTTATGAGAAATTACAGATTTAAGAGTAGTTGCGTTTTTCATGACAGTTGCATCACACGATAAAATGGAAAAAATTGATTGTTTCCTCTCACTGCAATATAATTGAGAATTTAGTGAAGTGTGATTTGGGAAGTTAAAAGAAAGAGAGACAACCGTTTTATTAACATGAAACCTGAAGAAATTAAAAGGAAAACAAAAAATAAAATAAAATTAAAAGTATGTTATCTAGGTTTGTTCTATGAGTCTATTATCTGAAGTTAGTGTACCAATTGGACGAATGTTATTATAGCCAATGGAATGATGGTTCGAAAAGTAATTTTTCTAACATCAGTAAAAATAGAAATCGCAGAACAAACCAGCACATAAACCAAAAACTTTCCCACACTTGACTAAAAAAAAAAAAAAGATTATATGTGCCACTAACTAAGTAACCAACCAATTGGAAAAAAAACCCCAGAGGGAAAAAATCCAATGGCGGTCACAATATCAAATCATTTAAGCAGCTGATTTAAAGTGCAAAAAATAAACAGTTACAGATGAAAAAAAAAAAACAATAGAACATTTACATGAGCTATACTGAAGTGATATGGTGAAATATTGGAAATCATGAAATTCATATGTCCAGACATTCAGCAATTTACATCACATGATATGACTTGGAGATTAACTGAGAGAGTGGGGCTGATACACATAATAGGCTGGTCAGAAGCACTTTTGTAGGAATTCCCAATTTAATTCTGAAAAAATATTAAAGGTAAATGGGACTTATTTGGATCAATGCATATGTAGTTTTACCTCACTTCATGAACTTTTAAGGCACACTACCTTTGGCCTTCAGTGTAAGAAACCTCTATGCTCCAGTCCATTAAATGCCACATTATAAAATAGAATTTTGATTGATTCCTCTCAACCTATTTTTGTATCAACCCACACTCTTTACATGTAATCTACAAGTCACAATCACAAACACAACTGCAGTTTGTCCATATGAAAATGTCCTTTGTCCTGTATGAGTCCGGTAGCTGTAGAGATGTTTGAGGTCCGGCGGCCGCCCGCGTTGGTGCACATATTGTTGGAATTTGAACGTGTGTCCATAATAAGTTGAATAGTGGAAGAAATGGCTCCCAAGAGCCAGAAGGGTGGACAGGGATTATTGTGCCCTGGCGTGCCACACCCTCGCTCCGCCACCTTTTGAAATCCAAATCAGCCAAAAACATATAAATGAAGCTTCTGTTACTCAGGTGTAAATGGCAAAGTCAGGTCCTCGAATCCTTGATGCCTGTATAGAAAATTTTAGAAACAGCACCCTGCCAAATTGACAACAACAAGGGAGACCAAGACAAGACATGACCAAGGTACTCTGTTAAAACTCAACCTGCAGGAATCAGAAAGTGTGAAAGTTAATTGGAAACATTTAGTTGGGGGGTCTTCCTGCCAGCAAACTGTCCTGTGGAAAACAATGGATGAAAAAAGTTAATGCAGTGCATGCAACAATTCACATGTCCCCGCCGTCTGGGTAACCTTACGACACCTCAAAGGGGACAGTGACTGAGGACGAGTGAATGGCACTGTTGAAGATTCCATCACCCCTGTTTTCAGAAAGAAAGAACAGATGAAGTTAGTACCAGTTTTAAATGGAACAATGCTTTTATGGCTTTCCCTCGGATCAGGATAAACACATACAAACATGGAGAAACGCAAGTGGTGTGTGTGTATGCATGTGTATGTATGTATGTATATGTATATGTATCACTTTGATCCTTTGAACCTCCCCTCTCAGGGCGCAGTTCTAGGCTAGATCCCTTCCCACAGAGATCTTCGCCCGGGCTCCCCCAGGTTCAGAACTCTGTCTTCTGCTTCCCCGGCGTCTTCTTTTCAAAGCTCACCGATCACAGAAGCACCACTCGCCTACTGACGATTCGCTTTTGGCTTATGGTGGCCTGACTGTACATTGAGCGGCGGCAAACAAAAGGGACTTACTGCCATACACCCGACCGGCCGGTGACCCAGTCGATAGCGATCCCCAATCCCGTAGTGGTTATCAGCCACCCAGGTGGGAGCCGACGGTCTGATCCCTACCCCACTTAGCTATGAGTATAGAAACTTTGACCGTTTTCACCAGCCTTGCCTGTTCACAGAGGTCGCACAATGCGTCCCCTCTGCTTAGGTGTGGGCTATCACCCACGCACCACGTGCTGCCCACACACTTAAAGGCGACAGCACGCCGACTAGACGGTACCACGGCAGTATGTCAATTCATACTTCACTGGACACGAGGGCCTTCAGTTTACTCCCCCTGCACTATACACACGATTTAACGTGCCCTCGAACTTTGCAGCCCCTGCCTGTTACACACAAGGTTCGGGGGCCTAATCCCCTACCCTGTGTGTGTATGTATGTGTGCAGCAGGCCAAGGGTTGTAAAGTGGCTCGGATGGGGCCTGTTACCCACGAGCGGGTGTTTTATGGCCCCGCAGCTTGTTCCACCCCCTGAGAGGATGTCATCACCTTAGACATCTGCTGTAAAACCAAGGCTCCCAGGTGTGAAGACTGTAAGAGAATGAACTATGCAGGGTGAATGTCTGCATAGCTTCAGACACTGACAAGACAAACGGACATTCAAAATAGGCTGAACCATGCAATCCAGTAGGAATGCAGGCAACCATCGTTGAGTTACTGATGTACTAGTAACTCTGATTAATTCATGCACTCCATAAAGAGTACAGGCTTATAGATTGAAGTGATCCATGTTTCGAGGAACATAGTCCTAACTGACAGAGGGGTGAATAGGATCAGAGAGAGGGAGCACAAGTAGAGGAATGGCAGACTGTGAGAAACACAGCAAGTATGAGTAGAAAGGCATTAATCTTTGCCAAAAGTGACCAAACCCATCTGGCTCCAATACCTAAGGACGGATGCAAATTTAATAGGAATGAATTTTAGGAAAAATAAATGTAGGGGAGGAATATCTCTCTCTAAAAGGCAACTCATGTAGGCATTCTAAATCTAATTACCTACTTCCATGAGGCCATAAACAGTACCCCCTGCTGGGGCAGACAAAAGAGACTCAATGTCCCACTAGACATTTAGAGCTCAGATGTTGCTTGATGACTAGTGGCAATGACAGTATACAGCAATGGTTAACCAAACATTAGTTCCAATAAACGTATCTGGTGGTTAGTGAAATCCACACAAAACGTAATTATACTAGATGGTTTGCTTCAAACATAACGGTTAAAAGGCAAGTACGTTGTTAGTGAATGGCCACACTCAAGATGGTGGTCACAGCATGCGACTTAGTGTTGGTTCCGCCTTCTCCTTCTCCTTCTCGGAAGGAAGACCGAAACCAGCATTAAACGTGGCAGTGATTGGCCGATTTGAAGAGCGCCACTTGACTCGATTTATGATGAGGGTCGGGTCAGCCAACCAACGCACCGACAACGGCTCCACGCCACCATATTACACGGATCGACTTGGGGCTGTATCAGCCAACCAGCTCCCCGGCGAATAGTCACGTGACCCAATGGGTCGGCTAAGACTTTCCCCCCTCTGGAGGAAGCACCTACCCACATGCAAACTCAACCAATGGCTGCCCCCAGATGAAATCACGTTATATTCCCCAACAAAACGAGCCAAAAATGGCGGGCCGTTCAACTTGTTAATCCTTTGTGCAAAAGTAATATGGCAGCTTCAATACGTACTTGGGATAAGCTTAAATGCAGGCAGATTTTTAGAGCGGTTATAATGGCAATTTCCCAATTTTACGTGCAATGCGAAAATATTCAACCCTTTCAGGAATAAGCTTTCCCGTTGCTATGTCCAGGACACATATCCTCCCACAATTCGCACAGTCTAGTCGCCTGGAGCAAAACAACCTGCAGTCCGAGAAGCCAACGTGGCCCGTAACAGCAAACTTCAGCCCATACCGAAATGGCTGAACATTCCGCTGAAAAAAAACCACTTTACAAACCCAATCAAGAATTAGTCTAATCACTGTCCGTGTCCCAAAAGACTGCCGGGCACGAAACTTCTGCCGAATTTGACCAACCGACAACCCAAAGGTGCAGAATGCACCCTACTTAAACTTTTGAGTCCAATTATTACAATTTTCCGAATGCGGTTTTGCATCTCTCTCAGGGCGCTGATCAAAAGAGCGCAAACACTGGGCAGTGAAACCGTAAGCTATTACCTTGACACAAAGTTTAACAAGACAAGAGGATGGAAATATTTGTCAATTTAAACCGAACCAATGATGCGGGTCAGAGCACTAAAGAACATACTTGCAACCCATGCGCGATTGTTACAACGATAAAATCCGTAAGTCCAATGATATTTCGAAGCTAATCTCCTCACTCCCCTACGTACAAGATTCCTTCAAGATCACACTGGCATTTCACCAATGTCCCATTTCTTCCAGTTTTTGGGCAAGATTGTCTGCGCAGTTACAGCAGGACCTTGCACCAAATCCATCAAATACACACAATTGCGGATTACTTTCGGTACACATACGCAAACCTTCGAACACAATCTTTCCTGGTTTCAAGAACAGGCCAAGAGTATTCAACACTTTCAGTGGCAAGCTTTATCCCCGCTATGGCATTACCACCGGATCAAGCACAAACAACCTACGGTCGAAGAAGAGTCAAGCCCAATGTGCCAAGCAACAACAACAGATATTCGCATCCACTCCAAAAATGCAGAAACCCCCGACTGCACAGAGAAACCCAATCACCTCCAACTTGCCATTAAACCTTCTACACAAAAGCATGAAAATATCAAATGATCCGGATTAATCTGAAAACAGCGCAGTCTGAAGAGATAACAGAAAAACAAAGAAGGCTCATGCAAACATTCCTACAACTTGCACTCCATTCTCTGATCCCGAAAAAGATAGAATTAAAACTTGTGCCTGGTTTCTACGGTCCCAGGCCTATTTGGGGATATGTCGATCCCTTAGCAGCGGTCTCGATGCAGTGAATTCTAACTTTCCCTGAAATCCTACAAAGTAGAAAACACCGTTACTTACCACATGTGGGTGACGACTGATGGAACCGGCCAGATAGCGTGAGAAGCCAGGATCACATTGGATGTGGGGATTCACACTTCAGCCAGCACAATGCGGAAACACCTCGGTACGCGTCGGAAAACAGAATCACGCGCTCCCGATTATAGGCATCGCCCGTATGGTACGCAAGCAGTCACGCCGCAAAATGCAAAGATTCCCAAACCGACATATTACGGTATAATACACGAAAGCCATCACGGAGGGCAGTCACCAGCTGTAAAACCCACAAAACAATAACCAACGACGGAAATTGTAGGGCAAAGGTTCAACGTGTTCTGTTGGCTGGTATTAACACGCGTGTCGTCCTGGCTGGTGCGAATCACAATAAAATGGATACATTTTCTCCGTTCGAACAACGGGGCACAAAAGCACAACGGTTACAATTAATCTGACTCCATAATAAATTCAGAATACCAAATTTAGTTCTACCCTCGTTAAATATCTGACTCCAAATTAGAATTAGAATTGATAGTTTAGGGACACATGCGTGAATCTCGAGCAACTAAGCCGCCAGACTCTTCCGTGAAAGCCAGTTACTCAACCGACGCCCCGGGTAATAGCGCGGTTGCGGATCTTAGTTCGGTGAGAGTTCCATAGGATGGAAGAAATTACCATGATAGTAGCAACTTTGGCATAAACATATCATGAACCCAGATTTATGTGCACCACAGGGCCCCTTAAGGAGATCGACCAGGCACCGGCTTATAAGCCCAGGGGTGCCCTTTAAGGCCAAATCCCCAGGACCGATACTACATAAACCCTTTATATAAGTAGACCGTAATCTGCAATCCAACTTAAAACCCATCACTACCTTTAAAACATCAGCTAGCTAGTCTGGAATGCAAGGATTCGCCCTAAGTACCGGGTCGTAACGTGGCTAGAAAGAACAAAAGGATTAGGAGTCACGGAGACCACGCAAGCTTAAAGGAATGACAATAATTTATTCACCAGGTAGGCAAAAGCTTAAATCAAACAAATCAACGTTAAGCCAATTACAAGTTACGCATAATTTAGAAGAGGAGAATAAAGTCATACCTGGAGGAAAAGGATACACGCACTAACGTGCGCGGGAAGTTCGAAATACGCTGTTACATCACCGAAAAAGGCTACTCACGCACTAACGTGCGGGAGAGATCGGATACGATCTTCCCTGACTATATAGATTGGCTACATGCGGCATAATGGAATGGCTACTCACGCACTTACGTGCGCGGGGACAGATCAGATACGATCTTCCCAGAATGGATTGTTTCTTTTGCTTTAAGCCAAATCACGCCTTTGATCCAGGCGGCATGGCCATAAACACTTGGAAGGGGGTTTTTTTGGGTAATAAAACACTTCAGCAGAGAGAGGAGAATAGGGTGATTACCAGAGAGTATTCTGACCAAATTCTCAGGAGTTTCCAAAAGAGAATGAACCATAATTTCAATGGGAATGAAACATACTCCATTCAACTCCTTAGATTCCCCCGAGAATAACAAGACCAAACATGGTATGAGTATGTACGAATATGATGCAGTTGTCATGAAAAGGTCTTAAGATGAATTAATATATAGTTTAATTGGGTTATAAGTATATAAGTGATTTCTTTTGCAGAATATTGAATATATAAGCATATTATGCTCTTCCCAGAGGTTTAGATTATTTGAAACAGATTAATATAACTGGACTTTAACTTAAGACTTAGGCCAGTAATATGACTCGCACAAGGGCATTGTGTCAGCCAGAGCCCTGCAACAACCTCCCCCAGTGGTTAGACCATTGTCACCTCCTGGAAGTCCACAAAAGTTTTATTGCTATCTGGCATGGCTCTGGACTGAGCTTATCAGCCATTTGCTGCATACAGTCGCTGGGCTCCCCCACGCATCAGCGCTCGCCAGATCTTACAGAGGTGCCGCTCAGAACCTAACCCAAAGGCACAGACGAATTTTTACTGGTTTAGAAATGGCTCAATCTTTTTGTAAAATGAAATATGCAATATCTACAGTTCTATTGCCATTTGGCCTGGCCCTGGACCGAGCTTATCGGCCATTTGTCACTTATATTACCAGATTCTACAGTAGCAAAGTGGAAAAGTGTCCTGTGGTGAGACGAGTCCAAATTTGACATTCTTGTTGGAAATCACGGGCATCGTGTCCTCCGGGAAAAAGAGGAGAAAGACCACCCCTCCTGTTATCAGAGTTCAGTTCAAAAGCCAGCATCTCCGATGGTATGGGGATGCATTAGTGCATATAGTGTGGGACACTTGCATTTTTTAAAAAGCACCATGAATGCTGAAAGGTGTATCAAGGTTTTAGAGCAACATGTGCTCCCCTCCAGACGACATCTATTCCAGGGAAGGCCTTGTGTATTTCAGCAGGACAATGCAAAACCACATACTGCAGCGATTATAACAGCATGGCTTTGTAGCAGAAGAGTCCGTGTGCTGAACTGGCCTGCCTGCAGTCCTGATCTTTCACCGATTGAAAACATTTGGAGCATAATTAAACGAAACGTCCGTCAAAGAAGACCCAAAACTCTCCAGCAGATGGAAGCCCGCATTAAACAAGAGTGGGATCAAATTCCAATGGCTAAACTCAGGAAACTTGTCTCCTCAATGCCCAGATGCTTCCACTCTGTGTTTAAAAGAAGAGGGGTTGCTACACCATGGTAAACAGGCCCCTGTCCCAACTTTTTTTAGACCTGTAGTAGCCATCAAATTTGAAATGAGCTCGTTTTGTGGATCAAATTGTAAAAATTCTCAGTTTCTACATTTGCTATGTTATCTCTGTTCTATTGTGAATAAAATACTGGCTGGTGTGATTTGAAAGTCATTCCGTTTTGATTTTATTCACAATTTACACTTTGTCCCAACTATTTCGGAATTGGGGTTGTAGTTTTGGAGATAATGGATGTTGTGTTCACAGGGCCAAAGAGGAAAAGAACCATCCCGACTGTTATCAGTGTCATGTTCAAAAGCCAACATCTGTGATGGTCCTGGGCTGAATTAGGCTACTGTGCTCATTTTGGGCAACTGTTGACAAAACTGACAAAGAAGGGTACAGCGCAATTTGGGACAATATACAGTACTATGCAAAAGTTTTAGGCACCCTATACTTTTAAAAATTTACATCTGGCATTAGATCTTTATTTTTTGTTTTCCTCATTAGTGTTGCTGAAGATTGAAAGCATATCTGAATTCTAAATTCTAATTTAAAAAATAGTTTCATAAATAAATGTTGGGATTTCAATAAAAACAGTTGATACAGATCTGCTGTGAAATGACAAAAGGAAGCAAGTCCATATTCTGTCAAAATTGAGTTACATATAATTTTGGAATCAGGGAAGTAAGTCCTATTTTCTAAGAGGTTATTTTCTGCAAAACATGTTTTAGTTCGGCCGTACTTGCCAGTGCAGAGGGAAGCAAGTCCAACACATAGGCCACATTGTCATGACAGAGAGAAGCATGTCCATATCCAATGAGGCGGGCCGGTGCAAAACTTTCAGCCAATGAAATTCTTGTTTACGAAGTGGACTAAGGCTGCAGTCAGTGCATGAGGCTTGTGAAGATAACTTTGTTTACATTAAACAACTTCTCAAATCCCTTGAAAATCCGCAAGATCGCAGATGTTTTTAAAACTTTGATTGAAAGGCAAGTATTTCTGTGCATTTTATAGGAGTATATTAACTGAATTAATTGACTCTGCATGACTTATTTTGGTGCCTTTGATGGACTCGCTGATTCAGGCCTAGTACAGCCTGTGTAGGTGAGCACATGCATGCATCAATATCTTCTTGACCAACTAGCACTACATATGAACTGTTATTAGAAAAGGGTTAGAACTGTTAGAGGCGCAATGACTCTCCTCGCCCAAGGTGCCCCCCTCCCCCCACCTAGAATGTCTTGTGTAATCCTTAGACCATTCAAATTGTCAAATGAATTGTCAAATGATGATTGGCAAAGCCTTAATGTCATTTACATTTCTAATAAAAGCACAAATTAGTTGAAGTATGGACTTGCTTACTTACCACATCCCTTGCATCGGTTCTGAAATATTGTGACTAAAGGAAGCAAGTCACCTTAACCACACCTTGGATTAGATGATTGATTTCTTTGTGTTATGACAGTGGTTCCTTAACTCGGTCCTGGGGCCTCCCTGTGTATGCTGGTTTTTGTTCCATCCATAATTGCAATTGTAGGATTTTAACAAGTGGTTCACTTGTCTTAATTAGGTGCATTCATTTTTACAGCAGGAATTAATCCTCTCGAGACATATTTTGATAAATATGTATGCGTGCAGTGAAGAATAAATTGTCCATTCACATTGTGAAATTTTAGCAACAACTGCATAAAAAGAGGAGAAAAAAAGCTAATCAAAGTAAGCAATCAATGGGTTCCTAATTGGTGAAACTGCAGACACATGGTTGCAAAAACTAACAATTTATGGAGAGAACTCTGAATTCCTGTGTTCAGCAACCTGATTAGGAGCTTTTTGATTTTCTCAATGTCTAATTTGCTGTCTTAAAAATGTTGTTTCCTGAAATTGCTTGCTACAAAGAAAAAAAACAAAACAGTATGTTCAAGGGCCTTTGATTCTTCATAGCGCACTAGGATATTTCTATTAAAATTTGGCTCAAGACAGCTATTAACGCTTTTTAACACAAAATGCACCAAATTAAAACAAATTAGCAGCTTATTTAAATCCTGAGAAGGCGATTATGGTTGGAACGACAACCAGCATACACAGGGAGGCCCCGGGTCCGAGTTTCGGAACCCCTGTGTTATGACAAGATAGGGCCTAACAAAAGTACTTCAGGGCCCCAGTGCAAAACATCTACTCCTAACCATGTTGGAGGGGAAGAATGAAAACTTTACTTTCATTTTTCTCAAAACTTTGCATTCTGGACTTTCTTCCTTTTGTCATTTCACGGCAGAGATAATATACTCTTGACGGAGCCCTGATATCAGCATCATCATGGCTGTCCGCAATTGCTTGGAGGGACAGACACAAGTGAGACAGTCAGTTTGTAGAAGAACAGTGGCAAGTTTTTCACTCTGCGTGGAACAACCAAAAAGCCAATCCTCTTATGAAACTGTAACACAACAGGACACTGTCCCAGATTTTTAGGTAAAGCATAGTCACAACTAATATTGGTTTTATTTTGTTTTTAACAGTTTACAACTTTGTTTAGTGCATCTCTCTGTAATTGGAAAGTTTACATTTCATTATTTTTGCAAGTATATTTGCCCTATGAAAATGTGCCTAAGACTTTTGCACAGTACTATATGTGACTTCCAGATATCGTCTTTTTCAGAGGTGCCCCTGTGTGTTCTGGATAATGGCAAGCCTCACACGGCACGTATTAAAACAGCATGGCTGCGTTATTTTGCCTGAATCCCTCAGAGATTAAGATTTTGGTACAAACATGTTGTGAGGGACCACCCACCCTGTTTTTCTCCCCCTTTCTTTCGCCATCCTCTCCGTGTCCCTGTCTCTCACTCGGTCTTGCATCTCCTCCACTTTTCTCACCTGCACTCTTTCCATCCAGACAGCAGTGTTGCAGACACTCGTCTCTCAACTTCACTTTACTCCAAATGCATTCCATCAGATCGGCAGTGAGGTGCATGAGACCGGCTGAAGGCTGCGTGCTCTTAACTTCCAAACGGAGGGTGCTTTTGGGAGAACCACAACGGATCCTCGAGAACAGGTCATTAAATCGTAAAACTACAACGCAACTGCGCAAAATTTGCGCATTGTTTGTGACGATGAAGTTTCATCCCGTCATGAAACATTATACAACCCCATTTCCAAAAATGTTGGGACGCTGTGTAAAATGTCAATGAAAACAGAATGCAATAATTATCAAATCATTTGACCTGTATATTTATTTGAAAATAGTACAAAGCCAATACATCAGATGTTAAAATGGATTAATTTTATTTATTTATTTTTTTAAATATCTGCTCATTTTGAATTTCATGACAGCGACGTGTTTTTTAAAAGTTGGGATGGGAGAATAAAAGACAGGAAAAAATGCATGGTGCTAAAAAAAGATAACTGGTACAACATCTCACAGCTTTTTAGATTATTCTGCAACAGGTCAGTAACATGAATGGGGGAAAAAAAGTTTTTCATAAGTACATTTGGTGTGGGTTTAACCACTCTGTGAAAGACTGCATGGGGAAATAGTTCAAGAATCTAAGAATAACATTTTCAACTTTTAAATTGCGATGACTTTGGAGATTTTATACTCTACGGTGCATAATATCATGAAAAAAATCTGAAAATCCAGAAAAATATTTGTATGCATGGGATAAGGCCAAAATGCAGTTTTGCAAAAATGCAAAAAATGCAAAATGCAGCTTACACAGCGTCCAAACTTTTTTGAAAACGGGGTTGTAGATTGAATTTGTTGTGTCGCAGAATCTCACGCACTGTGGCAAACAGTTTACTCAATAGGACTGTGGTTTGGATGAATGAACTCTCTTTTATTTGTTGTACAACCCGAATTTTACAAGAATTGGAACATTATGGAAAATCTAAATAAAATAAGAATTGATTTTCTGGAATTTAGTTGGTAACAGCATAACAATAACTTTTTGAAGTTTCACCGAAACAACTGTATTGATTCTGGTATAAAGGCCAATTTGTAAATTCCTGATGTGATGCCCACAACTCCTTTGCACAAAATCTGAGACAGGCTAATCAGATGATTGGAAAAGTAGTGGAATCTCCAGAAAAACTCCAGTTTCGATATTCCACAGCCGAACAGTTTACAGGTTATTTAATTATGATTGGGTATAAAATGAGACGTCACAATAGGCACCGATATGACCCAGCCAGATTTACAAGGATTCACGACTTTTTCCCAAAGCTGCAGGAACAAATTGTAAAACCGTGTCCATGAATAATTGCATGGAATTTAATAATCTCACCGTAGTGAAAAGCCTCTGAAAAACCGGAGTGCAATCTGTGCAGAAAATATTAGATACAGTGCTGTGAAAAAGTATTTGCCCCCTTCCTGATTTTTTTATTTCTTTGCATATTGGTCACACTTCTCAGATCATCAAACAAATTTTAATATTCGATAAAGATAACCTTAGTAAATACTAGGGGTGCAACGATTCTGAAACGCAGTTTTTTAATGCGTAGTAACACCACCTGCTGCCATGGGGCAAACATCCATCCTTGCCCTTTTCCTTTATTAAACCCGATGCAGTCTTGAACAAAAGTGCCGAACATCAAAGGGCATGTGAAATGCTTCTGGAAAAAAGCTTGACTGACATCATTATTTTTCGGCGACATACTGCACGGAGCCAAGTAAAGGACTACTAAATCGTCTCCATTTAACCAATTAGGTTACTCTAATCCTGTCTCTGTTTACTTTGCTCAATTAGCAATCAAACAGGGGATTCGCTTATTGACTTTGCTGAATGAGTAGAGCTGTTTATTAAGATAGCACATTTGATTGCTGCATTCTGAAAGTTAAATGGCCATAGCATCTAAACAAGACTACGTGCAGCCTAGTATACGGCTGGGCCCCCAAGTGCTGTAATAGAATGTGGGCCCAAGAAAAGGGTGCTAAATGGGGCAAAGCTCACGTAGTTATATGAAGTGCAAGTTTAGTAATGAGCTGGAGCTGATAAATTATTTACAAAGTAGGTGGGGAGAGTGTGAGAGTGTGGGAGTGGGAGAGTGTGAGAGTGAGAGTGTGGGAATGGGAGAGTGAGAGTGTGAAAGAGTGAGTGTGAGTGAGAATGTGTGAGTGAGATAGAGAGAGTGTGAGAGGTAGTGGGAGTGGGAGGTGGGGGGGGGGTCTTGAGTAAGGAAAACATCAAAAGCAAGTTATACATTCGAATAGACAAAAAGCTGGAGTTATTGATTTTGTGAATGTGAATTTGAGAGAGGCAGCAGCAGCAGATGTAGATAGCAGTTAAAGTATGTATGTATGTTCCTGAATCGTAATGAAACAATAAAGTTATTGTTACAGTTGTGCTAATCGGGGACGTGACGTCACTTTCATGAACACATGGCAGTTCCTATGAAGTGAGGGTGAAAGAACAAACGTCAAAGTTTGTGTTGGCTGGTGTTTTGAGACGCCAAAAGCAGCGGTCGAAACGAAAGGAAGTCCAGCAAAATAAGAGAGACAAACCGACAAAAGGAGAGAGAGAGAGACTCGCGCGTCCAACGGACAAAGATCTAGTCCGGGTATAGAAGGAAGCAAAGCGAGCTCGACAGAACGAAATAAAAGGGAAAAATCTCGGGAACCGAGATCAAACGATTTAGCACCAGACGGTGCCCAGAAAGAGGAAGAAAAGAGAGAAAGATTCCTTTGCTAACTAGCACTTTCCTCTTTGCAGCTAATTCCTCAAACAGTTCTCTAGCTAGAGACCTTACCGGCTATAGTGCATAGTAACACTGACACTCTAGCAAAGGCGGCGAGGCGGAACTTGGGTTTAAATAGAGTCCGGGCGCCGCCCACAATTAATGCCAGCTGGTCAAAGAATCCGATTGTGGGCAAAACGATATTGTCCCGGACGAGAGAAACAAAGAAAGCTCGCCAGCCTCCAAAAACCATGACTAAGTTTCATTTTTTCCCCATGTTTTGTCTTTGGGCATGTTATGGACAAAGAATCCACAGTTTTGAGTAAAACCGCTTAATAAATGTGTTTGAGTGAAGGAGTTGCCATGTTTTTACATAAAGCGTTAGACGATATTGGTGATGGTTGAATATGGTTAAGTAAGTGACCAAAAAAATTGAAATGCAATTAATTTGAATGAATTTATGACCTATTGAAAGCTCTTGAAAAGGCCTTGTAGTTGACCCCAAAATCATGAGAATTGGCCGAGAAATGAGAAAGTTTTGGAATTTTATAGTGCCCCCAAATAGCGAATTGTTTGATATTTATTTCAGTCACAGCGGATAAAAAAAGTGTGTTGCAAAGTGAGCAATTTAGGTCAATTTTACCTCAAATATGGTAGACAGTCAAAAAAATGATATCAATCAATAATCAATGTTTAAAGAAATGAAAGAAAATACAAGAATTCAGGAAAGAAAGCATGAACGATTTTCATAAGTGACAGTTACAGCCTGACCGAGTATTGCACTTTGTCACATGGCTAATATGATCATCAGAGGTGTATAAAGTACTGGAAAAAATAACTTAGTAAAAGTAGAAGTACCAATACTGAAAGTTATTTTGGTAAAAGTTGAAGTCACCCATAAGAAAATTACTTGAGTAAAAGTCTTAAAGTAGCTCACATTAAATGTACTTAGGTACCAAAGGTATTTTGTGAAAGAATATACTTAAGTATCAAAAGTGCAAGTATAAGGGCAAAGTATGTTCATAGTACGCATAGAAAGAAGCAAAGCAACCACTCTTTGTTCTCTCCTTGTGCTCTTTAATCAATATTCAGGTGAATGAAAGATACGGTATTCAAAAAACAAACAGGCAGTCTCTCCTTTATATACTTCTTCTTCTTCTTTGAGTTTACTGGCGGTTTTAAAAACCACTATAATTGACTATAATTAATAGTAGAATTCCATAGTATCAATACCATGCCGAATTTTTGCTTCAGAAAACTGATTTTTCTCAACTACTGATTGGGATACTATTTGCTAACTGTAGCTGAAGTGCTTGCTGCAGAGGACAACAATCATTTCTGTAGCAAGAGATAATTTTTTTTGAACTGCTGGATAGATACTATGGGCAAGTATATTGAGCAGTTTGCACATCAGGCTTAGCTGAGGAGTTTTATTCAGGCAACTCCTGAAAAACATGGATTGAAGTGAACTCGTCCATATTCAAAACCGTGTTCAAACTCAGCTTGCTTGTGAATATTCAATAAATGATACGAGAGTGCCATGTAGTGGTAGAATATTGTAAGTGCGTGCATAAATTTGCAGCTCCATGTCCGCTGGCGGACACATTTGCACAAAGATTCCCTGTCGAGCACTGTTGTTCTTCCTAAACACGCCAAATCCAGATAATCCTTAAATGATTAATTACATTCATCATTTAATTTGTAACGAGTAAAAAAGTGGCCAGTGTTAAAGTAACGAAGTGAAAGCATACTTTTTATCTTTTAAATGTAGTACAGTAGAAGTCCAGGTTTAAGAAAAAACTCAAGTAAAGTATAAATCCTCAAACTATTTAAGTACTGTAACGAAGTGCATGTACTTCGTTACTGTACACCTCTGATGATAGTGTATCCCAAGTCCCTTCATTGTACCTGTCTTCTCTCGTATCTGTTGCGAGATTCAATGGGAAGATTAAGGAAATAATCCTTTTTCCGGCTGCGAAATTCAAAAGGGTGATAGAGGAATGTAACACATCGTACCAATCTATTGTGAAAGAATCTTAACAATGGTGGGAATGTGTTTTTAATTCCCCTATTCAATCTCGCAACCAATACTGTCCTCCATGCTTGTTAAATGTCGTATCGGTTGCGAGATTGAAAAGGGAAATTAAAAACACACTCCGACCATTGTTATGATTCTTTCACGCTACGATGTGTTACATTCCTCTATATCTATGGAATCCTGCAACCGGTACCAGAGAAAACAAGCATGGAGGACTGAAACAAACCAAATCAATCTAGCGTGAAAGAAGATTAGCCTAATAATGGTCAGATTGTGCTCGTAATGCAACAAAATCCAATGGAACTTTTTAAAAGACCAAGATGCTAGCTAGGGCAAGCGCAGCATATGCATCCACTATATGAATATTTAATCCGCCGTTTGGTGTCCATTAGAAGAAAATACGCATTAATTTTCGTAAAATGGCGACCAATATCGCCAGGAAACATTCATTGGCGTCAAAAATTGCACATTATGAACATTCTATATGTACAAAATGTGTTTTAATTTAACAGTACATTTACCTGATTATTGCAGTCAATCGCTGGGCTGGATTCAAGTACTGGTCGTGTAACGTTGGCGTAGTGGGTACAACAACATAGTGGAAAGTAGTTACTTCAATGACGGGGTGTCCAATCCAGCTTGGCGCGATCTTTTAAACCTAATATTTTCTTAAATTTATTGTTTTCATAGGTGTCGGTTACAGTCGCTCTCATAGATACAATCAAAGCGGCCACCACAACTGCTTCTGTTCAAGCGAACCAACTCATGAACTCTTCCAGAATTTTTGAAAATACTGAAACATAATAGTGCCAGCGCCACTTCCACCGTGTACGTAAATCGTCCATCACGCGCATAAATGAGTGTGGCGCGTTCAATTCCACTTTTTAATTTCCATTTCTGCGGCAAACTCTCCAATCCAAGATCCACAACAGCGAAGTATTCGGTTTCTGTTGCAATGTCTCAACGCCGAAATTCCAAGACACATGCAAATACACAGACCAGTAAATACGAGTGAAGTCGACGCCCGGCCAGCCAGCCAGCCAATCGTCGGCCAACCAATCGTTGAAGTGCTTCCCCACTGGCCAACCAATCACTGAACTTCTTCCTCGCCGGCCAGCCAATCGTTGAACTTGATCACTCAGGCAGTCAGTCACTCACTCACTCAGCGACATTCGCGTTTATAGGGGCCTGGCCGCTGCTCGGCTCAGCCCAAAAATATACAAGGTGGAAAACATTCTGTAAAGCAGATGAAATGTGAATGTGATATATAAATTATCACAATCGCACGAAATGGCCGAATACACGTTCATGCAAATCTGTGCTGTTCTATGGCAATTTAACTTTCAGAATGCGGCAATCAAACACGCTATCTTAACCAGCTCTACTCATTCAGCAAATAAGCAAATCCCCTGTTTGATTGCTAATTGAGCAAAGTAAACAGGGACAGGATTAGAGTAACCTAATTGGTTAAAAGGAGATGATTCTGTAGTCCTTTACTTGGCTCCGTGCAGCATATGGCCGAAAAATACTGATGTCAGTCAAGCTTTTTTCCGGAAGTATTTCACATGCCCTTTGATATTCGACACTTTCGTTCAAGACTGCATCAGGTTTAATAAAGAAAAAGGGCAAGCTCAGATGTTCGCCCCATGGCAGCAGGTGGTGTTACTACGCCTTAATTAACCACGGTGCAGAATCGTTGCACCCCTAGTATATACAAAATGTAATTTTTAAATGATGATTTCATTTCAGACAGGACACTTCCGTCAGATTTAACCATTTATTTGGAATGACATACATTTGAGTCTGACGGTGACTCTGCTCAAGTGATACTCTGGAACAATCTGAGCAAGCATGACACAGACATTCCAGGAGATCACAACCCCCCAGCAGAGCCTGGTACACAGTGTTTTAAAATGAAACAAATGACACTCCAGTTTACAAAACAATGCTGATACCATACAAAACAATTCCAACACCATCTAAAGACAAGAGTATGACACAACAAGAACTGTCAAAGACCATGTTGATGGAAAGGAGGAGGCTGGGTAGGTGGAGGGGCAGTTTGCACAGATCTGTATGGATCTTGGGAATGGAAGAGCTTGGTTAGTCGAGATGGAGAGCGCCGCCTAATTTAAAAAGACGCGCAATTAGGAACGTGACACTGAAGTCCAATGCGATTGGACAAGGGGTGGAGCCAAGACTGACTTTCGTGCCTGTCTGAACTGACACTGACGTACCATTTCAGACAGGACACTTCCGTCAGATTTAACCATTTATTTGGAATGACATACATTTGAGTCTGGCGGTGACTCTGCTCAAGTGATACTCTGGAACAATCTGAGCAAGCATGACACAGACATTCCAGGAGATCACAACCCCCAAACTCGCGCTCCCGCAGGGAGCAGATGAGCAGAGTCACCCGCGGGGATCTGAACATGAAATGTGTTTCGATACATTAAATTCTGAATATGAGTCACAAATAAGTTCATTCTACAATCAAGGGTTAAAAGATAGGACCTCGACAGGAGCATTCAATAAACAAAAGAATCTATATGCGGAAGGTGCGTTACATGGAGGAAAAAAAAAAAAACACAATGTGAACGCGACAAGCATGTCGCATTTCCTTTGAATTCATGCAAGCATGCACGACCTTCTCCTCTGGATGCTGGACATCAGCGGCCTGCTGAATGCAAGCAGAGGAACATTCGGCAAGACACTATGAGCGACTTGATTACAAAGGAAATATGCTACGTGAGAAAAGATATGTGTAGCGACAAGCATGTCGCATTTCCTTTGAATTCATGCAAGCATGCATGACCTTCTCCTCTGGATGCTGGACATCAGCGGCCTGCTGAATGCAAGCAGAGGAACATTCGGCAAGACACTATGAGTGATTTGATACAAAGGAAATATGCTATGTGAGAAATATATGTGTAGCGACAAGCATGTCGCATCTCCTTTGAATTCATGCAAGCATGCATGATCTTCTCCTCTGGATGCTGGACATCAGCGGCCTGCTGAATGCAAGCAGAGGAACATTCGGCAAGACACTATGAGTGACTTGATACAAAGGAAATATGCTATGTGAGGATGTGTCTAGGTGTGGCAAATATATTGGCATTTTAAATATTAGGTGGATATAAGGTAGATGCTGATAGAGATTAGATACAAATGAAATGCAGGTTTCCCCAGGTTGAACGGATTAGACAATACCCATGAATTTTGAACGCTTTAATTATCATAAGGCCCATTACAGTTGACCGACATGAGACTTAAGGTGGCAAAACATGGTGCGAGCATGTAATTAACATAAGAACAAATTATTGGTTACACAAATTACTCATTGCCATTTGCGCTGACAAAATTTCATTCGAATTTAGACGAATGTATTTCTGGAAAACTCCAGAGGACCAGCGACCCAGGGCTTGGAGAACTGATGCTGGAACTACGGAGGCGGCCGTAGTTGCAGCGCCGATGCGAAGGGAATGAGTGGTGTATAGGTTTGGGGGCAGACCACAGCGCTGGCAAAGGATGCGGAGACGAGCAGCAAACCAAGCTCTGGACATTGCCTTCCCGGACTCTGTCATGAACAGGGGCTCATCTCCTTTTGCGTTGGCTCGCCATTTCAGGTACCGAGACATAGAAGAAAAGGGACAAAAAGCAGTGTAAGTTCTAGCAATGACTACAGAAGTGCCTTTCCCATATTTATCAGTTTTGGAATGTTTGAGGTTGATAGTGAACACGCAGTTATCGGAGGAGAAATCAGAAATGGTGAGGTCGTGTGAAGGATCAAATTTCTCTGAAGGTGTGGTGAATTCCCCGCATCTAAGAAACCCAAAAAAAGCTGTAAGACACACTGCTTCCAACAATATATCTGTATAAGGACTAAAACACCCAGCTCTTAAGTGCGATGCCAACTTTTGCACCAAGTGAAGTGTGAGGGGAAGACGCTTATCATTGCCTTCTGGATGAGCCTTCTTTAATCCATTGAAAAGGAGGCGAATGGAGGGATTTCCAAGCAAGCTACTAACAGAAGGATCTAAACATCTTAAGTGAAACTGGACCCCAGCAATTAATGCTTTAATAGAAGAGGGTTGAATTTTCTGAAACTCTGAACAATGGACTATAAAGGCACAGACCATGGAAATGTTCACAGGCAGAACCGGGACTGAAAAACCTGCACAAAAAGAGAAGTACGACCAGGCAGCATCATAAGCTTTTAATGTGTTTTTAGACAATCCGAACCTCATGAAATAGGAAGCAGTGGACAAGTAAGTACGTAGGTCCTGGTTTAGTCTAAAATAGTTTGGTCGAATGTTGGGCAAGGCAGGCTGCGAGGAGAAGCGTTGGGACACAGGCTTCTGAATTCCTGAAATTTAAAACGGGACAATGCGTCAGCAATTTTATTATCCAAACCGGGGATATGAGAAGCACGTAATGTGAAATTACCCAATATGCTTGACCAGGTTAAGCGACGTACGAGTTTGTTGATTAGCAGCACTGTAGAACGCCCTTTATTAAATAATATTGACTGTCGCTTCATTATCACAAAATACAATGATTTGTTTCCTTGATCATTTAACGCCCCAGAGGATAGTAGCGACCACTACTGGATACAATTCTAACAAAGCGGTGGACTGGGAGGAAGCAGGTAAGGAAGAAAGCTCTTTCCGCCATGCATCTGCAAACCATTCATTATTGAAGAAACCCCCAAAACCAATGGAGGGAGCCGCGTCAGTGAAAAACCCCAAGGCGACCGATGACTCCAGCACATCGTTATAAAAGAAAGATATGCCGTTCCAGTGATTGCACAACCGTGACCAAAAGGATAAATCAGATTTTGAACCTTCGTCCAATTTGACAGTGTCCTGCAAATTGATTACGGATTTAGAGAGGTCGAGAAGACGGGACACGAAGGAACAGCCCTGAGGGATGATTCGCATAGCGAAGTTGAGGTGCCCCAACAAGGACAACAATTCGCGCTTTGACATAGACGAAGCCGACATTGCATTCTCCGTGACCTCCCTGATTCTGCGCAATTTATCCTGGGGTAGAGATGCTTGCATTTTTACGGAGTCAAGAGAAATGCCTAAAAACTCCAATTCCTGCGCAGGACCTATTGTTTTTTCCACGGAGAGTGGGACACCCAGTTTCTTGAAAACGTCTTTAAGTGTACCGATGCTACGACTTGGTTCGGAATTTGGAAAGTCTATGACCAAAAAGTCATCTAGTAAATGTAAAATGAATGGCAGTTTGTAAACTTTTAGAAGTATCCAGCAAAGCGCCTCAGACAGAGTATCAAAAATGCGGGGGCTGCTACGGCATCCAAAGGTCAGACGTACTGCGAAATAAAATTTTCCTTTCCAATTAACTCCGAATAGTTTCCACTGAGATGGGTGCAGAGGCATAATTTTAAAAGCATCGGTAATGTCAGCTTTACCCAGCCAAGCACCTGATCCAGCAATTTTAATGAGTTTAATGGCGTGATTGACTGTGGCATAAAAGAGCGAGAATGGGGGAAGGGGTATGAGATCATTGACGCTTTGAATCTTTTGGTCGTGAGGGGCAGACAAATCAATGATCATTCGCTTTTTCCCGGAATATTTGCGAGTAGGAACGCCTATAGGGTTAATACGGTATGAAGCGAACGGAGATTTGGAAAACGGACCAATCATGTACCCTTTTTCCACTTCTCTGGCCAGAAGTTTATCTACTACATCCGGTTCCTGCTGGGCAGATTGCAAGTTATTGCATTTCACACTGGAGGGAGTATCGTATAATCCCGCACAAAACCCATTAATCAAACCAAACAACAAGTAAGAGACAAAACAGCGGTCTGGATGGTTCTTCAGCGCCTTAGAGAGTTCTGGGACGTTGATGGGGGTAGATGCTTTATTTAGTTTTTCTTTGCCAGCTGACGCGGCTTGCGGCGAGGGCACACAAACTTTGGATGGCTGTCTCCGCAAAAACTGCAAGCATGCAGAAATTTACAATTAGAAAATCTGCAAACATTCTCGTTAAAATTGAAACATATTGGAGAACTTAGAAGAGGCTTAATGTTCACCTTGGACTCGGTGGCAGAGGTACGGTGAGGGGTTGTCGCAGGGGGTTTGGAATCGGCAATGACTTTAGGGCAGAGGGTGGAGGAATGAGAGAATGCACCGCAGATAGTGCAGGAGATAGCACGGTGACCCGTAAAATGCCTGCTAACTAATGCCAAATCGACCTGAGACCAGTCCAGTCTTTGATTAAACTTTTGGAGGAATAAGGCAGCTTTAGCGGAAAAGGACTTATGATACTCATGAAACAGAGTGCCACCATAAGATAGCGCGAGATCAGCAATAATAGCCATGTAGGTATCTAGCTCAGCCCTGCGTTCCGGGTACATTTCACAAATGACATCCCTAAATACCCCAAATGCCACAGTAAACTCTGTCATGGTAAGATTCTTTAAGAGTCTCGGATCATTGTCCTTCAGAATGACAGAAATGTCCCCGTAGTCCACTAGGCGTTTCTCGCCTAAACCAGATTTGGATGAACTTAACAAAATTTTTACCAAGTTCACGTCATTACCTGCCAGGATCTGACTGCGGAGATGGGGAGAGATGGCCGCTGAAGGGGAGAAGAATGGGACTCCAGTGGAAGGCCCGGGAACCGCAGTAGCCAGAGTCCGACGAGGGTTGACACTGTCAGCGGTGACATCACTCAGGTGGGCGGGGACGAGGGGCTCGAACGGGGACCTGGATGAGTTGGTAAGGAAGCCGGAAGCCGGATCCGCGGGAGCTTGATTCTCCAGAGCTTGGATGCGATGATCCAAGGAGTTGAGTGCGGTCTCGATCTTATTCAGGGCGAGCAGAAGAGGGTCGACTTCGGGAAGTGAGGCAGGAGGGAGAGGACTTCGGGGTCTCTTTGGAGCTGGCACGGGATCGCAGTGTTTTGATTTCCTTTTGGCTTTCTTCGGTGGGGCGGGAGTGGACGCCGACAATCCATGGGGAGGGGCGGAGCTGCGAGCACTTGGTGTTTCCTGGTGTGGATTAATTGCTGGATCGCGGGACTGCACCGAATTAGCCAAAAAGAACTCGAAAAGTTCTTTGTGGCTTGCGCCGATCGGTGGTTGGATTTGACGTTGAAAGAGGTTTTCCAGTATTCTTGGGACTGGCCAGGAGCGAATGGAAGGAGTTTTCCTCGCAAGACGAGTGCTCCTACGAACACTAGTGACGGATGACACGTCGTCGTCAACTTGTCTTGCTGGGATGTCGAGGACGCATTCCTCCTCCGAGGAAGGATCAGGACGCCCGGACATAATGAAGAACGAGGTAAGAACGAATATCCAAATACTAATTCTCATACCTTAGAACTGCAGGTATGGAAGTTTGCACAGATCTGTATGGATCTTGGGAATGGAAGAGCTTGGTTAGTCGAGATGGAGAGCGCTGCCTAATTTAAAAAGACGCGCAATTAGGAACGTGACACTGAAGTCCAATGCGAGCGGACAAGGGGTGGAGCCAAGACTGACTTTCTTGCCTGTCTGAACTAACACTGACGTTCCATTTATTAAGGGGAAAAAGCTATCCAAACCTACCTGGTCCTATGTGGAAAAGTAATTGCCCCCACTGTTAAATCATAAATTAACTGTGATTAACCACATTTTTTTAGTTCAATTTCACTCGCCACGCCCAGGCCTGATTACTGCCAGACCTGTTTAAACAAGAAATCACTTAAATCGAACCTGTCTGACAAAGTGAAGTAGGCTAAAAGATCTCAAAAAGGCAACACATCATGCCAAGATCTAAAGGAATTCAAGAACAGGTGAGAAACAAAGTCATTGACATCTATCAGTCTGGAAAGGGTTACAAAGCCATTTCTGAGGCATTCGGGACTCCAACGAACCACGATGAGAGCCATTATTCTCAAATGGAGAAAACTTGGAACAGTGGTGAAGCTTCCCAGGAGTGGCTGGCCTACCAAAATTACTGCAAGAGCGCATTGATGACTCATCCAGGAGGTCACAAAAGAACCTGGAACAACATCTAAAGAACTCCAGGCCTCACTTGCCTCAGTTAAAGTCAGTGTACATGATTCAACAATAAGAAAGAGACTGGGCAAAAATGGCATCCATGGGAGAGTTCCAAGGCAGAAACCACTGCTGACCAAAAAGAACACAAAGGCTCGTCTCACAAAAACATCTTGATGATCCCCTAGACTTTTGGAAAAATATTCTGTGGAATGACGAGTTGAACTTTTTGGAAGGTGTGCGTCCCGTTACATCTGGCGTAAAACTAACACAGCATTTCATAAAAAGAACATCATACCAACAATCAAACATGGTGGTGGTAGTCTGATGGTCTGGGGCTGCTTTGCTGCTTCAGGACCTGGAAACTTGCCGTTATTGATGGAACCATAAATTCTGCTCTCCTCCAGAAAATCCTGAAGAAGAATGTCCGACCATTAGTTTTTGACCTTAAGCTCAAGCGCACTTGGATTATGCAGCAGGTCAGTGATCCAAAATACATCAGCAAGTCCACCTCTGAATGGCTTAAAAAAACAAAAACAAAATGAAGGTTTTGGAGTGGCCTAGTCAAAGTCTGGACTTAATAAATGTAATTATCATTTAAAAACTGCATTTTTGAATTTACTTAGGTTATCTTTGTCTCATATTAAAATTTGTTTGATGATCTGAAACATTTAAGTGTGACAAATATGCAAAAAAAAAAAAAGAAATCAGGAGGGGGGCAAATACTTTTTCAAAGCACTGTATATGCAGAGACTTAACCGAACGTGGCAGGCCGAAGGAGGGGCCCAGGCAGGGGTTTGAACCCAAGACTCCCGAGTAAGAGTCACATGCGCTGATGAGCCAGACTCTTTGGCAAGGTAGCCAGGGCACATACGTATGAGGAGGCATTTCTAGTGACAGGACCCATCAACTAGGACATCTCTCCCCCTCTTTCGGGAGGGTATCCTCACGCTCAATGCTTTACGTATGCTGCCATCCATTGGGATTCCCTGGATCCTGCCGATTACACCAGAATGTGGCAGGCCGAAGGAGGGCCTGGGTGGGGGTTTGAACCCTAAACTCCTTAGTAAGAGTCACATGCACAGACCATATCGCCAAACAGCCAGGCTCGTTGGCAAAGTATCCAGGGCACGTACTTATTAGGAGGCATTTCTAGTGACAGGACCCATCAACTGTCACACAAAGATGAAAATAAGGGGACGAAGCCTCCACCTGAGGTGGCTGATCTGGCCTGTTCTCCTCCACCTATTAATGATATGCACTGCCCTCCCAAAAAAAAAGTTGTCATTTGGATTTACCAAGTACTCAAGAGCCGATGATTGAATCATTATTGCATTGATGAATATATTTCAGTTGGCAGTAACTTTTTCTATCCTGACTGATTCGGAGCTTAACTTCTCATTTCTTAAAAAACTTTGTTGGAAGACTGATGGTCATTGAAAAGATGTTGCAGTGTTTCAACTGGGGCAAATTATTGGCCAGCTTCAAGCAAAGAAAACAGCATAGGAGATTGCTGAAATCACTGGAATTGAGTCAGGAACTGCCCAACACGTTATTTAAACCTGGAAGGATAGCGGTGAACCATCAACTTTGTAGAATAAGTGGGTCAGAAAGAAATCATGTTCAATCATGAGTGGCGATCACAAATAAGCTTGGTGAAGTTTTTCATACTGAAAAATTGACTGAAGAACTATTGCTATATTTTATTGTGAAAATAAAAGAATTTCAGCTGACTACCTGAATGTATTGAATGACCACATTATTCCATTGACAATTTCTTTTCAATTCTCGAAGGCACAGGCATATTCCAGGATGAAAATGCGAAGATTCAGTTGACTCACATTGTGAAACAGGGTCTCAGTGAGCTGGAGGAATCATTTTCACACATGAGTTGGCAATGGCAGAGACCTGAAATTTACGAGTTCACAGTCTTTGGGATGTGCTGGAGAAGGCTTTACAGAGTGGTTTAATTCTCCTGTCATCAATAGAAGATCTCAGCCAAAAAAATAATGCAATTCTGGTCAGAAATAAATGTTCTCATATGGCATAACATTGTCAAAGCAATGCCACAATGAATGCGTGGCTTGATCAGAATCAAAGCAGTTCAACAAATTATTAGAGAATGCAACTGTTTTTTGGCCGGGCAATGTACATTATTCGGGGGAGATACAAACAATTTAGAAGTGCATAAGCCCCCCTAAAATAGAACAAGCTATGCCCCAGGATACGTGAGACGTTTGAGTCCTCAAAAGGTACTGCATTAACTGACGTGCTTCTGTGCAGGGGACATAACCACATGGGCTCAAACATACTTCAGAGGACCTGTGTCAGTGAATACAGCTAATTTCTGCATCATCAAATGCAAGTTTAGAGAGGAAAAGGAAGCCATAACACCATCCAGAGGCACGCCAACTTCTTTGGTCTTGAGCTCATCTGAAAAACAATGATGGGGGAGTAGGAAGGAGCACCACTCTGTACTCTTTGGGAAATAAATGTGCAAACCAAGGAGCAACAAAAACCTTTTCTTCATCATTATGCTTTATATGTTGAGGACTTTAAAACCAAGCCCATAATATCATTAATAAATGACAGCATGAATTAGCTCTTCTGTTGACTCTACATTGTCTAGAAATATTTGAACTATGAAACAATTTTAAAAGACAATAATTGCTCCAAAGTTCACCACATAGGGATTTTCAAAACTGATTTTCGTGTCGACAGTACACTTTTTGTGATACTTGGATTTACAGGGAGTGAAACATGTTGGAAATACAAATATGTATAATTGTGCCACTGTGCAAATACTCATGAAGATTTTGAGCGAGGTGAGTGTTTGTAACAAAACTTCGGTGCTAAGCAGCTCCTTTGGTGTTTCTCTAGGTCCTGCTAAAGTCCCTGAAGGAAAGTGGAGCCCTGCGGACCCTCTTCTTGACTTTGGAAGTCTCACCACAGTGAGGAAGGGTTACCTGTACTGCAACTTGGTGTACATATGCACTAATAAACAGAAGTGAGAGTTAAGTTGTCATTTTTCATCACCACTTGGACCAGCTGTGTGATTATGTTTACTGCAGGCAGAGTCTTTATAAACTGCCCACTCTGGGGTACAGCTCAGGGAGATACTCACAATATGTGCTCCTAGTCAATGCTGAGATGCGATCCATTTCATGCGCTTTAGTGAGATTAATTCAAATTCTAGTTGTAGATTTATTGTCTAAACAAAAATTCATGTTTAGGAATTCATTTAACTTAATTCATGTAAATACACATTTTAAGGGGGCACTAATGTGCAATTTTATTTCTAATCATAAGGGTCAGTTTGACAAAGACAAGTATAGCCTATTCGTAGACTAAATTGAATTTTTAATGGAGAACCTATATAAAAACTAAATCTAGTCCAAAGTCAAGCTGTATTTGTGTGTGAGACACAAGCCCTTAGTGCTGAAAAAAATGTTTTTTTCCGCATTTGGATTTAGGAGATATACGGAAAACTTGAGATTCAGCAATATCAGAACAGATGGCGGTCAGAACCTTGAAGCTTAACCTCTCCACCTTCTCCAACATCTCCAACTTCACAGCAGGCAAAGAGGCAGATACCCTACTGCCTGAGGGCCCTTATCAGGCAGTGGAGGTGGTGATCATTGCACTGGTAACAGGGTTGATTAGTCTTGTCACGATTACTGGGAACATACTGGTCATGCTTTCAATCATAATCAACCGGAACCTACGGACCATCAACAACTACTTCCTCTTCAGCCTAGCATGTGCAGACCTGATCATTGGGGTCAGCTCCATGAACCTGTACACAGTCTACATTCTGGTTGGATATTGGCCATTGGGGGCAGTAGTCTGTGACCTTTGGCTGGTCCTGGACTATGTAGTCTGCTATGCTTCTGCCTTCCATCTCCTTGTCATCAGCTTTGACCGTTATTTCTGCATCACCAAGCCACTCAGCTACCCTGCAAGGAGGACCACCAGGATAGCGGGCATGATGATTGCAGCAGTCTGGGTTCTCTCCTTTGGCTTTTGGGCCCCGGCCATCCTGTTCTGGCAGTTTATCGTAGGTGAGCGCACTGTGCCAGAGGGCGAGTGCTACATCCAGTTTCTGTCCAATCCAACTATCATTTTTATCACCTCTATTGTTTTCTTCTACCTACCTGTTACCATCATGATCTCACTGTACTGGCAGATCTCCAGGGCCAGCAAGAGCCGCATGAAGTCAGGCAAGCACGAACCAGAGCAGGATAACCCATCCAGCAACAAAGCAGGAAGCCACATCACCATGCCTCACAATAACGACCACGTGAAAACCCATCACACCGAGAAGAGCCAGAATGGCGGAACAGGTGGAGTCGGGGAGGAGGAGCCGAGTGCACCAGTACATCCTGAGAGAAATGAAATTTCTGAGGCCCCTGCAGGTTACGAGGAAAATCCCAAAGCTCTCAGCTTAAATGCTACAATAGTAAAGCAGCGGCCCAAGAAGAAGGCATTGTCATCACGGGAGAAAAAAGTTACCCGCACTGTAATGGCCATTCTTGTCGCCTTCATGGTCACATGGACACCCTATAGCGTAATGGTGCTCATCACCACCTTCTGTTCAACCTGTGTTCCCTACAGCATGTGGACCTTTGGCTATTGGTTCTGCTTCATCAACAGCACCATCAATCCAGCCTGCTATGCTCTCTGCAATGTCTCCTTCAAGAAGACCTTCAAACAACTCCTGCTCTGCCAGCACAAGGACATTCGCTTGGGCAGATAGAGAGGTGTGATTAATAGTTTTTTTGATCCTGCAGGTGCACTCCTCTGTCATTTCTTTACATATTCTCCTGCATCACTTAAAAAAATGGCAGGTACAAGCTCAGGAAGTATACCTACAGAAAAACAACCGATAGATGTTCCCTCAAATTTCACATTTCTTTGCCCGTGAACTTCAGTACAATTAAAGCATATTTAACTCAGAACTGAGACTCATAGAGTTTACAGAGATTCAGGAGATCAGAAAGGTTATCTATTTATTGTAATTTATATTTTCATCTGATATAAATGATGTATTAGGGTCGATGACGTGACATTGTCCGAGTGCACTACTTTGGTTTAAAATAATTTTAAATGATTTAAATGAGAAGCATCATTTTATTCAATGAAACCTGTTTAATTTGAACATATTTCCAGTTTATCATAAAAATGAAATATATTTTATGTTTTGCCATCGGAAACCCTCAAAATGTCAGGTGACGCAGCCATCCGAGCAAGTTAACACTGTGAAATGTATTAAATTTGTAATTTAAAATATGAATTAATATAATATTAATATGGGGGCATAATTTTATATTGAAAACCTTTCAAATAAACAAAGTTTAATTGTTTAATTGTTCTTAAGTTGTTTGGAAAACCAAAATACCCGCCCCCTACAATAAAGAATCCATGGGCTCTAATTTCTTGGCGCAGCGCAGGGTGGCGCAGCGTGGCGTAGCTTGACGCAGCCCACGCAGTGGTAATTTCGTCCGGCGCAGCCTGCGCAGTGGTAATTTCGTGAGGTGCAACACCATGCGCAGCCTTTGGTAGAAGAACATGCGCCGAGATGGGTGTGGCGGCGTAGTAGGGGGAGGTGTCACATATTCATCAAGACGCAGTGACAATTTCGTAGAAAAAAGTCTTCGCTGCAGTTGCGCAGAAAGCTCACCAGCTCCAACCTGGTTTACTTTCTGTGCAGTGGTAATTTGGCTGACCGGCGCACAGTGCGCACACGTCACCGAAATCTCACAGGCAAGTTTCCAGAGTGTCAGACACATTTCAATGCAATAAACAATTACAGCAACCACTGTTTAATGTAACTATCTGAATCAGCACATAAATTATAGTATCTATCGATTGTCCTGATGTCAGATCAAAGGCGGTTGGCACTCGTAATGGAAACTCGACCTGGCTTAATCAATGCAGCTGAATCTGTGATACAAATGAACAACTTCACATCTTTCTCAGCCAACCACAAACTGCCTCGCATCAGGCAGTGCGTGTATATATAATGCTTGCGTTCTATGCTCAGTAAAGCCGCTTGCACACTGGACGCGAAACGAATTTTTCGCACGACTGATTACAGTCAAAGTCAATGCAAAGACGTGATAGTCGGACAGGGTTTCAATATATCTCCGTGTCCGAAAGTCATAAAAGTTCTAATTTTTCGAGTATTCCAGGAATTATTAGACGTGCAAACTTGGCCATATTTGTGTTCGACCTTCACAAAATGCAAATTGATAGCTATCGACTTTTCTTGGTCTTTTTATTTGTGTGTTTTCTTCCGTTGAAGATAGACAACAGTCTTTATTCGGTCTCTCTTTTGAAAATTAGTCAGATGGATCGAACAGATTCACGCTTTATTTCCACACCAGAGATAAAATAGTGCTTGTAGTCAGTGAGCAAATCAATTCCATGACCATTGACAGTGTGAATAAATTATCGCATGCACGATCAAGACTGTCCGAGGCGAAATGCAAAATACTCCATGTCCTGCAACCAGCAAAAAGTAAAAGTATTGGTATGAGAACAGATTTATAACGAAATAAAGAATAAAAATATATCACCAACAAACAGAGCATCCAAAAAAGATGGCCCGCAAAAAAATAAATTGCAGTGTTCATTGGATGTTCTGTTTGTTGTTAAAATGTTTCTTTTTATTCTTTATTTCGTTATCAATCTGTACTAGTCGTCCTCTTTTTTTTTTTTTTTTTTTGGCTGTCAGACACGGAGTATTTTGCATTTAATGTTCGACAGGCATTGTACATTGTCCCGCGCCAATGTCGACTCACTTTATTGAGCAGAGCTTAAACAGAAACATTGATTGAAATTCTCGGTACTTATCTTGAAGAACTGAGCCCTCTTATCAAAACATTCACGTTTAATATCTAAAACATTCAATAGATTTGAAGAAATTAAAAACAATAATCGGCTGTCGGACACGGAGTTATATTGAAACCATCCGATTGTCGGACACGGAGATATATGAAAACCCTGTCAGACTTTCGGACACGTAGACACTGCGTTCAACGCAATCTGTCGTACGAAAAATTCGTTTCGCGTCCAGTGTGCAAGCGGCTTAATAGTGGGGGAATGGAATGCAGCCTGATTGCTATGATCTTGTACTACGTTAAGATCACATATAGAAAATAAAATGTATAACGTATCTTGCATTGTTGTCCATGCATGTTAACCCCAAAATTTTAAGCAGCAGCAGCTTGAAATAATAGGAACACGCTATCCATCGTTTCTCGTCCCAATGATGCTGGCAGAAGAAATAAATGAGCAACCGTTGTATTTCTTCCAACTTCATAAGTTTGAATGATCTGACGTAGTTTCGTTTTGAAATTCCATTCAAGTTCGCTAATGGTGATAATTCGCGAATGCCCTAGCTTGCCAACTAACTCATATTCGTAATGCTTAATATAGACGTAAGCAGTTCAGAAAACATGGCTGAAGCAGCAAAGAAAAATGCAACATTAACGCATCATGCAGATATAGGACAGAGGCTTCTATATTCCAACACATTAAAGGTGAGGAGAGGAGCTCATTTGATTGGTGAAGATTTGACTCGGCTGTGTTAAACCCACTCAGGCCTTTTCTCCTCCCTCTTTCCCACTTGCGCCGGCAGGAGGGACCGAGGTGGGACAGAGGAGGACTTGCGCCAGGCTACGCCGGGCACAAAATTGCAACATACGCCTGGACACACCCCGTTGGCGCGGCGCACCCCCCATTCGCCGCGCCTGCACTGCGCCTGCGCTTGGTCTACGAATTTAGAGCCCCATACGTTACTTTTAATACCCAGCTCAATTACAAAATAGTATTTGGCAGAGTAGACAGTCTCAGGTATACTTACTAAAAAAAATCACTTCGAAAAAAAAGAGGGAAGTATGTTTGTTTTCAAGAAACTTTTGGTTGCGCCACCTGACATTTTTTGGCTGGTGAAATTGCAAATACAGTCTAAAACTGTACTAAAACCCTGTAAATGTTGTGCAACCATTAAAACTTGTTTAAACAGACTCTTTCAACTTCAAATAAATGTGTTCTGTACATTTTTAAAGATTTATTTAAAAAAAAAAACATTTTTAAAAGGCTTATTTGTCATTGACCCATTACTGAATGTACAGTGCCATACAAAAGATTGCAGTCAACTAAAATGTTGACGGTAAAAAAAAAAAAATTTACATTTTTTTTTAATTTAAAAAACCAAGCATGAAATACTCACATCCCTCCAACATGGGATGGCTGATACCTGGCCTGGAAACAAAATGGATTGACAAACTGGAGGATGGACAAAAGTTTGAAAAGGCTGTTTCTCAAAAATAAAAAGTATCCATGCATTAAATTGTTTGAGAAATATTTAACCAAATGAAAGTTCATGTCTGACTTCCTCTATGTGTGTAATACAAACTTAGTCTGTCTGTGATCTTTTTAGGGATACAAATCATTGAATTTTCACCACGTCAAATGATCAAGACCAGCCAGGAAATGCACATCCAAATACACTTTCCATATTGCACACAGTCACACACACCACCACAGGTACTTATACACACACACACCCATTCATTCACACAGGCACATACTCACAAACACAGATGCAAACACATGCCTGAACCCGCCCCACACCCGCAAGTACTAGCCCACCCGCATGTACCATGATTCTTGTACCCGCAGTTATCCGCAGCTTCAAAATCTTACCCACTTAAACCCACGTATATGCATTACCTAGTTAATGGAATGCCAGGATGAGTTTTTTGAAATGGACAACAATAAGATTCATTTGAATTGTTTATTCATAAATAACTAATGATATGTACATTGGAAGCAGTACGCTTTGATACAACAGGCTCGCCATCACCTGACACAACTATGCCAAACCTCTCGCGCACTGCAGAGCTCACCCTCTGGCACTGGGTACACTAAGATTGAACTGTCTTTGCTTGAGTTTAGAAGTCACTTGACTCTGGGTGAGGTTATCCATTGTGATGAATGAATATCCAATTGAGCAGTATGAATTATCCAATAGAGAGTACTTGTATGATCAATAGCAGAATGTGATGAAATGCGATCTAAATAGCTTAAATAGTAAGTTCATACAGCCACAACCTGAGTAATAATTGGCATTTGGACTGTGCTCAATTGCAATCACGCTGTGATTATAGCAGGTGTCATGGATTTGCCCCCGCCGGCTGCAAACAGCAAACCGATCTGTGATCTGAACCTTATTCCTCACTATTATAAAAGAGGAAAGCCAATTAAAGTAGCCGACTACGAGGGTCAGGAACTGATAGAGTGGGGTCTCCAGCCGGCTCCTTTATCGCTCAGTTAAGACTTATGATCCAATGCAAAAAACAGAGACTATTCAACTTAACTTGGTAATTGCTTAACTGTCTCAACATGTCATTGTGGGTTGTACACTCTTATCCCATAGGTGGATTTAAAGTTCACTTAACATTTTACGACAATGTAAGGCATGATTTTGTATGAAAGGTTCTGAAGGTTCTAAATAATTGAGAAGGTCCCTGACCTGCAATTATTCATTATTCATTTGTGTTCACTGCATTATATCGCTGTGATTGTAAAGCAAATGACGTGATTGTGCTCATGCAGGTGCTTTCTTCAAGATTTCACACCTGACGCAAAAATTTCTAAAGGTGCAATTATTATGCCAGAATCCCAGAGAGATTAAGATTTTGACGCAAGCGTATTGTGAGGGACTGCCCACCCCGTTCTTCTACCCCTTCTCTGGCCCGCCACTCCTCTCACTCGCTCCTGAGTCTACTTCACCTCTCTCACTCACTCCTGAGTTTACTTCACCTCTCTCACTCGCTCCTGAGTCTACTTCACCTCTCTCTCTCACTCCTGAGTCTACTTCACTCCTCTCACTCGCTCCTGAGTCTACTTCACCTCTCTCTCTCACTCCTGAGTCTACTTCACCTCTCTCACTCGCTCCTGAGTCTACTTCACCTCTCTCACTCGCTCCTGAGTCTACTTCACCTCTCTCACTCACTCCTGAGTCTACTTCACCTCTCTCACCGCTCCTGAGTCTACTTCACCTCTCTCACTCACTCCTGAGTCTACTTCACCTCTCTCACTCGCTCCTGAGTCTACTTCACCTCTCTCACCCGCGCTTTCTCCTTCCAGACAGCAGTGTCGCAGACACTCGTCCTTCAGCGTCGCTTTACTCCACACATGCCCTCAGAACGGCAGCGAGGCGTTTCTTACCGACAAAAGGCTGCACGCTCTCACCTGTCAAACGGAGGCCACTGCAGGGCGAACCAAAAAGATTCCTCAAGAACAGGTATTTAAGTCATAAAACTACAAATGCACTGTTTTTTGCAATATATGGCATCTTTTGTATCGTGGAATTTACGTGCAGCAGCCAATAAATACAATATGACACTGAATTTCCGAATATGCGGAATAATGGAAACCAAATGGCTTAATATACTAACTTTCTGTGATTTGTTATTTAACCTCAATTCCAAAAAAAATTGGGACAGTTCATAAAATTAATTAATTTGGAAATTATCTTTTTTTCTCATTTATTGAGAGAAACATGAAAAACTGTTTGAAAAAAACCTTTCACTGGAGCCTAATCATTTTTGGAAATATTCGTAAATTCCAAATATAATGCCTGCAACGGGCTCCAAAGAATTAGGACACAGGAATGGAAAGACTGGAAATGTTGAGGAGTCTTCAGAAAAACAGTACTTTTTGAAAAATACGTAGGCAAACAGGTGAATTGGCAATTTGATAATGACCGGGTTTTAAATAAGCGGTCACGAAAGGGCACAGTCATTTACCTGTGAGACCGTATGAGGTTTGCCACTTTTCTAAAAGCTGCATGAGCACATTGTGAAACAGCTTGAGTACTCTTCTCAATGTGCAATTGTACGGAATTTACCGATCTCACAATTTACAGCCCAAAATATAATGAAATGATTGAGAATCTGGAAAAAACCAGAGCACTCTCTTTGCATAAAATATTGGATGCACATGACCTTTACGCTCTCAGACAGAACTGCATTAACTGACATCTTCTGCGATGGACATAACTAGTTGTACATGGGCTCGTAAATACAATGTACTTCAGAAGACCTGTGTCAGAGATTAAGATTCACTGTGGCCTCATCAAATGCAAGTTAAGACTCGAAAACGCAGCCAAAACACCATCCAGAAGAACTGCCAACTTCTCTGGTGTCTAGCTCATCTGAAAAAGAATGACAGGGAAGTGGGAAGGTGGGAAGCAGTGCTGCAGTGTGAGCAGTCCATCTTATAAATACAACCCCAATTCCGAAATAAAAAGTGTAAATTGTGAATAAAATCAAAATGCAATGACTTTCAGATCACACGAGCCAATATGTTATTTACAATAGAACATAGATAACATTTCAAATGTTGAAACTGAGACATTTTTCATTTTTATCCACAAACTGAGCTTATTTCAAATTTTCTTGCTGGAACAGGTCTCAAAAAAGTTGGGACACAGGCAATAAAGGGCTGAAAAATCAAGTAACATACAAAAGAATCAGCTGAAAGAACATTTAGCAAGTAATTACATTAACTGGCATCAGATGTGTAACATGATTGGCTGTTAAAGGGATTTCTTAGAGAGGCTGAGTCTCTCAGAAGTAAAGATGGCCTGAGGCTCTCCAACCTGTGAAGGCTTACATAAAAAAATTGTGGAATACTTTATAAACAATGTTCCTCAACTTCAAATTGCAAAGGCTTTGAAGGTCTCATCATCGACAGTGCATAACATTATCGAAAGATTCAGAGAAACTGGAAAAATCTCTGTGCGTAAGGGACAGGGCCGAAGACCTTAACCGGATGCCCATGATCTTCAGGCCCTCAGACGCCACTGCATCACCCACCGGCATGATTTTGTCATTGACATTACTAAATGGGCCCAGGAATAGCTCAAGAAACCACTGTCTGTAAACACAGTCCGCCGTGCTATCCACAGATGCCACCTAAAACTCTATCATGCAAAAAGGAAGCCATTGTTGAGCATGATCCAGAAGCGCCGCCGTGTTCTGTGGGCCAAGGCTCATTTAAAAATGGACAGTAGCAAAGTGGCAAAGCGTCCTGTGGTCAGACGAGTCCAAATTTGACATTCTTGTTGAACATCATGGGCGTCGTGTCCTCCGGGAAAAAGAGGAGAAAGACCACCCCTCCTGTTATCAGCGTGCAGTTCAAAAGCCAGCATCTCTGATGGTATGGGGATGCATTAGTACATATGGTGTGGGACACTTGCATGTTTTAAAAGGCACCATGAATGCTGAAAGGTGTATCAAGGTTGAAGAGCAACATATGCTCCCCTCCAGACGACATCTATTCCAGGGAAGGCCTTGTGTATTTCAGCAGGACAATGCAAAACCACAAACTGCAGCGATTATAACAGCATGGCTTTGTAGCAGAAGAGTCCGTGTGCTGAACTGGCCTGCCTACAGTCCTGATCTTTCACCGATTGAAAACATTTGGCGCATAATTAAACGAAAAGTCCGTCAAAGGAGACCTAAAACTCTCCAGCAGATGGAAGCCTGTATTAAACAAAAGTGGGATCAAATTCCAATGGCTAAACTCAAGAAACTTGTCTCCTCAATGCCCAGACGCCCCCACTCTGTGTTAAAAAGAAGAGGGGATGCTACAAACATGCCCCTGGATGCCCCTGTCCCAACTTTTTTGAGACCTGTAGTAGCCATCAAATTTGAAATGAGCTCATTTTGTGAATAAAATTGGAAAAATTCTCAGTTTCAATATTTGCTATGTTATCTCTGTTCTATTGTGAATAAAATACTGGCTGGTGTGATTTGAAAGTCATTGCGTTTTGATTTTATTCGCAATTTACACTTTGTCCCAACTATTTCGGAATTGGGGTTGTACTTTTGGAGATAATGGATGTTGTGTTCACAGGGCCAAAGAGGAAAACAACCATCCCAGCTGTTATCAGTGTCATGTTCAAAAGCCAACATCTGTCATGGTCCTGGGCTGAATTAGGCTACTGTGCTCATTTTGGGCAACTGTTGACAAAACTGACAAAGAAGGGTACAGGCGCAATTTGGGACAATATACAGTACTGTGCAAAAGTTTTAGGCACCCTATACTTTTAAAAATTTACATCTGGCATTAGATCTTTATTTTTTGTTTTCCTCATTAGTGTTGCTGAAGGTTGAAAGCATATCTGAATTCTAAATTCTAATTTAAAAAATAGTTTCATAAATAAATGTTGAGATTTCAATAAAAACAGTTGATACAGATCTGGCGTGAAATGACAAAAGGAAGCAAGTCCATATTTTGTCAAAATTGAGTTACATATAATTTTGGAATCAGGGAAGTAAGTCCTATTTTCTAAGAGGTTATTTTCTGCAAAACATGTTTTAGTTCGGCCGTACTTGCCAGTGCAGAAGGAAGCAAGTCCAACACTTAGGCCACATTGTCATGACAGCGAGAAGCATGTCCATATCCAATGAGGCGGGCCGGTGCAAAACTTTCAGCCAATGAAATTCTTGTTTACAAAGTGGACTAAGGCTGCAGTCAGTGCATGAGGCTTGTGAAGAGAACTTTGTTTACATAAAACAACTTCTCAAATCCCTTGAAAATGCTCAATTTGCAGATGTTTCTAAAACTTTGATTGAAAGGCAAGTATTTCTGTACATTTTATAGGAGTATATTAACTGAATTAATTGACTCTGCATGACTTATTTTGGTGCCTTTGATGGACTCGCTGATTCAGTTTTAGTCACACCTAATATTGGTTTTATTTTGTTTTTAACGGTTTACAACTTTGTTTAGTACATCTCTCGGTGATTGGAAAGTTTAAATTTCATTATTTTTGCAAGCATATTTGCCCTATGAAATTGCTTTAAATGTGCCTAAGACTCTTGCACAGTACTATATGTGACTTCCAAATATCGTTTTTTTCCGAGGTGCCCCTGTGTGTTCTGGATAATGGCAAGCCTCACACGGCACGTATTAAAACACCATGGCTGTGTTATTTTGGCTGAATCCCTCAGAGATAAAGATTTTGGTACAAACATGTTGTGAGGGACCACCCACCCTGTTTTTCTCCCCCTTTCTTTCGCGATCCTCTCCGTGTCCCTGTCCCTCACTCGGTCTTGCGTCTCCTCCACTTTTCTCACCTGCGCTCTTTCCATCCAGACAGCAGTGTTGCAGACACTCGTCTCTCAGCTTCGCTTTACTCCACATGCATTCCATCAGATCGGCAGTGAGGTGCATGAGACCGACTGAAGGCTGCGTGCTCTTAACTTCCAAACGGAGGGCTCTTTTGGGAGAACCACAATGGATCCTCGAGAACAGGTCATTAAATTGTAAAACTACAACGCAGTTGCGCAAAATTTGCGCATTTTTTGTGACGATGAAGTTTCATCCCGTAATAAGACATTATACAACCCCATTTCCAAAAAAGTTAGGATGCTGAGTAAAATGTCAATGAAAACAGAATGCAATAATTATCAAATCATTTGACCTGTATATTTATTTGCAAATAGTACAAAGCCAATAAATCAGATCTTAAAACCATTAATTTTATTCCTTTATTTTTTTTTAAATATCTGCTCATTTTGAATTTTATGACAGCAACGTGTTTTTTAAAAGTTGGGACGGGAGAATAAAAGACAGGAAAAAATACATGATGCGAAAAAAAGACAACTGGTAGAACATCTCACAGCTATTTAGATTATTTCACAACAGGTCAGTAACATGAATGGGGGATAAAAAGTCTTTCATAAGTACATTTGGTGTGGGTTTAACCACTCTGTGAAAGACTGCATGGGCAAATAGTTCAAGAATCTAAGAATAACATTTTCAACTTTTAAATTGTGATGACTTTGGAGATTTTATACTCTTCGGTGCAGAATATCATTAAAAAAATCTGAAAATCCAGAAAAATATTTGTACGCATGGGATAAGGCCAAAATGCAGTTTTGAATGGTGGTGATTTTTGAGTATTTAGGCACCACTCCATCACAAAAAAGACAGGATTCTGTAGTGAAAATCACTGCATGGACTCAGGAAAACCTCTGTAAACCACTTTCAGTAAACTTAGTTTGTCACTGCGTGTACAACTGCAAATTAAAACTCTGCAAGGTAGATATTAAACCATATTTAAATAAGATTCAGTTCAGATATTAAACCATATTTAAACAAGATTCAGTTCAGATTCAGTTCTCTGGGCCTGAGCTCATTTAAAATGTGCTGAGGCGCGTGGAAAACTGCCCTGTTGTTTGACTATTAAAAATGAGAAATTTAGGAAATCATGGATGCCACATCTTGTGGACGAGAGAAGAGGAGGCAATCTGGCTTGTTATCGGCAAACAAATTCAAAAGCCGGCATCCATCATGGTATGGGGTTGCATTTGTACACATGGCATGGGTAACTTACGCATTTATGAAGACACCATTAATGGTGAAGGATATATACAGATTTTTGTGCAAGATTTACAGCCATTCAGATGCCTTTTTTGAGGGAAGGCCTGGCTCATTTCAGGAACACCATGCCAAACACAATACTCTGCATGTATCACAACAACATGTCACTGAAGTAAGACTGGGTGCTCAAGTGGTCTGCCTGCAGTCCAGACCTGTCACCCACTGACAATATTTGACGCATTGTAAAACAAAAAGTTTGACTCAGGAGGTTGCAAAGCATTGAGCAGCTGAAATCCTACATAGAGCAAGAATGGGAAAACATCTTGCTGTCAAAACTACCGTAGGTGCCCTTAGTTCCCAAATGCTTACAGAGTGTTGACTGAAGAAGACGTGATGCTATACAGTGGTAAACATTCCCTCATGCTAACTTTTTGAATCGTGCTGCTGGCATCAAATTCAAAATGAGCACGTTTTCCAAAAGACAATAAAATTTCTGTTTCAACATCAGATATATTGTCTTTGTACTATTTTAAAACAAATATAAAGTTTGAATGATTTGAAAATCATTGCATTCTGTTTATATTCACATCTTATACAGCGTCCAAACTTTTTTGGAAAAGGGGTTATAGATTGAATCTGTTGTGTCGCTGAATCTCACGCACTGTGGCCAACAGGTTATGCAATAGGACTGTGGTTTCGATGAATGAATTCTTTTTTTTATTTGTTGTACAACCCGAATTTTACAAGAATTGGAACAGTATGGAAAATCAAAATAAAATAAGAATTGATTTTCTGGAATTTAGTTGGGAGCAACACAACAATAACTTTTTGTAGTTTCACCCAAACAACTGTATTGATTCTGGTATAAAAGCCAATTTGTAAATTCCTGATGTGATGCCCACAACTCCTTTGAACAAAATCTGAGGCAGGCAAATCAGAAGATTGGAAAAGTTGTGAAATCTCCAGAAAAACAACAGTTTCGATATTCCACAGCCAAACAGTTTACAGGTTATTTAATTATGATTGGGTATAAAATGAGACGTCATAATAGGCACCGATATGACCCAGCCAGATTTACAAGGATTCACGACTTTTTCCCAAAGCTGCGGGAACAAATTGTAAAACAGTGTCAATGAATAATTGCATGGAATTTAATAATCTCACTGTAGTGAAAAGCCTGGTCTTGAGCTCATCTGAAAAAGAATGATGGGGGAGTAGGAAGGAGCACCACTCTTTGCTCTCTTGGCAAATAAATGTGCAAAACAAAGAGCATCAAAAACCTTTTCTTCATTATAATGCTTTATATGTTGAGGACTTTAAAACCAAGCCCATAATATCATTAATAAATGACAGCATGAATATGCTCTTCTGTTGACTCAACACGGTCCAGAAATATTTGAATTATGAAACAATTTTAAAAGACAATAATTCCTCCAATGTTCACCACATATGGATTTTCAAAACCGATTTTCGTGTCGACAGTACACTTTTTATGATACTTAGATTTACAGGGAGTGAAACACGTTGGAAGTACAAATATGTATAATAGTGCTACTGTGCAAATTCTCATGAACATTTTGGGTGATGTAAGTGTTTGTAACAAAATTTTGGTGCTAAGCAGCTCCTGTGGTGTTTCTCTAGGTCCTGCTAAAGTCCCTGAAGGAAAGTGAAGCCCTGTGGACCCTCTTCTTGACTTTGGAAGTCTCACCACACTGAGGAAGGGTTACCTGTACTGCAACTTGGTGTACATATGCACTTCATAAACAGAAGTGAGAGTTAAGTGGTCATTTTTCATCACCACTTGGACCATGCTGTGTGATTATGTTTACTGCAGGCAGAGTTGTCTTTATAAACTGCCCACTCTGGGGTAAAGCTCAGGGAGATACTGACAATATGTGCTCCTAGTCAATGCTGAGATGCAATCCATTTCATGCGCTTTAGTAAGATTAATTCAAATTCTAGTTGTAGATTTATTGTCTAAAGAAAAATTCATGTTTAGGAATTCATATAACTTAATTCATGCAAATACACATTTTAAGGGGTCACTTATGTGCAATTTTATTTCTAATTATGAGGGTCAGTTTGACAAAGACAAGTATAGCCTATTCGTAGACTAAATTGAATTTTTAATGGAGAACCTTTATAAAAACTAAATCTAGTCCAAAGCCAAGCTGTATCTGTGTGTGAGACACAAGCCCTTAGTGCTGAAAAAAATGTTTTTTTCCGCATCTGGATTTAGGAGATACTCGGAAAACTTGAGATTCAGCAATACCAGAACAGATGGCGCTCAGAACCTTCAAGCTTAACCTCTCCACCTTCTCCAACATCTCCAACTTCACAGCAGGCAAAGAGGCAGATACCCTACTGCCTGAGGCCCCTTATCAGGCAGTGGAGGTGGTGATCATTGCACTGGTAACAGGGTTGATTAGTCTTGTCACGATTACTGGGAACATACTGGTCATTCTTTCAATCATAATCAACCGGAACCTACAGACCATCAACAACTACTTCCTCTTCAGCCTGGCATGTGCAGACCTGATTGTTGGGGTCAGCTCCATGAACCTGTACACAGTCTACATTCTGGTTGGATATTGGCCATTGGGGGCAGTAGTCTGTGACCTTTGGCTGGCCCTGGACTATGTAGTCAGCTATGCCTCTGCCTTCCATCTCACTGTCATCAGCTTTGACCGTTACTTCTGCATCACCAAGCCACTCAGCTACCCTGCAAGGAGGACCACCAGGATGGCGGGCATGATGATTGCAGCAGTCTGGGTTCTTTGCTTCGTCATGTGGGCTCCAGCCATCCTGTTCTGGCAGTTTATCGTAGGTGAGCGCACTGTGCCAGAGGGCGAGTGCTACATCCAGTTTCTATCCAATCCAACCATCATTTTAATCACCTCTATTGTTTTCTTCTACCTACCTGTTACCATCATGATCTCACTGTACTGGCAGATCTCCAGGGCCAGCAAGAGCCGCATGAAGTCAGGCAAGCACGAACCAGAGCAGGATAACCCATCCAGCAACAAAGCAGGAAGCCACATCACCATGCCTCACAATGACGACTACGTGAAAACTCATCACACTGAGAAGAGCCAGAATGGCGGAACAGGTGGAGTTGGGGAGGAGCAGCCGAGTGCACCAGTACATCCTGAGAGAAATGAAATTTCTGAGGCCCCTGCAGGTTATGAGGAAAATCCCAAAGCTCTCAGCCTAAATGCTACAACAGTAAAGCAGCGGCCCAAGAAGAAGGCGTTGTCATCGCGGGAGAAAAAAGTTACCCGCACAGTAATGGCCATTCTTGTCGCTTTCCTGGTCACGGAGACACCCTATAACGTCATGGTGCTCATCACCACCTTCTGTTCAACCTGTGTTCCCTCCAGCATGTGGACCTTTGGCTACTGGCTCTGCTACATCAACAGCACCATCAATCCAGCTTGCTATGCTCTCTGCAATGTCTCCTTCAAGAAGACCTTCAAACAACTCCTGCTCTGCCAGCACAAGGACATTCGCTTGGGCAGATAGAGAGGTGTGATTAATAGTCTGTTTGTTTCTGCAGGTGCTCTCCTCTGTCATTTCTTTACATATTCTCCTGCATCACTTTAAAAAAAATGGCAGGTACAAGCTCAGGAAGTATGACTACAGAAAAACAACCGATAGATGTCACCTCAAATTTCACATTTCTTTGCCTGTGAACTTAATTACAGTTCAAGCATATTTAACTCTGAACTGGGACTCATGGAGTGTACAGAGATTCTGGTGATCAGGAAGGGCATCCGTTTATTGAAATTTACATTTTCATCTGATATAAATGATGTTTTAGGGTCAATGACGTGACATTGTCCGAGTGCACTACTTTGGTTTAAAATAATTTTAAATGATTTAAATGATAAGCATCATTTTATTCTATAAAACCTGTTTAATTTGAACATATTTCCAGTTTATCATAAAAATGAAATATATTTTATGTTTTGCCATCTTAAACCTTCATAATGTCAGGTGGCGCAACCGTCCGAGCGAGTTAACACTATGTGAAATGTATTGAATTTGTAATTTAAAATATGAATTAATATAATATTAATATGGGGGCATAATTTTATATTGAAAACCTTTCAAATAAACAAAGTTTAATAGTTTAATTGTTCTTTAGTTGTTTGGCAAACCAAAATACCCACCCCCAACGATAAAGAATCCATAAGTTACTTTTAATACTCAGCTTAATTACAAAATAGTGTTAGGCAGAGTAGACACTCTCAGGTATACTTACTAGAAAAATCACTTAGAAAAAAAAAGAGGGAAGTATGTTTTTTTTCAAGAAACTTTTGGTTGCATCACTTGACATTTTCTGGCTGGTGAAATTGCAAATACAGTCTAAAACTGTACTAAAACCCTATAAATGTTGTGCAACCATTAAGACTTGTTTAAACACGCTCTTCCAACTTCAAATAAATGTGTTCTGTACATTTTTAGAGATTTATACAAAAAATAATTTTTTTAAAGGCTTATTTGTCATTGACCCATTACTGAATGTACAGTGCCATACAAAAGATTGCAGTCAACTAAAAATGTTGACGGTCAAAAAAATTTTTTTTTTTTTTTTAATTTAAAAAACCAAGTATGAAATACTCATAGCCCTCCGACACGGGATGGCTGATATCTGGCCTGGAAACAAAATGGATTGACAAACTGGAGGATGGACAAAAGTTTGAAAATGCTCTTCCTCAAAAATTAAAAAGTATCCATGCATTAAATTGTTTGGGAAATATTGAACCAAATGAAAGTTCATGTCTGACTTCCTGTTTGTCTGTAATACAAACTTAGTCTGTCTGTGATCTTTTTAGGGATACAAATCATTGAATTTTCACCACGTCAAATGATCAAGACCAGCCAGGAAATGCACATCCAAATACACTTTCCATATTGCACACACTCACACACACAACCACACGTACACATACACACACACACCCATTCATTCACACAGGCACATACCCACAAACACAGATGCAAACACATGCACGAATGCATCCACACAGGCACATACAGACATACAATAACACATATATCACACACACATCATGTCCCAAGCTGACCAAGAGTCACCAAGACTCTTGCATCCAAAGACCCATTTCATATCACAGAAGGATATACATATACAGATGCATGGATACATTTGCACCAGCACAGGAGCAGGCTTACATACAAACAAACACAAACGCACGCGTGCACACACACAAACAACTCTTTCACACCTGAACATCCAAATTTACTTCCATAAACTAACATGTGGGCTTTGAAATAAGCAGCCAAAAAAACCAACAGAATATCTATTATAAGTTTAGTAGCAGTTTACTTCAACGCATAAATTCATAAACTAAAAAGTGGATAAATGACATGACTGTGCAGTGGGTTGGGCTGTGGCCCATAGGGCTGCGTGGGCCAACTTTTCTACCCCCACCCTGCCCCACACCCGCAGGCTTTCAGCCTGCACCCACATTTTTTCAAGATTTGAGCCCGCACCCGCCCCACACCCGCATGTACCATGACTCTTGTACCCGCAGTTACCCGCAGTTTCAAAATCTCACCCACTTAAACCCACGCATATGCATTACCTAGTCAGTGTTGTGTTAGTTCACAATTAATATGAACTAGTTCAAAGTTCAGTTCACAGATTTTAAAATGAACTAGTTCAGTTCATAGTTCATATTTTTTAAAAAATGAACTAAGTTCACAGTCCCAAAAAATGAACTAGTTATTTTTTTACGTTCATTTTTAACGCACTCATCCAAGCATTTTTTTTCTTCATTAGTCTCTTCTTATCTATTCATCCCCAACTCCCAATCATTGCCAGAAAGTCCAAAAATGGAATCACAGCTTTTATTTAACAAGTTATAGTACTGAAAAAAATGTCAGTAGATTCAAACTACATGCTGAAAGTAAGGTCCAGCAAAGTTTCTGTAGATGCAATTGTCCTTCATTACAACTGCACGAATCACATTCCAATACAGTTCAAAAAACATAAGCCAACACCAACAATGTTACAGTAGGCAAGAACACTGAGTAAAAGGCGTCCAGTGCACCACACCTCTGAATTTCCCATTGACTGTAATGGAATAACTCCTGCTATTATTTTGTTATTTAAAAGGTATACAATCGTAAATCTTTCCGGTGTAGGACTGGATTACATTATAAAAAAAAGAATCGAGGCGCAATTTTGCTTGACACTTTTCGAGAATGAAGTCATAAGAGCTTGTTTTAGTCAACGGTTATAATCCATTGGTAGGTCAATATGACTCACATCTGACTCTGATTGGTCACTCGCATAGCATTGGTGAATATTCTGCAAGAACATTGCTGTAAGTAGTTTGAGCTCCCATGGTTACTGAGGTATGTTTTCATCTCACGGAACCGACAGCCGAGCAGTATGCTGAAGCGCTATCTTCGCTGGCAATCATAGAAAGCTAGCCAGTTTGGTCGACTGCCTTAGCTAGGATTGCGTTATCGTAATAAAAAAAAAAAGAAAAGAAAAAGAAAAAAAAAACAAAAAAACACAGCTTGCTCACGAAATAGTCCCTAGATAGGCAGATGCCTGATAAGGATGCTTCTATTTGTACAGTTCATCCGGAATGAACACCACTGACGTTACACGAACGTTTCTGCCAGGTCATTCGCTATGGCTAATGCTATGTAGATATGCAACTTGGCTAACATTAAATGGGCATGAGAGCTGGCTGGCCATCACCCTTAGTAAGAAACCTGGGTTTATTGTGCCAACTAAGTTTATCTAGCTAGCTAAATTACAGATAAAGTTTGCCATCACAGCCGTCCACAGCGACCCGATTACCTAACACGCCAGCTAGACAAGTGGCTAGCTAGTGTTGCGCTTACCATTAAGACGTGTTTTTATATGCTCGACATCTCGAACAGTGTCATGTAAAATTGCGCATTAATTTTTACTCTTATGCGTTTTTCGATCACAACTATGTTGAAATTGTTTCGGAAGACCCCTTAGTTTGGCGGAAAATAGCAGGAATTTCTCCATTACACTCTCCATGGGAAATTCAGAAGTGTGGTGCACTAACCGCCATAGGTTTCTTCAACTGCGCTCGTAGAAGGAAGCAGCGGCAGCCTCTCAGCCTCTCCGGTTCTATATACATTCATTGGCATCGACCGAGCGGCGACAGCGTCAGTTGATGACGTCATCACAAAGATACTGGGAGAAGTAGTTTTGGCAACAACATTGAACGCCCGCTATTCCCTTCCAAAATGAACTCGTTCAGGGAATCGTTCGTTTTCGGCAGGTGCGTGCGTTCAGTTCATCGTTCGTCAAAAAAATGAACGTGTTCATGAACGCCGTTCTTTTTTCCCGCTCACGCACAACACTGTACCTAGTTAATGGAATGCCAGGATGAGTTTTTTGAAATGGACAACAATAAGATTCATTTGATTTGTTTGTTCATAAATAACTAATGATATGTGTTATGGCCCCAATTTGTTATGGCGTCAATTTGTTATGACGTCACGGACAGCAAGGGATAACAGACAAAATTCTCAAACTTCAACAGATTTAATTAAACAAACACTTAGAACTAATCTACAATCTACCCTACTGACCAAGATTGAAATAAAAAAAAGAGATATTTACAGTCCCTTGGTAATTGAGATGGGCTGCTTTGTTGCGATGTCCTGGGACAGGAAAATGCTCCAACACAGGCAAAAATCCACAAAAAGCTTCACAGGTCTTGAAAAGAGTGACAGGTCTGGTCAAATGTATCCTTCCACAATTTCTCCTTGCAATTTCTCCTACTACCCTTCACTCTCTCAATTTTTCTCCTTATATACTCTTTTCCAGCCCCCTCTGAGGCATGCCCAGGACATGCCCCAAACCTAGCTCCAGACTTGGCTTAACAAAAAAAAATGTCAATACTGCCATCTAGTGGCTTTTTTTTTTTTTTTTTCCCACATTACATATGTACTTTGGAAGCAGTGCACTTTGATACAACAGGCTCGCCATCACCTGACACAACTATGTCAAACCTCTCCTGCACTGCAGAGCTCACCCTCTGGCACTGGGCATTTTAAGACTGTCCTTGCTTGAGTTTAGAGGTCACTTGACTCTGGGTGAGGTTATCCATTGTGATAAATGAATATCCAATTGAGCAGTATGAATTATCCAATAGAGAGTACTTGTATGATCAGTAGCAGAATGTGATGAAATGCGATCTAAATAGCTTAAATAGTAAGTTCATACAGCCACAACCTGAGTAATAATTGGCATTTGGACTGTGCTCAATTGCAATCACGCTGTGATTATAGCAGGTGTCATGGATTTGCCCCCGCCGGCTGCAAACAGCAAACCGATCTGTGATCTGAACCTTATTCCTCACTATTATAAAAGAGGAAAGTCACTTTAAGTAACGGACTACGAGGGTCAGGAACTGATAGAGTGGGGTCTCCAGCCGGCTCCTTTATCGCTCAGTTAAGACTTATGATCCAATGCAAAAAACAGAGACTATTCAACTTAACTTGATAATTGCTTAACTGTCTCAACATGTCATTGTGGGTTGTACACTCTTATCCCATAGGTGGATTTAAAGTTCACTTAACATTTTACGACAATGTAAGGCATGATTTTGTATGAAAGGTTCTGAAGGTTCTAGATAATTGAGAAGGTCCCTGACCTGCAATTATTCATTATTCATTTTTGTCCACTGCACTACATCGCTGTGATTGTAAAGCAAATGACGTGATTGTGCTCATGCAGGTGCTTTCTTCAAGATTTCACACCTGACGCAAAAATTTCTTGAGGTGCAATTATTATGCCAGAATCCCAGAGAGATTAAGATTTTTGACGCAAGTGTATTGTGAGGACTGCCCACCCTGTTCCTGTTCTTCTCTGGCCCCACTTCTCTGGCCCTGAGTCACTCCTCTCTCTCTCTCGCTCCTGAGTCTACTTCACCTCTCTCACTCGCTCCTGAGTCTTCTTCACTTCTCTCACTCGCTCCTGAGTCTACTTCACCTCTCTCACTCGCTCCTGAGTCTACTTCACCTCTCTCACTCGCGCTTTCTCCCTCCAGACAGCCGTGTCGCAGACACTCGTCCTTCAGCGTCGCTTTACTTCACACACATGCCCTCAGAACGGCAGCGAGGCGTTTCTTACCCACAAAAGGCTGCACGCTCACACCTGCCAAACGGAGGCCACTGCAGGGAGAACCAAAAAGATTTCTCGAGAACAGGTATTTAAATCGTAAAACTACAAATGCACTATGTTTTTTGCAATATATGGCATCTTTTGTATCGTGGAATTTACGTGCAGCAGCCAATAAATACAATATGACACTGAATTTCCGAATATGCGGAATAATGGAAACAAAATGGCTTAATATGCTAACTTTCTGTGATTTGTTATTTAACCTCAATTCCAAAAAAAAATTGGGACAGTTCATAAAATTAATTAATTTGGAAATTATCTTTTTTTTCTCTTTTATTGAGAGAAACAAGTAAAACTGTTTGAAAAAAAACCTTTCACTGGTGCCTAATCATTTTTGGAAATATTCGTAAATTCCAAATATAATGCCTGCAACGGGTTCCAAAGAATTGGGACACAGGAATGGAAAGACTGGAAATGTTGAGGAGTCTTCAGAAAAACAGTACTTTTTGAAAAATACGCAGGCAAACAGGTGAATTGGCAATTTGATAATGACCGGGTTTTAAATAAGCGGTCACGAAGGGGCATGTTCATTTAGAAGTGAGACCGTATGAGGTTTTCCCCTTTTCTAAAAGCTGCATGAGCACATTGTGAAAAAGCTTGAGTACTCTTCTCAATGTGCAATTGTACGGAATTTACCGATCTCACAATTTACAGTCCAAAATATAATGAAATGATTCTGAGAATCTGGAAAAAAACAGAGCACTCTCTTTGCATAAAATATTGGATGCACATGACCTTTAAGCTCTCAGACAGAACTGCATTAACTGACATCTTCTGCAATGGACATAACTAGTTGTACATGGGCTCGTAAATACAACGTACTTCAGAAGACCTGTGTCAGAGATTAAGATTCACTGTAGCATCATCAAATGCAAGTTAAGACTAGAAAACACAGCCAAAACACCATCCAGAAGAACTGCCAACTTCTCTGGTTTCTAGCTCATCTGAAAAAGAACGACAGTGAAGCGGGAAGGTGGGAAGCAGTGCTGCAGTCGGAGTCCATCTTACAAATAGTTTTTGGAGATAATGGATGTTGTGTTCGCAGGGCCAAAGAGGAAAACAACCATCCCGACTGTTATCAGTATCATGTTCAAAAGCTAACATCTGTCATGGTCCTGGGATGAATTAGGCTACTGTGCTCATTTTGGGCAACTGAAGATGAAAATGACAAAGAAGGGTACAGGCGCAATTTGGGACAATATACAGTACTGTGCAAAAGTTTTAGGGACCCTATACTTTTAAAAATTTACATCTGGCATTAGATCTTTATTTTTTGTTTTCCTCATTAGTGTTGCTGAAGATTGAAAGCATATCTGAATTCTAAATTCTAATTTAAAAAATAGTTTCATAAATAAATGTTGGGATTTCAATAAAAACAGTTGATACAGATCTGCCCTGAAATGACAAAAGGAAGCAAGTCCATATTTTGTTAAAATTGAGTTACATATAATTTTGGAATCAGGGAAGTAAGTCCGTTTTCTTTTAGGTTATTTTCTGCAAAACATGTTCTAGTTCGGCCGTACTTGCCAGTGCAGAAGGAAGCAAGTCCAACACTTAGGCTACATTATCATGACAGAGAGAAGCATGTCCATATCCAATGAGGCGGGCTGGTTCAAAACTTTCAGCCAATGAAATTCTTGTTTACAAAGTGGACTAAGGCTGCAGTCAGTGCATGAGGCATGTGAAGAGAACTTTGTTTACAAAAACAACTTCTCAAATTCCTTGAAAATGCTCAAGTTTGCAGATGTTTTTAAAACTTTGATTGAAAGGCAAGTATTTCTGTACATTTTATAGTAGTATATTCACTGAATTCATTGACTCTGCATGACTTATTTGGGTGTCTTTGATGGACTCGCTGATTCAGTTTTAGTCACACCTAATGTTGGTTTTATTTTGTTTTTAACAGTTTACAACTTTGTTTAGTACATCTCTCGGTGATTGGAAAGTTTACATTTCATTATTTTTGCAAGCATATTTGCCCAATGAAATTGCTTTAAATGTGCCTAAGACTCTTGCACAGTACTATATGTGACTTCCAGATATTGTCTTTTTCAGAGGTGCCCCTGTGTGTTCTGGATAATGGCAAGCCTCACACGGCACGGATTAAAACAGCATGGCTGTGTTATTTTGCCTGAATCCCTCAGAGATTAAGATTTTGGTACAAACATGTTGTGAGGGACCACCCACCCTGTTTTTCTCCCCCTTTCTTTTGCCATCCTCTCCGTGTCCCTGTCCCTCACTCGGTCTTGTGTCTCCTTCACTTTTCTCACCTGCACTCTTTCCATCCAGACAGCAGTGTTGCAGACACTCGTCTCTCAGCTTTGCTTTACTCCAAATGCATTCCATCAGATCAGCAGTGAGGTGCATGAGACCGGCTGAAGGCTGCGTGCTCTCAACTTCCAAACGGAGGGCTCTTTTGGGAGAACCACAACAGATCCTCGAGAACAGCTAATTAAATCGTAAAGCTACAATGCAGTTGCGCAAAATTTGCGCATTTTTTGTGACGATGAAGTTTCATCCCGTCATAAGACATTATACAACCCCATTTCCAAAAAAGATGGGATGCTGTGTAACATGTCAATGAAAACAGAATGCAATAATTATCAAATCATTTGACTTATATATTTATTTGCAAATAGTACAAAGCCAATATATCAGATGTTAAAATGGATTAATTTTATTCATTTATTTTTTTTAAAATATCTGCTCATTTTGAATTTCATGACAGCAACATGTTTTTTAAAAGTTGGGACGGGAGAACAAAAGACAGGAAAAAATGCATGATGCTAAAAAAAAGATAACTGGTAGAACATCTCACAGCTTTTAGATTATTGCACAACAGGTCAGTAACATGAATGGGGGAATAAAAGTCTTTCATAAGTACATTTGGTGTGGGTTTAACCACTCTGTGAAAGACTGCATGGGGAAATAGTTCAAGAATCTAAGAATAACATTTTCAACTTTTAAATTGTGATGACTTTGTAGATTTTATACTCTACAGTGCATAATATCATGAAAAAAATGAAAATCCAGAAAAATATTTGTACACATGGGATAAGGCCAAAATGCAGTTTTGAATGGCTGTGATTTTAGAGTATTTAGGCACCACTCCATCACAAAAAAGACAGGATTCTGCAGTGAAAATCACTGCATGGACTCAGGAAAACCTCTGTAAACCACTTTCAGTAAACTCAGTTTGTCACTGCTTGTACAACTGCAAATTAAAACTCTGCAAGGTAGATATTAAACCATATATAAACAAGATTCAGACACGCTACCTGCGTATCTGGGCCTGAGCTCATTTAAAATGTGCTGAGGCGCAGTGGAAAACTGCCCTGTTGTTTGACTATTAAAAATGAGAAATTTAGGAAATCATGGATGCCACATCCTGTGGACGAAAGAGGAGGAGACAATCTGGCTTGATATCGGCAAACAAATTCAGAAGGCGGCATCCATCATAGTATGGGGGTGCATTTGTACACATGGCATGGGTAACTTACGCATCCATGAAGACACCATTAATGGTGAAGGATATATACAGATTTTTGTTAAAGATTTTCAGCCATTCAGATGCCTTTTTTCAGGGAAGGCCTCGCTCATTTCAGCAACACCATGCCAAACACAATACTCTGCATGTATCACAACAACATGTCACTGAAGTAAAAGTGGGTGCTAAAGTAGTCTGCCTGCAGTCCAGACCTGTCACCGTCTGTCAATATTTGATGCATTATGAAACAAAAAGTATGACTAAGGAGGATGCAAAGCATTGAGCAGCTGAAATCCAACATAGAGCAAGAATGGGAAAACATCTTGCTGTCAAAACTACCGTAAGGTGCCTTAGTTCCCAAATGCTTACAGAGTGTTGACTGAAGAAGACATGATGCTATACAGTGGTAAACATTCCCTCATGCTAACTTTTTGAATCGTGTTGCTGGCATCAAATTCAAAATGAGCACATATTTTCCAAAAAACCTGTTTCAACATTGGATATATTGTCTTTGTACTATTTTCAAACAGATATAAAGTTTGAATGATTTGAAAATCATTGCATTCTGTTTATATTCACATCTTATACAGCGTCCAAACTTTTTTGGAAAAGGGGTTGTAGATTGAATCTGTTGTGTCAGATTCAATCTTACGCACTGTGGCCAACAGGTTATGCAATAGGACTGTGGTTTTGATGAATGAACTCTTTTTTTATTTGTTGTACAACCCGAATTTTACAAGAATTGGAACAGTATGGAAAATCAAAATAAAATAAGAATTGATTTTCTGGAATTTAGTTGGGAGCAGCACAACAATAAGTTTTTGTAGTTTCAGCCAAACAACTGTGTTAATTCTGGTATAAAATCCAATTTGTAAATTCCTGATGTGATGCCCACAACTCCTTTGCTCAAGATCTGAGGCAGGCAAATCAGAAGATTGGAAAAGTTGTGAAATCTCCAGAAAAACACCAGTTTCGATATTCCACAGCCAAACAGTTTACAGGTTATTTAATTATGATTGGGTATAAAATGAGACGTCACAATAGGCACCGATATGACCTAGCCAGATTTACAAGGATTCACGACTTTTTCCCAAAGCTGCGGGAACAAATTGTAAAACAGTGTCAATGAATAATTGCATGGAATTTAATAATCTCACTGTAGTGAAAAGCCTGGTCTTGAGCTCATCTGAAAAAGAATGATGGGGGAGTAGGAAGGAGCACCAGTCTTTGCTCTCTTGGCAAATAAATGTGCAAAACAAAGAGCAACAAAAACCTTTTCTTCATCATTACACTTTATATGTTGAGGACTTTAAAACCAAGCCCATAATATCATTAATAAATGACAGCATGAATTAGCTCTTCTGTTGACTCTACACGGTCTAGAAAGATTTGAATTATGAAACAATTTTAAAAGACAATAATTCCTCCAAAGTTCACCACATATGGATTTTTAAAACCGATTTTCGTGTCGACAGTACACTTTTTATGATATTTAGATTTACAGGGAGTGAAACATGTTGGAAGTACAAATATGTATAATTTTGCCACTGTGCAAATGCTCATGAACATTTTGGGTGATGTAAGTGTTTGTAACAAAACTTTGGTGCTAAACAGCTCCTGTGGTGTTTCTCTAGGTCCTGCTAAAGTCCCTGAAGGAAAGTGGAGCCCTGCGGACCCTCTTCTTGACTTTGGAAGTCTCACCACAGTGAGGAAGGGTTACCTGTACTGCAACTTGGTGTATATATGCACTTCATAAACAGAAGTGAGAGTTAAGTAGTCATTTTTCATCACCACTTGGACCATGCTGTGTGATTATGTTTACTGCAGTTGTCTTTATAAACTGCCCACTCTGGGGTAAAGCTCAGGGAGATACTCATAATATGTGCTCCTAGTCAATGCTGAGATGCGATCCATTTCATGCGCTTTAGTGAGATTAATTCAAATTCTAGTTGTAGATTTATTGTCTTAATAAAAATTCATGTTTAGGAATGCATATAACTTAATTCATGTAAATACACATTTTAAGGGGTCACTAATGTGCAATTTTATTTCTAATCATGAGGGTTAGTTTGACAAAGACAAGTATAGCCTATTCTTAGACTAAATTGAATTTTTAATGGAGAACCTTGATAAAAACTAAATCTAGTCCAAAGCCAAGCTGTATCTGTGTGTGAGACACAAACCCTTAGTGTTGAAAAAAATGTTTTTTTCCGCATTTGGATTTAGGAGATATACGGAAAACTTGAGATTCAGCAATACCAGAGCAGATGGCGCTCAGAACCTTCAAGCTTACCGTCTCCACCTTCTCCAACATCTCCAACTTCACAGCAGGCAAAGAGACAGATGTCCTACTGCCTGAGGGCCCTTATCAGGCAGTGGAGGTGGTGATCATTGCACTGGTTACAGGGTTGATTAGTCTTGTCACGAATTACTGGGAACATACTGGTCTTACTTTCAATCATAATCAACAGGAACCTACAGACCATAAACAACTACTTCCTCTTCAGCCTAGCATGTGCAGACCTGATTGTTGGGGTCAGCTCCATGAACCTGTACACAGTCTACATTCTAGTTGGATATTGGCCATTGGGGGCAGAAGTCTGTGACCTTTGGCTGGCCCTGGACTATGTAGTCAGCTATGCCTCTGTCTTCCATCTCACTGTCATCAGCTTTGACCGTTACTTCTGCATCACCAAGCCACTCAGCTACCCTGCAAGGAGGACCACCAGGATGGCGGGCATGATGATTGCAGCAGTCTGGGTTTTTTCCTTTGTCTCGTGGGCTCCAGCCATCCTGTTCTGGCAGTTTATCGTAGGTGAGCGCACTGTGCCAGAGGGCGAGTGCTACATCCAGTTTCTGTCTAATCCAACTATCATTTTAATCACCTCTATTGTTTTCTTCTACCTACCTGTTATCATCATGAGCTTACTGTACTGGCAGATCTCCAGGGCCAGCAAGAGCCGCATGAAGTCAGGCAAGCACGAACCAGAGCAGGATAACCCATCCAGCAACAAAGCAGGAAGCCACATCACCATGCCTCACAATGACAACTACGTGAAAACCCATCACACTGAGAAGAGCCAGAATGGCGGAACAGGTGGAGTCGGGGAGGAGGAGCCGAGTGCACCAGTACATCCTGAGAGAAATGAAATTTCTGAGGCCCCTGCAGGTTTTGAGGAAAATCCCAAAGCTCTCAGCCTAAATGCTACAACAGTAAAGCAGCGGCCCAAGAAGAAGGCATTGTCATCGCGGGAGAAAAAAGTTACCCGCACAGTAATGGCCATTCTTGTCGCCTTCATGGTCACATGGACACCATATAGCGTTATGGTGCTCATCACCACCTTCTGTTCAACCTGTGTTCCCTACAGCATGTGGACCTGTGGCTATTGGCTCTGCTACATCAACAGCACCATCAATCCAGCCTGCTATGCTCTCTGCAATGTCTCCTTCAAGAAGACCTTCAAACAACTCCTGCTCTGCCAGCACAAGGACATTCGCTTGGGCAGATAGAGAGGTGTGATTAATTGTTTGTTTGTTTCTGCAGGTGCTCTTGTCTGTCATTTCTTTACATATTCTCCTGCATCACTTTAAAAAAATGGCAGGTACAAGCTCAGGAAGTATAACTACAGAAAAACAACCGATAGATGTTACCTCAAATTTCACATTTCTTTGCCTGTGAACTTCATCAGAATTCAAGCATATTTAACTCAGAACTGAGACTCATAGAGTTTACAGAGATTCTGGAGATCAGGAAGGGCATCCGTTTATTGTAATTTATATTTTCATCTCATATCAATGATGTTTTAGGGTCAATGACGTGACATTGTCCGAGTCCACTACTTTGGTTTAAAATAATTTTAAATGATTTAAATGATAAGCATCATTTTATTCTATAAAACCGGCTATGTTTGAACATATTTCCAGTTTATCATAAAAATGAACTATATTTTATGTTTTGCCATCTTAAACCCTCAACATGTCAGGTGGCGCGACCGTACGAGCAAGTTAACACTATGTGAAATGTATTAAATTTGTCATTCAAAATATGAATTAATATAATATTAATATGGGGGCATAATTTTATATTGAAAACCTTTCAAATAAACAAAGTTTAATAGTTTAATTGTTCTTAAGTTGTTTGGAAAACCAAAATACCCGCCCCCTACAATAAAGAATCCATAAGTTACTTTTAATACCCAGCTCAATTACAAAATAGTATGAGGCAGAGTAGACACTCTCAGGTATACTTACTAAAAAAATCACTTCGAAAAAAAAGAGGGAAGTATGTTTTTTTTTCAAGAAACTTTTGGTTGTGCCACCTGACATTTTTTGGCTGGTGAAATTGCAAATACAGTCTAAAACTGTACTAAAACCCTGTAAATGTTGTGCAACCATTAAGACTTGTTTAAACACGCTCTTCCAACTTCAAATAAATGTGTTCTGTACTTTTTTCAAGATTTATTTAAAAAAAAACATTTTTAAAAGGCTTATTTGTCATTGACCCATTACTGAATGTACAGTGCCATACAAAAGATTGCAGTCAACTAAAAATGTTGACGGTCAAAAAAAAATTTATATTTTTTTTAATTTAAAAAACCAAGCATGAAATACTCACATCCCTCCAACACGGGATGGCTGATATCTGGCCTTGAAACAAAATGGATTGACAAACTGGAGGATGGACAAAAGTTTGAAAATGCTCTTCCTCAAAAATTAAAAAGTATCCATGCATTAAATTGTTTGAGAAATATTGAACCAAATGAAAGTTCATGTCTGACTTCCTGTTTGTCTGTAATACAAACTTAGTCTGTCTGTGATCTTTTTAGGGATACAAATCATTGAATTTTCACCATGTCAAATGATCAAGACCAGCCAGGAAATGCACATCCAAAAACACTTTCCATATTGCACACACTCACACACACAACCACACGTACACATACACACACACACCCATTCATTCACACAGGCGCATACCCACAAACACAGATGCAAACACATGCACGAATGCATCCACACAGGCACATACAGACATACAATAACACATATATCACACACACATCATGTCCCAAGCTGACCAAGAGTCACCAAGACTCTTGCATCCAAAGACCTATTTCATATCACAGACGGATATACATACACAGATGCATGAATACATTTGGACCAGCACAGGAGCAGGCTTACATACAAACAAACACAAATGCACGCGTGCACACACAAACAACTCTTTGACACCTGAACATCCAAATTTACTTCCATAAACTAAAATGTGGGCTTGAAATAAGCAGCCAAAAAAACCAATAGAATATCTATTATAAGTTTAGTAGCAGTTTACTTCAACGCATAAATTCATAAACTAAAAAGTGGATAAATGACATGATGGTGCAGTGGGCTGCGTGGGCCAACTTTTCTATCCCCACCCCGCCCCACACCCGCAGGCTTTCAGCCCGAACCCACATTTTTTCAAGATTTGAGCCCGCACCCGCCCCACACCCGCAAGTACTAGCCCACACCCGCACCCACACCCACATGTACCATGACTGTTGTACCCGCAGTTACCTGCAGTTTCAAAATCTTACCCACTTAAACCCACGCATATGCATTACCTAGTTAATGGAATTCCAGGATGAGTTTTTTGAAATGGACAACAATAAGATTCATTTGATTTGTTTATTCATAAATAACTAATGATATGTACATTGGAAGCAGTGCACTTTGATACAATAGGCTCGCCATCACCTGACACAACTATGCCAAACCTCTCCCACACTGCAGAGCTCACCCTGGTACTGGGTACACTAAGATTGAACTGTCCTTGCTTGAGTTTAGAAGTCACTTGACTCTGGGTGAGGTTATTCATTGTGATGAATGAATATCCAATTGAGCAGTGTGAATTATCTAATAGAGAGAACTTGTTTGATCAATAGCAGAACGTGATGAAATGCAATCTAAATTGCTTAAATAGTAAGTTCATACAGCCACAACCTGAGTAATAATTGGCATTTGGACTGTGCTCAATTGCAATCACACTGTGATTATAGAAGGAAAGGCAAAATTTTTAATGACACCAAAGAGAGGAGAATTGCAATTGACATAATTGATTACAAATGGAAAGGAGTTACAGCTGACAGCAATGGGGTGGCTAATTGCAATTCTGATTGCAATTGACAATACATGTAAGTAGTACAACCCCAATTCCAAAAAAGTTGGGACAAAGTGTAAATTGTGAATAAAATCAAAACGCAATGACTTTCAAATCACACCAGCCAGTATTTTGTTCACAACGGAACAAAGATAACATAGCAAATGTTGGAATTGAGAAATTTTACAATTTTATCCGCAAAATGAGCTCATTTCAAATTTGATGGCTGCTACTGGTCTCAAAAAAGTTGGGGCAGGGGACTGTTTACCATGGTGTAGCATCCCCTCTTCTTTTTAACACAGAGTGGAGGCGTCTGGGCATTGAGGAGACAAGTTTCTTGAGTTTATCCATTGGAATTTGATCCGACTCTTGTTTAATACAGGCTTCCAGCTGCTGGAGAGTTTCAACCCTCCAGACTAACTTTTGGACCTAGGAGCGCACGCACTCCCAACCTGAGAAAGTTGGGCGCGCAGGCCAAAATTTAGGTGCTCAGGCCAAAACTGTGGTCATGCAAAGGACCACGATACTTTTCTGAATATTTACAAGCCCAAATAAAGATACCTGAACAGACTATCAGTTGTTGCTACATTTATTTAAGAATCATTGTCAGAAAGCATTTGTGAACTGAAAAGTAGATACTGATGTTCACAAGAATGTTTGAAAAATGCATAAATGTAGTTATCATTTTGGAGAGTTATCATACAAGTCTAAATGTATGCACAAGTCTCCATTGCCCCAAGGGACAACTTTTCATCAAACCCTCCCCTGTACATAAACTGAATCATTCATAGAAAAATTATGGCCAAATTTAGATGAACACCCCCCTAAAACCAACATTCGGGGATAAATCAATGAATAACTCCCAATTATCACAGTGCTAGTTCTAAAATTTATAACTGTTATTGTTGCTGCCATCCCAAGGAACAATTTGACACCAAACATGGCTTAATTGCTTTGAAAATATGAAACCCAGAAGGAATTGAAGCCGTAAAAAGCATAATTTGGCTACATTTTTTCATCACAAATTGAAAGTTTAACATTAAAATTAATATAGTTCTCAAAGTGATCCACCCTAAATATTTGGTAGAAAGTAGGTGCAGTATGCCAAGTTCGTTTGCACAAAGTTTCAAGAAATTCTTTCACCGGTAACAATGTAGTAGGACGGCTTCTTATAAAAATAATAATAATTATTATTATTTTTTTAAATTATTTTAAATTATTTTATTTTTTTATTTCGCTATTTAGATTTTGCACATTTCGAAGGGTAACGGAAACGCACACAGAGAGTGAGGACGAAGTCCGACGTTATTATCCCCAAAAAACAGTCTGCTTCGTGACCGTACGCTATTCGTGACACAGACTCATATTTGAGGCATTGCGCTGATAAGCCTATGGTCGTCGCTGGAGATCATTGGGCAGGCGTCACCAGTTAGTTTTTATCAGTTTTGAACATTTGCAGCAATCGACAAAATACTATTCCTCTGACAGCAGGCCAATTATCGGAACCCCAAAGAAAACAGACTATAAATCTCGAGGAACCACAGCTTTTCTCATCTTTATCGTACTCCAATGAAAATAAATAATCTTGCACTCGGACCAATCAGTCACCGATTTCATACATGCGGCATGAATAATCATGTACATGCGGAACTTCAGATCTGAGTGGAAGTGCGCATCCAACCTAATCCATCAGGATGGAAGGTTAGCGACTGATATTGAAACGCTAAATAAAACCATTCGCCACTGGACGCAAGCACCCATAGCTGGTATCAACGAGACTCAAAACTGTGTCACGAACGGTCTACGGTCACGAAGCAGACTGTGTTTTTGGGCTAATAACGTCCGACATCATTCTCACTCTCCAGGTGCGTTTCCATTACCCTTAGAAATGCGCAAAATCTAAATAGCGAAATAAAAGCCGGTAATGAAAACACTTTCTGATAACATGAAATTTGCTCTCCGATCTGCAGTATTAGTCACCGAAGCCAAGGCCTAATACGTAGACTATTGGACTTCTGCAGCAGACCAGCTAGTGTACTAGTAATTTCGCGTTTTGTAGAGCATTTACATCGTTAGTGTCAGACAAGGTTTTACAAATCAGCCGCGCGCACAACTCAGCTGACAGTGACAAGGTTGAATGCTTTGCCATTCTCATCGATGCATTGAGTACAGCCGAGCTGTGATTGGCTGATGGCACCAACCGATCTGTGATTGGCTGATGTACGTAATGGTACCAACTGACCAGCAGAAAAAAATTTTCGGCCGGCGGCTAATAATTAGGGAGTGTATCGCTGCCCAGAATAGGCGCACAGTGCATAAAAGTGTTGGTCACGTGAGAATGTAAGTCGCTAAATGTAAATCTTGGTCGCAGACTGGAGCGCTGAGTTCTGGGTCTCCTTTGACGGACTTTTCATTTAATTATGCGCCAAATCTTCTCAATTGGTGAAAGATCAGGACTGCAGGCAGGCCAGTTCAGCACAAGGTCTCTTCTACTACGAAGTCATGCTGTTGTAATAGCCACAGTATTGTCCTGCTGAAATACACAAGGCCTTCCCTGGATTAAATGTCGTCTGGGGGGAGCATATGTTGTTCTAAAACCTTCATATACCTTTCAGCATTCATGGTGTTTTTTAAAACATGCAAGTGTCCCACACCATATGCACTAATGCATCCCCACACCATCAGAGATGCCGGCTTTTGAACTGAACGCTGATAACAGGAGGGGTGGTCTTTCTCCTCTTTAGCCCGGAGGACACGACACCCATGATTTGCAACAAGAATGTCAAATTTGGACTCGTCTGACTACAGGACACTTTGCCACTTTGCTACAGTCCATTTTAAATGAGCCTTGGCCCACAGAACATGACGGCGCTTCTGGATCATGCTCAACAATGGCTTCCTTTTTGCAAGATAGAGTTTTAGATGGCATCTGTGGATGGCACGGCGGACTGTGTTTACAGACAGTGGTTTCTTGAAGTATTCCTTGGCCCATTTAGTAATGTCAATGACAGAATCATGCCGGTGAGTGATGCAGTGGCGTCTGAGGGCCCGAAGATCACGGGCATCCAGTAAAGGTCTTCGGCCTCGTCCCTTAGGCACAGAGATTTTTCCAGTTTCTCCGAATCTTTTGATGATGTTATGCACTGGCGATCATGAGACCTTCAAAGCCTTTGCAATTTGACGTTTAGGAACATTGTTTTTAAAGTATTCCACAATTTTTTACACAAGCCTTCACAGGTTGGAGAGCCTCTGCCATCTTTACTTCTGAGAGACTCAGCCTCTCTAAGACATCCCTTTCATAGCCAGTCTACACACCTGATGCCAGTTAACTTAATTACTTGCTAAATGTTCTGTCAGCTGATTCTCTTATATATTAATTGCTTTTCAGCCTTTTTTTTTGGTCTGTGTCCCAACTTTTTTGAGACCTGTTGCAGCCATAAAATTTGAAATAAGCTCATTTTGTGGACAAAAATATAAAATGTCTCAGTTTCAACATTTGAAATGTTATCTGTGTTCTATTGTAAATAGCATATTGGCTCATGTGATCTGAAAGTCATTGCATTTTGATTTTATTCACAATTTACACTTCGTCCCAACTATTTCGGAATTGGAATTGTAAATAAAAATAAAAATAAAATGCTAAAAATTCCAAGCAGTAAGTATTCATAACTGTATCAAGTTCCAGAGCGTACACGAAATGAAAAGAAAATTCTGATGAAAAATATCCTCCAGTCCCAAAGGCCGGTGAATTCAAATACTGTAAGGGATCAAAATAGCATGAAATGAGAGGGATTTCACTGTCCAAACTTAATCTTCTGTAATTGAAAAGATAAGAACAGAAGAGTTTCAAGCCAGCGGCCGATCATGTCGCTCCTGATAGCAACATCAAGGCTTCCGCCCCGACCCGGTGTGCTAAACATAAAATCTTCAGTGTTAGTAGTAGTGATGGGAAGATGAAGCTTCATGAACCATTTTCTTTATTTTCTGTGCCCACACGATGGTGCACTCTGTTCAACAAAGGCTTGTAAGTTCATTCTGTAAGCCTTCTTTTTTTAACTTTGGGCGCCATCTTGTGGGCACAAAAAATAAAGAAAATGGCTCATGAAGCTTCATCTTCCCATCACTAGTTAGTAGCAGCAGCCTGTCTGTTTCTTGTGCTTTGTGCCCACTTGCTACATGAACCACACCTTCACATGCATGCGGGAAGATATTTTAATTAGGGGGCGCTGCCAACCAAAAGTAAAAGTGTGACGCCATTTTTCTTAACGCAGCATGAAGGCATTATGACGATCTTTGCAACAGCATCATAGCAGCGAAATTATGCAAATAAATAGTGAAATAAAAGAAAACTCACTGCATAAATCATAACCAGTTACAAAAAAATTATCATTTATAATCGTTTTGTTGTCCAAGGGCCTATATTTTTTTCTACATTTTATCCATAAACTGTAGAAAAAGACAGACAAAGCAACTGTGACGTCACCCATTGGTTTCAGCATACCATTTAGGAAGCCTTGATTTTGGCAATTTGAACAGCGCCATTTTGTCATTTTGAGACCGGATGTGATTCCTACTGGACAAGAGCGTGAATTGAAGATCCAGGGAGGAGCGAGGGATGTATCTACGGGTCGATCTGACCGTATCAGACAAGGACCAGAAGATAGCCACACCCCTAAAGCATATTCTGGCTTTATCCTCTATTCTAGTCTATTTGGGACCATAATTTACAAACATGAACATCATGATACAGCGAAGGAGACTTGAGAGTAGCGATAGATACCATAAAATAATGTGGAAAATCATTATTGAAATAATCAATCAATTGGTAAAGTACGGTCATTTTCTCATAGAGATCTACAGCATTGAACTTCTTTCTGTAGCCACCGACGTCGCCATCTGCTGGCCATTAAATAAAATGCCATTTTTCGAGTTTTCCGCATCGGCCTCACTTTTCAGACCCGAGTGCTGCGTCCATCTTATTACACAGTCACAGTGATTTTATCCCAGTACGTTCCTTTGTTATTGACGCGGCGCCTATATGTGTCATTTAAAAAGCCATCATGCTTGTTGCTTTAAGCAAAATTCAGTGATGATTTATGGCTTTTGTGTCAATATAAGAGCAGTTAACACAGACCGGTCACATTAGACCGCGAACATGAAATAACGCTGGAAGAGGGTTAACGAGCTCCGTTTTTAATTCAAAGAAAGCCAACAGAGTGGCGCACAGTGGAGAGCATACACAGAAAGACTAAAATAATGTGAGGAGTCCAAATAAAAAAAGAAAAATAACATGCAATGCTGAAGCAATAAAATGCAGCAACTCTCATGTAATCAGAACGATAACATAAACAAAGGTATGTGAGGTGCAGTCGGCGCCCGCACTGCGCGGAATTAGTTTTCGAGGACTGAAAAAATTCCGCAGGTGCAACAGCACTTAATTTGAATGGCCTATGGCTGACCCCTTGCAATTGCCCACGTAAGTGTTCCGAACCTTATGCCTCATCTAAATGAAACAAGAGAACAATTAAAGCACAGCGAATATGAGGAAGTGACAGAGAAGGGTCACCAGCCAACGTCTGATCACACTGTTTAGACTCATGATCCAATGTAAAAAATAACTGTTCAAATTATCAGTTATGGCGAGGCTGCCTCAAAATTTTCAGTGAAGTGCAGTTTGAGAAGAGCACTTGGTCACTCTATAGGCGGCTTTAAGGTTCTCTTACTCTACGACAGCCGAGACATTATTTTTTTCGATTGCAAAGTTTATGGTTTTGAGTCCTAGAAAGTTGCGGCCTCTCCTGACCTGCCGTTGTTTATCATTCACTTGAGTGCACTGCTCAACGTTCAGCCGATCAAAAGCCAGATTACGCGACGTGATTAAGCTCATGCACAGCACCATCCTGAATACTTCACGCCTGACGCAAATATTTCTTGAGGTGAAATTATTTTGCCAGAATCCCTGAGGGCTTAAGATTTTGACACAAGCGTGTCGTGAGGGACTGTCCACTCTGTTTTTCTACCCCTTATCTTATAGCCAGCCTCTCGTGTCTCTGTCCCTCACTCGCTCCTGAGTCTCCTCCACCTCTCTGTCACTGACGCTCATTCCCTCCAGACAGCAGCGTCGCATCCACTCGTCCCTCAGCGTAACGTTGCTCCCCAAGCAAGCCTTCGGACCGGCAGAGAGATGCATGAGACCGACTGAAGGCTGCGTACTCTCTCCTCTCAAACGGAGGGAAAAATTGGGGAAAACCACTACGAATCCTCGAGATCAGGTAATTAAATGGCAACCTACAGCGCAAATGCTGTTTGTTTAGTGGTGGCGTAATGCGGTAATAACGATAGGTAAAATGACATTATGGAGACAGTGCAGTTTACCAATGGCATCTGTGTCGCGGAATTTACGCAGCGCGGATTACAGATACAATATGACAACCAATTTGCGGATCCGCGGAGTCGTGGTGGCTAAATGGTTTTGATAAATTAGGCTACATTTCACTTATTTTTTTACAACATGATACAACCTCAATTCCAAAACAAGTGCAGCGCGTAAAATTAATTAATTTGCAAATTCTCGTTTGTTTGCATTTAGTTGAGAGCAGCACGAAAAACTGTTTAAAGATCACCTTAACAACTTGACCCTAATGATTCTATGAAATTTTCGCGATTTCCGAATGTGATACCTGCAACAGGTCCCGGAAAAAAATTGGAGGGGAATGGAAAGACTGGTGGAGCTGTGGAATCTTTACGAAAAACACCTATTTATTTTTAGGAAAAAGTCCTATTTTTCCAACATCACACAGGTAGACAGGTGAATAGGAAACAGATGATTTGATTAGGACTAGTGACTGTCCGTCGGCAGGAATAAAGGCCAGTGGTAACCTCACCTTTCACTGATGAATAACCTAAACCCCTCGCAGTTTACTTTTCCCAATTAGCAACAGTTGCTCAGACTAATTGGTGGAACCGACGACAGTCTAGTTTATTTTTGATAACATTGTCATAGATGACACCACAAAATTATAAGGCGTTTTCTTCTGCACATTAATCACTTCGTAAAACATCAATGTCTTTTTAATTTCTGCGATTATGTAGCTCGTGAAACAGCACACAATAAAAAAATGTTGGGTTGAATATAACCCAAATTGGGTTGTTTCTGCTACCCAGCACTGGGTCAAATATGGACAAACCCAATGCTTGGTTACTTTGACCTAGCACGATGGGTTGTACAATTAACCCAACTGCATGGGTTGATTGTATAACCCAACTTATGGGAAGCTATTACTCTAAACTGGGTTAAGATAACCCATATTTTAAGTTTGTGTTTTAAAATACAATACTGATGTTTCTGAATTTTTCCTCCCTCATTACGACTTGTACACATTACTACTGACCAAGTAACACAGTGTCTTGCATATTCTGACTTTTTTTTCTCCTTCATAGGCAACAGTTGCTTACCATTCATGCAGCATAATATTCAACTTGAAAATTTTCTAAACTTACTTGAGTTAACCGCAATCATTAAAGCAGACAAGTTGAAGCATCTTTTCAAATGATCAGTGTATTTTCTTTTTCAATTAAAACAGTACAGCGTTATCCATGTAAACAATCTCCATTCAATTTCCTGATCGGAAGTCTTAAAACCTTACACAGTTAAAGTTATAAACAGTACAAGTGGCAGTTTATGTAACATTTGGGTCGACAGCCATATAGGATCACATGGTTAAAATACTGCTCAGGCAGACAAATGAAGAGCCTTAAGATCACACACAACTGTCTGTGGAAAGTATGTCCAGTACATTAAAAACTTGAGTCCACAGTATCAAGGAGAGTGGGTCTGCTTCAGCGCCCATCTTCTAAAAACAAATGCTTGAGAGCATTGGCTGTGGTCTTTAAGGCCAAGGAAGGAAGGGAAGGGAAATCAACATAATAAAGAACCACAATATTCAACATTAGACAAATAAATCTAAACAAATTAAAAAAAATCTAAACACAGGGTGTAAACTGCTTCTGAAGATTTCAGCCACATCTTGCGGCATTTCTCAGTGGATTGAGTAGCTCAGTTCTTGAGGAGTCAGTTTTGTTATCATGAGATTAAGTTGTCTCATGTGATAACAGCTTGTTGTATGCAAGGTAGATGGTAACCCCCCACCCCCCCATCTCTGTTTAAAGATGGTCTGATGTTGGGTGTAAATGTCCTTGAACCTTCTTTGACCGTCCATGAAATCGTGGTTGATGACCTTTGACCACTTTCCAGTGGATGGAGTGGTTGGGTATGGTCTGCTATTCTGACGCCTTATGTGTTTCCACAGCCCTTTGTGTTCCTTCAGCAAAGCTGTAGAGAAGAGGAAAAATTATCAAGCAATAGCTCAACTTACTCTATGTCTCAATGAGCAGGTTACAGAGGCAGAAGGAAATACACTGCTTTGTCTAGGATACCTTGTGAATTGTGAATCACAATACACCACTGAGTTAGTGCCAGGGCTTGGTGTTATTACCAAAAATAAGCTGAAAATGCGTTTAATTATCTCCAAAAATATTGGGTCCATTTTGGTGAATGTCGAGTATGCTCCAAAGATTGTTCCCAAAGTATGTCCAAAGACACTGTTCACTCCTCAGTACTTATGCTGCGTTCCAGGCAACCCGTAACTCGTGTTTTTCCAACCTGTAACCCGTGAAAATGCACTGGAACGGCAGTACAACCCGTAACTTCCCACCCGTGAACTCGTACCAAATTGATGTACTCCCAGTTCCGACCAGTTTGTCGTAACTTTCCTGGAACGCTACAAAGTCGGAAGTCGTGACTTACGAGTTCAAAAGCCTGCCTGGAACGCAGCATTACACACATTCGGCTGACTCATCAGTTAATTTGCATTAATTAGACCAATCACTCTCACTCCACTAAAAGTTGAAAGAACTACTCGATCTACCCCCTGCCATTCTCGTTTCCTTCCGCATTCCCTATCCCACTGATTAATGTCATGTTTATATAAGTCGCTAAGTCAGTGTAAATTGTTGCTAGATTGTTCTGCCTGACTGAAGTTTCCTAGTCAGCTCTTTATCTTGAGTCCTAGTGCTCTCCGTCTTCAGTTATCTAGGTAGAAGTAGTATAACTGATGCAACTAGAGCAATTTAATACAAAACCCAAAACCAGTGAAGTTGGCACGTTATGTAAATCGTAGATAAAAACAGAATACAATGATTTGCAAATCCTTTTCAACTTATATTCAATTGAATACACTGCAAAGACAAGATGTTTAATGTCAAACTGAGAAACTTTTTTTTTTGCAAATAATCATTAACTTAGAATTTAAAGGCAGCAACACATTGCAAAAAAAGTTGGCACAGGGCCTTTTTTTACCACTGTGTTACATCACCTTTCCTTTTTAACGACACTCAGTAAACGTTTGGGAACTGAGGAGACCAATTTTGAAGCTTTTCAGGTGGAACTCTTTCCCATTCTTGCTTGATGTACAGCTTAAGTTGTTCAACAGTCCGGGGTCTCCGTGGTCGTATTTTACACTTCATAATGCGCCACACATTTTCAATGGGAGACAGGTCTGGACTACAGGCAGGCCAGTCTAGTACCCGTACTCTTTTACTACGGAGCCATGCTGTTGTAACACGTGCAGAATGTGGCTTGGCATTGTCTTGCTGAAATAAGCAGGGGCGTCCATGAAAAAGACGTTGCTTGGATGGCAACATATGTTGCTCCAAAACCTGTATGTACCTTTCAGCATTAATGGTGCCTTCACATATGTGTAAGTTGCCCATGCCTTGAGCACTAATACACCCCCATACCATCACAGATGCTGGCTTTTGAACTTTGCGCCTATAACAGTCCGGATGGTTCTTTTCCTCTTTGGTCCGGAGGACACGACGTCCACAGTTTCCAAAAACAATTTGAAATGTGGACTTGTCAGACCACAGAACACTTTTCCACTTTGCATCAGTCCATCTTAGATGAGCTTGGGCCCAGCGAAGCCGGCGGCGTTTCTGGGTGCTGTTGATAAATGGCTTTCGCTTTGCATTGTAGAGTTTTAACTTGCACTTGCAGATGTAGCGACGAACTGTAGTTACTGACAGTGGTTTTCTGAAGTGTTCCTGAGCCCATGTGGTGATGTCCTTTACACACTGATGTCGGTTTTGATGCAGTACCGCCTGAGGGATCGAAGGTCACGGGCATTCAATGTTGGTTTTCGGCCTTGTCGCTACGTGCAGTGATTTCTCCAGATTCTCTGAACCTTTTGACGATATTACGGACCGTAGATGATGAAATCCCTAAATTTCTTGCAATAGCTCGTTGAGGAATGTTGTTTTTAAACTGTTAAACAATCAGCTCACGATTTGTTCACTAAGTGGTGACCCTCGCCTCATCCTTGTTTGTGAATGACTGAGCATTTCAGGGAAGCTGCTTTTATACCCAATCATGGCACCCACCTGTTCCCAATTAGCCCCGCTCACCTGTGGGATGTTCCAAATAAGTGTTTGATGAGCATTCCTCAACTCTCTCAGTCTTTTTTTTGCCACTTGTGCCAGCTTTTTGAAACATGTTTCAGGCATCAAATTCCAAATGAGCTAATATTTGCAAAAAATTACAAAGTTTACCTGTTCGAACATTAAGTAACTTGTCTTTGCAGTGTATTCAATTGAATATAGGTTGAAAAGGATTTGCAAATCATTGTATTCTGTTTTTATTTACGATTTACACAACATGCCAACTTCACTGGTTTTGGGTTTTGTAGTATATGGCTGGGCCGCCAAGTGCTGAATGAGCATTTGAGCCCAAGAAAAGGGTGCTATATGAGGCAAAGCTCACACAATTAAATGAAGTGCAAGTTTAGTAATGAGCTGAAGCCGATAAATTATTTACAAAGTGGTGGGGAGAGTGCGAGAGTGAGAGTGTGGGAGTGGGAGAGAGAGCGTGAAAGAGTGAGTGTGTGAGTGAGGGAGTGGGAGTGAGTGAGAGTGTGTGAGGTAGTGGGAGTGGGAGGTGGGGGGGTCTTGAGTAAGGAAAACATATCAAAAGCAAGTGAAAATGCAAAATGAAAGCATGAGGGTATTATGACAATATTGTTCTTTGCAACAGCGTCATAGCAGCTAAGGGTGCAAACGAGTACTGGAATAAAAGAAGACTTGCTGTATAAATCATAACCAGTTACAAAAAATGATCATTCATAATCGTTTTGTTGTCCTAGGGCCTATATTTTTATTACCTCTGCCAAACGAAGTTGGTAGGAGGTTATGTGATTGGTGTCATTTGTTTGTTTGTTTGTGATCAAGTTAACTCAAAAAGTAATGAACGGTCTGAAATTTTGTGGGTGGGTCACTATTACATCAAGGATGGACCCAATCGATTTTCAGCGCGATCAGTCAAATGACATAGCCGCCACGGCAACCATCTTGAAATCCTCCATCTTCAAATCCTATCGCACGCGATAACTGAACTTTGCTCCCACTCACCAAGATTTGGACTGTGCTGCCTTGGCAGAGATTTGCACTCTAGGAGTCTACATTTACACAGTCTACACAGTCTTGCACTCTACATTTTATCCCAGTAATTTCCTTTGTTAAATGTGCCTATATGTGTCATTTAAAAAGTCATCATGCTTGTTGCTTTATTTGTTTCAGTCTCTTTAACCCCAACTCCTGGTAATGCTGCCCTTAAGGGACACACTCTCTCTCTCTCTCTCTCTCTCTCACTCACACACACACACACACACAATGGACTGTTCATGTTGAGATAGTGTTTCTATGGTCTCTGTTTTGAATTTGCTTGCTTGTTTTTTTTTCACAGTAAATGTTCGTTTAGAAATACATGTTTGGTGTCTATTCTTTGTGTAATCACTGCAATTACTCGTGTTAAGCATTAGTTGAAGAAATTCTTTCATAGCTGAAAAGGATTTAAACTAAATTTAGTGATGATTTAGGCCTATGGCTTTTGTGTCAATATAAGAGCAGTTAAAACAGATCGGGCTCATGAGACCACGAACACTGAAATAACACAGGAGGGTTAACGAGCTCCGTTTTTAATTCAAAGGCAGCCAACAGAGTGGTGCTCTGGAGAGAGCATTAACAGAAAGACTAAAATAATGTAAGGGGATCAAATTAAAAAAAAAAAAAAAAAAAAAAAAACGTGCAATGCTGAAGCAATAAAATGCAGCAACTCTCAAGCAAGCCAGAACAATAACATCAACAAAGGCATGTCTGGTGAGTCCGCGCCCGCACTGCGCAGAATTAGTTTTCGGGGACTCAAAAAATCCCGCAGGTGCAACAGCACTTAATTCGAATGGCTTATGGCTGTCCACTTTAAACTGCCCACATAAGTGACCCAAACCATATGCCTCATCATAATGAAACAAGAGAACAATTAAAGCTCTGCAAATATGAGGAAGTGACAGAGAATGGTCACCAGCCTACGTCTGATCACACTGTTTTGACTCATGATCCAATATAAAAATTACCATTTAAATTGCCAAAGTTACGGCTAGGCTGCCTCAACATTTTCAGTGAAGTGCGGTTTGAGAAGAGCACTTGGTCACTCTATAGGCGGCTTTAAGGTTCTCTTATTTTACGACAGCCAAGACATTATTTTTTCGATTGCAAAGTTTATGGTTTTGAGTCCTGGAAAGCTGAGGCCACTCCCGACCTGCCGTTGTTTACAATTCACTTGTGTGCACTGCGCAACATTGAGCCGTTCAAAATACAAATTACGCGACGTGATTGTTCTCATGCACAGTTCTATCCTGAATACTTCACATCTGACGCAAAAATTTCTTAAAGTGAAATTATTTTGCCAGAATCCCTGAGGGATTAAGATTTTGACACAAGCGTGTTGTGAGGGACTGCCCACTCTGTTTTTCTACCCCTTATCTTGGCCAGCCTTAGTGTGTCGGTCCCGAACTCGCTCCAGAGTCTCCTCCACCTCTCTGTCACTGACGCTCATTCCTTCCAGACAGCAGCGTCGCATCCACTCGCCCCTCAGCGTCACTTTGCTCCGCACGCAAGACATCAGACCGGCAGAGAGATGCATGAGCCCAACTGAAGGCTGCGTACTCTCACCTCTCAAACGGAGAGAAAAATTGAGAAAAGCCACCACGAATCCTCGAGATCAGGTAATTCAATCGCAAACTACAGCGCAACGCTCTGTTTGTTCAGTGGTGGGGTAATGCGGTAATGACGATAGGTAAAATGACATTATGGAGTCAGTGCGCCTTACCAATGGTAGGATCTCTTTGGTGTCGCGGAATTTACGCAGCGCGGCTAACATAATAATAATCATGCATTTTATTTATAAAGCGCCTTTAAAGAAACCCAAGGACGCAGTACAGAGATGTAACAAATGAACTAAACAACACAGGGCATACATAAAATGACAGAAGTAAAAACAGTACGTGACAATGCAAAATAGGATAAAACACATAAAATTAATTAAAAATAAAGAGATAATGGTGAATTGAGCTGAGAGAGCGGAAGGACATAAGTTAGGTGTCGTCCAGGTCAGGAATTTGGAGAGGGGGAGGGCTATGTATATGCAATTTTGAATAGGTGAGTCTTGAGTTGTGCTTTGAATGTGGAGATGGAATCTAGCTGTTTGAGGTGTGATGGCAGGGAGTTCCAGAGGCAGGGGTGTATTGACTAAAGAGCGTGCTCCCACAGAAGACAGGCAGGCATGGGGGGTGATTAGGAGGCCGGCGGAGGAAGGGCGCAGTGAACGGTGGGGTGTGTAAACATGAAGGAGTTCAGAAAGGTAGGGGGGAGCAAGTCCGTGGGGAGACTTGAAGGTGAGCATGAGGATTTTGAAGTCAATGCGGTGTTTAATTTGGAGCCAGTGGAGTTCACGGAGGATAGGTGTGATGTGGTCTTTGGAACGGGTGCATGTGATAATGCGAGCTGCAGAGTTCTGGATGAGCTGGAGTTTATTCAGGAGTTTATTGGGGAGCCTAGGAAAGACAGCATTACAGTTGTGGAGTCGGGAGGTGACAATGGCATGAATGAGTATTTCTGTGCTAGACTGGGATAATGAGGAGCGGAGTCGAGAGATGTTACGGATGTGGAAGAAACAAGTGCGAGAAATTGAATCTATGTGTGGTTCGAATGAGAGGGTTTTGTCCAAGATGACGCCAAGGCTTTTGAGACATGAGGTGAAGGTGAGAGATTGGTGCAGTCTATGGTAAGGCTAAAGTTGGTAGATTTTGACAAAGTGGATTTTGTGCCAATGAGAAGGTCTTCAGTCTTATTACTATTGAGTTGAAGGAGATTATGAGTCATCCAGTTCTTGATGTCTTGGAAGCAGAGGATAAGTGAGGAGGGAGGGGAAGTGTTTGTGGGCTAGGTGGAGATGTAGAGCTGGATGTTGTCAGCATAACAGTGGAAGAGGATTCCATAGTGTCTCATTATGCATCCGAAGGGGAGAAGGTAAATGATGAAGAGGAGGGTACCCAGTACTGACCCCTGGGGGACACCGTGGGAGACATGGGCATGGACAGATCTGTGATCTAACATACAATATGACAATGAATTTGCGAATCTGTGGAGTCGTGGTAGCTAAATGGTTTTAAGATACTTAAATTTCACTGACTTTTTTTATACAACCTCAGTTCCAAAACAATTAGAACGGCGCGTAAAATTAATGAATTTGTAAATTCTCGTTTGTTTGAATTTAGTTCAGAGCAGCACGAAAACATGTTCAAAGATCACCTTAACAACTGGACTGTAATGATTCTAATAAATATTCGCGAATTCCGAATGTGATGCCACGGTAGTTTACCAGTGAGATGATATGAGGTTCTTCACTTTGCTAAAACCAAACACCATACAGAACCGTCACCAACTTCTCTGATCTACAACTCATCTAAAAAAAGAATGCAGAGGAAGAAAGAAACAGTGCTGTGGTCTGAGGAGTCCGTCTTTCAGAGTACAAGTATTTGTAGAGGGGTGTTCTCGATCGGAAGAATATTCCAGCAGCAGTTCCTTGCGTGAATGGGCACAAAGCAAGCTTGCACACACTTTATATAATTTTTAGCCGAACTGGCGTATTTATTCTGCAGAGCAGCAACTGATAATTCGTACAGCTTTTTCACTTATTTACAGGTGCAACGATTCTCTCCGCCCACTTGTTTAACATCAGTGACAGTCAACACACTGAACTTGGCAGCTCGCCGTATATATACAGGCACGTACAGAGGCGTGTGGCACGTGATCATGTCACACGCTCTATCGTATCACTCACATTAAATGTACAGTAGATAAGGACTTCACGCAATATAAACACTTTACAGTATTTTTGGAAATAATAAACGTTGTGTTTTCTGGGCCAAAAAGGAGCAGGACCATCCCTACTTATCAGCGACATGATCAAAAGCCAACGTCTGCGATGGTCTGGGGCTGAATTACTGCACTCAGTATGGGTAGATATAGACAAAATTGACAGAGAAAGGTAAAGGCGCATGGTAGAACAGTATATGTGTGACTTCCAGTTGTCGTCTTCGAGGATGCCTCTGCTTGTTCCAGATAATGCCAATCCCCACATGGCACAAATTAAACAGCATGGCAGTGTTGTCAGACAGCGAGTAATGCCTGCAGCCCCAACCTATTGCTTATTAAAAATGTGTGGTGGGTTATGTGGTGCAAAATGCAATCACCGGGACCTTGGACTGTCGACGAACTGAAGTTTATTATAAGGCACAAATGGGAACCAGTTTTTAGCTTTTTTTATAGTTCTGAATTATGGCATATGAATAAATAATGAAATATTCATTCATGGACCATTTATTACGTTTGAAGCATTAAAACCATAAGGCATAAGTGGAAAACACCTTATTGAGCGTATTCAAAGAGACTTAAGTGCAGCATGATTCCCAAATTGGGTTGAAACGGCTGTATAAGGCCATGTAGAAGCAGCTTGTGAAATGGGTGCAGCCATGGCTGTTTTGCATTTTAGGAATGGTCCTTTTTCACAGCGAAGTAAAATTGGAAAACACAGCTGATTAATTAAACCAGCAAATCAGCATCAAACACGCTGGCCCTCTGTGATGAGGTTCACTTTCACGAAACGATGGAAAGGGGACAAGGAAGTAGGAAGGGCTTCCAGACAATTTGCTAAATTCCAATCCCTGCAACAACTGCAACAGGCTACTTATCTCAAGAGGTATAGCCATGAGTGTAAACCAAAAAATGTGAGAATTCCAGGCACTCAGGAAATAATTAGATCAAAAAGAAGCAAGAAAATTAAAAAGCCTTTATTATATCATGGCTAAACAGTTAAAAAAGCTGACATGTTTCGACATGTTGCGTTGTCTCATAACATGTATGTTGCTGAGGCTTTCCGTAAACTTAATGACACCAAATATTACGAGCTGCTCCGAGCAAACCCTTTGATGGATATGCAGGCACAATTCACTAACATTCTTACATATGCAAAGAACTCTTGCAGGATTACTGATAACGAGTTTGGCTTTCTGTGTGTCGATCACCCTGTTACGGCCGCTTTTTATTTGCTCCCCAAGATACACAAAGAGCCAAAAAATAACCCTCCCGGTCACCCAATTATAAGTGGTAATGGTACACTTACGGAACCGGCTTCTCAATATATTGATTCCTTTATTAAACCTTATGTGAAAGCCTTGCCATCCCATCTTGAGGATTCTAGAGATTTACTAAACAAACTGTCTACTTTGAGCAATATCCAAACTCACTTCCTGGCCACTATGGATGCGGAAAGTCTGTATACTAATATACAGTATAATATACACTAATATACAGCCTCCTCGCCCTAGCACATTTCTCTCGAACCGAGATAATGCAATGCCCCCTACAGACTTCCTACTGCAATTGACTGATTGGATTCTCCATAATAATGTTTTTATTTTTATGGATAAACTATATTGGCAAAAGATTGGAGTCCCTATGGGATCTTGTTCTTCTCCCAATTATGCTTGTCAGTATTTAGGCTTTTGGATACAGAGATATGTGATGAATTCTGCTAATCCTTTCTTTAAGTCCATAACTTGGTATGGTCGTTACATTGACGATTTATTAGCTTATCGGCCCATATTGTCGTGGTGTGGCGTCCGTCGTCCGGAACATTTTTTATCTTTTTTTTGGCCTGATGAATTTTTGTGTAAATTTGCCATAACATACTACTAGACCATATCTCCAGACATTTTTTTTTGGATTTTTGATTGAATCATTTTTGTCCATTTTATGGGCCCTTGAAATTTTGGCCCCAATGTCGAAGATAGGACTGAGAAATTTTAAAAAATTATTTCTCAAAAACTGCGTGATAATTTTTTTTTCTAAATCAGGCAATGAACTTCCCTTGGTACCATCAATGTACAGTGCGAGCGCCATTTTGATTGAATTGATAGAAGTGGGTCTAGTGGGGGCGCTGTACTTTATGAATATGCAAGATGGCCTGTGGAGGCCAAATGGTTGCAGATAGAGATTAAGTTTGTATTATTGACATATAGGAAGTCATATATGACCTATCCATTGGCTGTGTTAAAGTTGACCTCAGATGACTTTGAAAGGTCAAACTTGAGGTCAAGGAAAATATTAACAATGTTAAAAGATAGGACTTGATATTCCAAAAAACTATTTCTCAAAAACTGTAGGATATCTTCTTTTCTAAATCTGGCTATCAGCTCATCTTGATACACTTTATGTACAGTGCGAGTGCCATTTTGATTGAATCAACGGAAGTGGGTCTAGTGGGGGCGCTGTACTTTAACTTTGGGCCTTAAGGAGAATGGGCAAAATGGCCTGTGGAAGCAAAATGGTTGCAGATAGAGATTAAGTTTGTATTACCAACATATTGGAAGTCATACATGACCCTTTATATTGGTTGTGTTAAAGTTGACCTCAAATGACCTTGAAAGGTCAAACGTGAGGTCAAAGCAAAATGTTACAATTTTCAAAGGCATCTACGCTTGAAAATATTGAATATTGGGAACATATGTGTGTTAAACACTTATAGGAGGTCATATATGAAATTTCTTTTGGTGGCCTTGAACTTGACCTTGGGTGACCTTTGAAGGTCAAACTTCACATTGCAAAATTTCAATGACTTCTATCACCAAAACTATTATAGATAGAGCTTAGGTTTGTATTGTGGGCATATAGGAAGTCATGTATGAAGTTTCATTTGGTGACCTTGAACTTGACCTTCAGTGACCTTCAACGGCCAAACTTTACAGTGAAAATTCAATGACTTATATCAGCAAAATTATTACAGAGAGTGTAGGTTTTGTATTAAAGACATATAGGAAGTCAAATATGAACTTTCATTTGGTGACCTTCATATTGACTTTTGAAGGTCAAACTTGACCGAGTGAAAATTCTATGACTTCTATCACTAACAAGGTCACTGATAGAGCCTATGTTTGTATCACAGCCTTAAAGGAAGTCACACATGAACTTTCATTTGGTGACATTCAACTTGACTGTTGGTGACCTTTGAAGGTCAAACTTGACATAATACAATTACAATGACTTGTATTGCCAAAACGGTCACAGATGGAGCCTAGGTTTGTGTTACTGACATCTAGAAAGTCATATATGAACTTTCATTTGGTGACATTCAACTTGACTGTCAGTGACCTTTGAGGTCAAACTCGACAGTGAAATTGCAATGACTTCTATCACCAAAATGGGCATAGATTGAGCCAAGGTTTGTGTCGAGACATTTAGAAAGTCCATTTACTGACCTATACTTTACCTTCTGTGACCTTTAAAGTTCACAATTGACATATTGAATTTTCAATGACTTGTATCACCCAAACTGATTCAGAGCTGAGGATTATATAACAGGGGGTCATATAAATGTATGTGAACTTTTATTTAGTGACCTTGGCATTGACTTTCAATGATTCGAATGTCAAACTTCACATGAAATTTTCATAACTCGTATCATCACTAAAAGTTTACTTGCCGGTAAACTACAGGACCCTTGGTCCTATTTTGTTTCATTTTCAGTGGTGATGAAACCAGTTTGTTGGCTTTTCATAAATATCTGAATTCCACCAATGAGTGCATCAAATTGTCAATTGAATACTCTATGGAAAGCATTGATTTCTTGGATTTCACCATTTTTAAGGATGGAGAGGGGTTACATATGGACATTTTTAGGAAGAAAACTCCCCGGAATACTAATTTGAGAGATGATTCTTTTCACCCTACACACCTTAAGAATAATATTCCTTTTGGACAATTTCAACGGTTACTTTGTATCTGTGACAGAGATGAGGTATTTATCAAACAGTTGGTTGATCTGTCTAATCGTTTGAGGGAGAGAGCTTATAAGCCTTTGGTTATAAAAGAAGCTCGAGATAAAGCATGTTCGCTCAATCGTGATCACCTCTTAAATAAACGTAAGCGTCAGAAGCGCCCCCAAACTCGGCCCTATTTCGTAAAGCCTCAGTTATACCTTCGCCTGGCTCCGTTCGCGGATTGCGCGCGCACCTCAACAGAGCGCGGAGGCATTTATACTTGGCGCATTCTCCATTGCAGTATTCGCCGCAAAGACAGGGGGCGGTAGAAAAAAATAGGAAGCAGTAGAATCAGGCAAAAAATAGGAGAAGTAGAAGCATTTTGAACTGGGCGACACTAGCGCGGCTTGTGAAAAGTTTCAAAATCCTGTCGCCAGGTGCGTGATTACGTCATTTGTGGCGCGCGAACCTCGCACACTCGCGACTGCGTTGAGCATTAACTAGGCTTAACGCAGTATAGTACTCGGGCAGTGCACATTCGCAATATAATCAAATCTAATTGGCCTATAATTGAAAGTGACCTTGCCCTCCGTAATGTCTTCTCGTAGCCCCCAATGTTTTCTTTTAAACGTGCACCCACTCTAAGGGACAAATTTATGCACAGTTATCCCCCCATGGAAAGTATTTCCAGTTGGCTGAGTAAACCTATCGGAAATTTTAAATGTTATAACTGCAATCATATCCTCCAGACTAAATCCTTCTCGGATTTAAAAACTGGGAAAACATACACGCATACAGATTTTATTCATTGCAATACTGTTTACGTGGTGTATTGCTTGTCGTGTCTCTGTTCGGGAATTTTTGCATTGGCCGCACTGAGAGATGTCTTTGCGATCGCTTAGTCGATCATAAATACGCCATTCGCAAACAGAATGACGAGTATCCCATTGCTAGGCATTTTGCAGAGGCACACAATAGTAATGATTCCCCTCTTAAAATTGAGGTGTGTGGTCGGATCGGTGTGTTGATATGGTATTTTTCATGACTCTTTGTATGCGTTCGGTGATACCCCTGATGTACGGTAATGTGACTGCGCCTCTGTTGTCTGTGCTGTTAGTGCGTTTCTTTTTGCGACCCTGTGTGTTGTCTTTGTTTTTATTTTTAACCTGCTGCATTCCCTTTTCTATGGCCCATTTTGGATATTGGCAATTATTTAGTGCCTCCTGGATGTGTTTTTCCTCCTGCCTTTTGTCTTGCTCGGTGACTATGTTGGCGCGTTCGTATTAGGTTCTAACCACTGACAATTTGTGTGTAGTGGGGTGTTCTGATGTCCATAGGGAAAACCATGTTATGGACTGGGAAAAGGCCAAAGTTATCCGCACTGAGGAAAACCGACACCAACGCTGGATTATGGAGGCGATAGAAATCCGGAAGCAAGCTCAAAGAACGATGAACCGGGATGAGGGGGCGTACATGCTGTCTCACACGTGGAGTGCGGTTCTGAGGAGGCGAACTGACAGCAGGAGGCGTGACCGTCCTGTCAAAACTGGCAGGATGGTCATGCCTCAGTAAAAAAAGCTGATAAGACACGTCACAATACCATCATGTGACACTTCTGAGGAAGACGGGAGTTCCCGTCAAAACATGTCAAGGTATGAATGCAGAACTACGCTTTCTTGTCTGATATAAAAGAAGTCAAATTTTAATAAGGCGAAGGTGGTCTTCACGATTAATCACCTGATAGGTCGGGCTTACCTGTGGGGCACCGCTGAGTGGGAGAGACAGTCTCCAGCCTGCATCTCTTTCCAGTCCTTTGCCGAGAAGCTTTGCAAGGTCTTCGGTTTGGGGGTCTCCAGCTTCGAGGCTGCTTAGGGGCTACTGACCCTGAAACATGGGAGCAGGACGGTGGCTGACTACTCCAGCAATTTCCGCACCAAAGCCAGTCGGAGCCCAGGTGAACACCTTCCTCCTTGGCCTGGTGGACTACCTCAAGGATGAGCTGGTCTCATATGAGGTTCCACCCACACTCGACGGAATCATTGAACTAGCCATCAGAATTGACCTCCACATCCAGGCCCGTAGGCAGGAGAGACGTCAGGGGGCTCTCCACTGCCAGACACCAGTCCGGTCCAGAGTGGGTCCCACCTGATCGTCCACCTCGCCTTTTCCGCAGATGGAGGAGTCTAAACCTGTGCAGCTGGACCGCACCCCTCTCTCGCAAGAAGAACGGGAGCGTTGATAACGCCTGAACCTGTGCCATTACTGTGGGGAGGAGGGTCACTTTGTCTCAGCCTGTCCAGGAAAAGCTAAGGCTCACCCGTAGCCAGGGAGGTACGAGTGAGCTCAACAACACCATCTCCCTACAACCACAGACTGCATCTCCAAGCCTGGCTCCTTCCTGACAGTCCCCTCATCTTAGGTACCCTGGTGGATTCGGGTGCAGATGTCAGCATCATCAGTGAGAAGTTGGCTCAGCAGTTGGGGCTCGGTTTGGGTTCCTCTGCCTCATCCGGTCCTCGTACGGGGTCTTGACGACCACCGACTGGGTACCATTACCCACCAGACCACCCCGGTTCCCATGCTCCTGTCCGGCAATCATCACGAGACCATCCAGTTCCACATCCTGAACTCTCCGAGCCTGCCGTTAATCCTGGACTATTCTTGGCTTCGTCGTAATAACCCCCACATTGACTGGGAGACCGGCTCCATTCATGAGTGGGGAACATCCTGCCACCTCACCTGCCTCAAGCATACCTCTTCACCGTTCTGCTGTCCCAACACCAGTTCTTCACCTGATATCTTCAGGGTGCCTCCCGAATACCATGACCTCCAGCGGGGCTCAGCAAAGGCAAGGCCACCTCTTTGGCCCCGCATTGACCCTACGACTATGCCATAGACCTCCTGCCTGGAACCTTGCCCCCCAGAGGCCGCCTGTACTCTCTGTCTGTCCCCAAAAGAAAGGCCATGCAGACTTACATCAACGACTCCCTAGCTGCAAGCGTCGTCCGCCCCTCCTTGTCTCCTGCTGGGGCAGGCTTCTTCTTTGTGGAGAAGAAGCATAAGACTTAAGACCTTGCATTGACTATTGATGTCTGAATGAGATCACAGTCAAGAACCGCTATCCCCTGCCACTCATCTCTTCTGCCTTTGAACTGCTTCAGGGTTCCATCATTTTTCCTAAGCTCGATCTCCGTAATGCCTATCATCTGGTCCGCATCACAGAAGGGGACGAATGGAAGATGGTATTCAACACCCCTGCAGGGAACTATGAGTACCGGGTCATGCTTTTCGGTCTCCACAACGCTCCGGCCGTCTTCCAAGCCCTGGTCAATGATGTATTCCATGACATGCTCAACCACTTTGTCTTTGTTTACTTGGATGACATCCTCATCTTTTCAAAGACTCGGAAGGAGCACGTTCATCATGCCCAATCTGTGCTCCAGCACCTCCTTGAGAACTCCCTGTTTGTTAAGGCTGAGAAATGCGAATTCCATGCCTCATCTGTCTTGTTCCTGGGGTACATTGTGGCTGTGGAAAGCATCCGGATGGACCCGGCAAAGACCTCTGCAGTCACCTCCTAGCCTGTCCCTGACTCCCGCAAACAACTGCAACACTTCCTGGGGTTTGCCAATTTCAATCGCCATTTCATTCGCAACTACAGTTCAGTAGCCGCTCCTCTTACTGCCCCCACCAGCTCCAAGGTGCCCTTCCAGTGGTCCCCTGCTGCTGACGAGGGCTTTCAGACCCTGAAGACCAGTATCACCTCTGCACCCATCCTCCAGATGCCAAATCCAGATCGCCAGTTCGTGGCGGAGGTGGACGTGGAGGTAGGGGCTGTCCTGTCCCAAAGATCCACCTCTGACTAGAAGCTTCTTCTCTCGGCGCCTGTCTTCTGCCGAGACTAACTACGACATCGGGAACAGGGACCTGTTGGCGGTGAAGCTGGCACTGGAGGAATGGCAGCATTGGCTGGAGGGCGCCACGGAACCCTTCTTGGTGTGGACCGACCACAAGAACTTTGAGTACATCCGTACTGTCAAGAGGATTAACTCCTGCCAGGCCCGCTGGTCCCTCTTCTTCACCCATTTCAACTTCAGTCTCTTCTACCGCCTAGGGTCCCGCAACAACAAGCCTGATGCCCTATCCTGGCAGTTCCTGAAGGGGGAAGACTCTGCTGAAGGGCCTGCTTCCATCCTTCCCTCCCCCTGCGTTGCAGCCGTCCTATCCAGGGACATTGAGGAGAGAGTGAGGGCCGCCACTGAGGGTCAACCTGGTCCCAGCGCCTGTCCCCCCAACCATCTGTAAGTCGCTAAAGCCCTGAGGTCAGAGGTTCTGCAGTGGGTCCATGCCTCTAAGTTCACCTGCCATCCTGGTGCCCAACGTACCCGAGATGTCCTCCTCCAACGCTTCTGGTGGCTCACTCTAGAGGAAGACACCCAGAATTTTGTTAAGGAATGCCCCATCTACAACAACCTAAGGCATCCCATCAGGCTCCTGCTGGACTCTACCAACTCCTTCCTGTTCCACATCGACCTTGGTCCACATCTCTTTGGACTTGGTCCCGGGCCTTCCACCCTCAGACATTAACAGTCATCCTCACAGTTGTCGACCGCTTTAGCAAGATGGCTCACTTTGTCCCTCTGCCCAAGCTGCTGTCAGCCAAGGAGACTGCGCAACTGGTCCTGCTACATGTCTTCCGTCTACATGGCCACCCCGTTGATGTGGTGTCCGACCGGGGTCCTCAGTTCTCCTCTGGCTTTTGGAAGAAGTTCTGTAGCCTGATGGGAGCCACTGCCAGTCTCTCTTCTGGATTCTACCCTCAATCCAAAGGGCAAACGGAGCGGATGAACCAGGAGATGGAAACTGCCATCCGCTGCAGGTGTCCCAGAACCCATTCTTCTGGTCTAAGCGGCTCCTGTGTGTGGATTATGCCCACAATTCCCTCACCAGCTCTGCCACAGGGCCTCTCTCCATTCCAGTGCATCTACGGCTATCATCCTCCACTTTTTCCAGCCTTGGAGAGAGAAGTCTCCTGCCCCTCAGCCCTAGCCCTCGTCCGCCGTTGTTGCCGAACCTGGACCCAGGCTCGCTCTGCCCTCCAGCGTGCCGTTGGGTGCTACGCCGGCGTTCTCCTGCCCCAGTCTACCAGGTTAGCCAGAGGGTATGGCTCTCCACCCGAGATCTGCCTCTCCAGATGCAGTCTAAGAAGCTGGCGCCCAGGTTCGTCACCCTTTCCTCATCCAGAGGGTCATCAATTCAACGGCGGTGAGACTCAAGCTTCCTTGCTCCGCGCAGGCTCACCCCACCTTCCATGTGTCAAAGTTACAGCTGGTCCATGAGAGTCCTCTGTCGCCGACTGTTCCTCCTCTTCGTCCTCCTCGACTTATCGATGGGGGTCCAACCTACCCCGTGCGGCACCTGGTCCTGTCCAGTCGTCGTGGGAGGGGAGTTCCATACTTGGTGGACTTGGAGGGCTATGGTCCTGAGAGGTCTTGGGTTCCCTGCTCGCCACATTCTCGACCCAGACCTCATCACAGATTTCTACCATCGCCATCCTGACCAGCACCACCGTGACTTCGAGGAACCCCTGCCCGCCGGCCCGCACCTCTTCCCGACCTGATCTCCTGGTGGGGGATTCTCCTGCTGAGGAGCCATCGACCAACACGGACTCTGACCACTTGGGCTCCTCTGACAATCCTGCTGAGGAGCTGTCGATCGTTATGGACTCTGACGATTTGGGCCCCCCTGACGATCCAGCTGAGGAGATGGACTGGTCCGGCTCAGAAGAATATTATGTTGTAATGTTGTAAGGCCGCGCGCACAATGTGATTTGGCATTCTCTTGCTGAAATAAGCAATGCCTGACCAGAAAAAGATGCATTGCTCAGCATTAATAATGTCCTCACAGATGTGCAAGTTACCCATGCCACATGCACCCCCATACTATCATGGATGTTGGCTTTTGAATGTTGCACTGATAAAAAGCGGGATGTTTCAGATTTTGATTTGTCAGACCACAGGGTAGTTTTCCAAATTGTCTCAGGCCATCATAAATGAAGTTAGGCCCAGAGAAGGCGGCAGCATTTCTGAATCCTGTTTATTTATGTTTTTTTCTCGATGGAGAAAAGATTTAACTTACATTTGTGGAAGCATTAACAAATTATGCTCACTGAGAATGGTTTTCAGAAGTGTTTGTGAGCGCATGCATTGATTTCCACTGCAAAATTCTGTTTGTTTTTAATGCAGTGCCACCTAAGGGCCTGAAGATCACAACCATTCATTGCGGGTTTTTGAACTTGTCCCTTGCATACAGAGATTTCTCTGGATCCTCAGATTAATTTTATGGTACAACATACAATAGACTATTCAATCCCCAGTTTCTTTGCAATATAATTCTTAAATAGCTAAACAATTTTCTCATGCTGTCTGTCACAGAGTGGTGAAGCCCTCACCATCTTCTGAAAGATTCAGCCTCTCTGAGATGCTCTTTTCATACTCATTCATGTGACTGACCTGTTGCGAATTAATCTAATTTGCTGTGAGATATTCAATATGACATATTGTCTTTGAACCATTTTCGATTAAATATAGGGTTTAAATGATGTTAAAATCCTTACATTCTGCTTATTCACATTTTTAACAGCATCCCAACTTTTCTAAAAATGGGTTTTTCAATTTGATTTCTAATTAGCAATCCGAGGGCCAGTTTTACAGACAAAGGAGGCAGTCTAAACCAAGACTAAATTACATTTCTAATGGAGTGCCTTCCTAACAAATCCAGTATTACTCCAGGGCCCAATCTGTGTGTGACAAACAAGCCCTCACTACTGAAAAAAATGTTTCTCCTTTTATCTGGACTTAGGGACTAAACTGACGACTCAAGAATCAGCAAGACCAGAACAGATGGAGCACAGAACCCTACAGCTTACCATCTCCATCTTCTCAACTATCTCCAACTTCACCACAGGTAATGAGACAGATGCTGTACTGTCTGAGGGCCCTTACCAGGCAGTGGAGGTCGTATTCATTATCCTGGCCACAGGGTTCCTCAGTTTTGTAACAACTACTGGAAACATACTGGTCATGCTTTCAATCAAAATGAACAGGAACCTCCAAACCATCAACAACTACTTCCTGTTCAGCTTGGCATGTTCAGACCTAGCCACTGGGATCATCGCCATGAACCTGTACACAGTCTACATTGTGATTGGATATTGGCCATTGGGGCCAATAGTCTGTGACCTTTGGCTAGCCCAGGACTATACAGTCAGCAGTGCCTCTGTTATGAATCTCCTCGTCATCAGCTTTGACCGTTATTTCTGTGTCACCAAGCCACTCAGCTACCCAGCAAAAAGGACTACCAGGATTGCAGGCATGATGATGGGGGCAGCTTGGGGTATTCCCTTCCTCTTGTGGGCCCCAGTCATCTTATTCGGACAGTTTATCATCGGTGAGCGCATTGTGAAAGAGGGCGAGTGCTACATCGAGTTCCTGTCCAATGAATCCATCACCTTTGTCACCGCCACTATTTCCTTCTACCTGCCTGTTACCATCATGACCTTTCTGTACTGGCGGATCTCCAGGGCCAGCAAGAGCCGTGTGAAGACGAGCAATCACAAGCAAAAAAAGGGCAACCCATTCAGTAGCGAAGAAGGAAACCACATCAGCGTGCCCTGTGATGACAAGTATGACAGAGCCCAACCCGCTGAGAGGAGCCAGAATGGCGGAACAGGTGGTGATGGAGAGGAGAAGCCGAGTGTAACAGAACATCCTGAGAAAAATGAAATTGCTGAGGCCCCCGCAGGTTACAAGGGAAACCCCACAGCCCGCGGCCTAAATGCTAAAAAGCAGCAGCCCCAGAAGAAGTCATCGTCATCTCGCGAAAAAAAAGTAACACGCATGACAATGATCATACTTGTTGTCTTTGTGGTCACGTGGACACCCTATAACATCTTGAAGGTCCTCAGCACCTTCTGTTCAACATGCTTTCCCTCCGCTGTTTGGATCTTCAGTTACTGGTCCTGCTACATCAACAGCGCCCTCAATCCAGCCTGCTATGCTCTCTGCCACGTCACCTTCAAGAAGACCTTCAAACAACTCCTGCTCTGCCAGCACAAGGACATTCGCTTGGGCAGATAGGTGTGATTATTTATTTTTTGTTCCTGCTGGTGTTCTTCTCTGTTATTTCTTCACAAGTCCTCCTGCATCCCTTTAAGCAATGGCAGAAAGAAGCTCAAGAAGTAGAACTACAGACACACGACCAGTAGATGTAATGTCCAATTGTAAGCATTTCTATGCGTGTGAACTTAATTAGAATTCAAGCACATTTACCACAGAATTGAGATTCGATGAGACTTTGCAGTGATTCCTGAGATCAGAAAGGGCATCCATTTTTTGTAATTGTGTGCTTACGGCAAGCAACACATTGTTCTCCTTAAGTCTGTTTCTTTAGTATTTTTCCATTTCCACACACTTTTTTGTCTCGTATCAAGTACCCAAGTGTAAGCAATAGAGACACGGTTCAAACGCCAAAACGTCCAGCCCAACTGTGTCTCTGCGCCTTGTACAAATGGTTGCAAAGCCCCTTTTCATTCTTTTGCAATCCCTGTTTTTCATCCCTTTTTTATCTCCATTAAAAATGCATGGTGGAGTTCTGCCATTATGACATCACGGAAGGCTGGCACACTCTAGGCTCAGAGGGCAACCACAACACAACAACCAGTATATACTACTGTGTGTGTATGTGTGTGTGAGAGAAAGAGAGAGAGAGACAGACAGATACACAGAGAGACAGACATTTTAGCAAGCACACTCTCTAGGTTCGTCCTGACGAAACGCAGTTCTAGTTTATATTTTCATCTGATATAAATTATGTATTGTTGGATGTACAGTGCCACACAAAAGTTTGCAGTCACCAAAAAATGTTGATACTTTAAAAAATTAATATTTTTTAATTAAAAAACCAAGCACGAAATACTCACATGCCTCCAACACGGGATGGCTGATATCTGGCCTGGAAACAAAATGGATCAACGAACTGGAGGATGGACGAAAGTTTGAATATGCTCTTCCTCAAAAATAAAAAAAAAGTATCCATGCATTAAATTGTTTGCGATATATTGAAAAGTTAAGGAGTTCTGGCCCAGAGAAGAACAGGATGGCTGATACCTGGCCTGAAAACAGAATGCGATGGAGGATGAATAGACGAACTGGAGTGCACACAGAACTTTGAAAGGGCTCATCTTCAAAATAAAGAGTATTCAAACATTAAATTTTGCGGAGAACTTTGTTGGGTTTAGGAGTTGTGGCCTGGAAAAGAAGTGTGATAGCTGGACGGACGAACAACGCTCATTCCAATATCGCCATCAACTGCACTGCAGGGCAGATTAGGCCAATACCTTTTTATATTAAAACTTGATTACAATTGCTGTTAGAAACAGTTGTGCTTAATTCAGATGTAACATGTGATTCCATTCCCCCACTTTTAACAGCCATTCCTCCAGTGTAAAAATAACAATTTGTCACCCCATCCTTTACGATACATTCAGGACTTTGGGGACAACAACATTTGCAGTGATTAAAATAAATATTGTGCTTCAGTATTTATCAGATGGAAGAAATCCAGTTGTGATTTGAAGATTCAATTTTTTCCCTTATTTGAAATCATGATTATTATTATTATTATTACACCACAGGAGATGCATTCAGGACGCTGCCATTTTGAAAACATGTCACCACAACACAAACACACTCACCATCGAAGAAATAGCACACCAGGTGATTATCTTTACTTAGAGGGCTTCACCATACACAAAAGGCTACACACTGAAATACAGTTTGATTTGTTCCACAGAATACTGGTCATTGTTTTAACTTCAAATTACTGTTGCATTGTATTTCATCACTGATATGAATGACCACCAAAATGGAATGAAGTCTGAGCATTAAAATCAGAAAAGACAGGTTCATGATGTCATCAGCAGCTGAAGAGGAGCTGTTCATTCTTCATCCCTCTTCCCCAGCGAAACATTGTTCAATAACTTAAACAGTTCAAGAACACTTCAGGAACTGTTCTTGAACTGTTCCTAAAATATTCCTGAAGTAAATTCTTGAACCTGAAATTCTTGAACAGTTCTTGATCTGTTCTTGAACAGTACATAACAAAAAATTTAAGAACAAAAAAATTCTTGATCTGTTTTTGAACCATTAATTTGACAAGATGTAAAGAAAATGAAAATTCTTGATCTGTTCTTCAATCATTTCTCAACAAATTCAAGAACATGAAAATTCTATTAACCTCAATTCTTCAAAGGATATAAATGAACACAAAATGGAAATATTTGAATGAAAGATAAAGAAAACATTCATTTGTTAATTCAGTATTCTTAGAATTTAGAGTTACAGAACATATTGGGACAGGGCTTGACATTAACTTTTTGAGGCACTTGTCCTTCGGACAGGTAAATTTACCTTTCACTTGTCCTGGCTCAAAAGTCACTTGTCCGGGTATAACTGACAAAAATGGACTTTTTTTGCCCTCGGAATCGAAGATTTGGGGGCATATTGTTTTTGGCCTGTCTGTCTGTTTGTTTGGCTGTTTACTATTAAATTACATTTTGAATGCAGGACTTCTACTTTAATAAAGTTATTTCTCAACATGACGCTATTAGCCTCACAAAATTAATTGAACACTTTTTTTCTCCAACCAATCATTAGCGCCCAGGTGACTTGGCCTAACTACATAATAAATACTGGCATGTTTGGGTTGCTGCCTCTGCATTAGTCATTTAAATTTAAATTACTTGACCTAACAATTCATCTACCAATTTGTAGACCGATAGACCTGGGCAGTGAGATTCCGGAGGTTAAATTCCAATGATATTCAGTGACTAGGATTGCGATTATCAGCTATAATGTCGTAAACATCGAGGGCAGACTGACCACGGGCTAGGAGACTGTAGAACAATGATATCTGCTCCTGTAGAAACTACAAGTCCGCATGAAATCAACCTTGTTTTGAAAAAAAAAAAAAAGAAGTTTTAAATATTTCACGGAGAAGTACTACATTACCCACAATCCTACGCTGTTACCTTGGAAACATTTAATAAACCCGCGAATGTCTCCATCAACTAGTGAGTTCGGTCAGTAACGAAGGAAGCACTGGCGATGTCACTAAATACAAACAATATGAAACGCCAAATATACTCACGACACAAACTAAAATATATTACTACGATAAATTAAACAAGCAGCTAAACTATCGATGCTGCAGCGAGATGGCATTGATTCACGTCTCACTCACTCTCTGTCTCTCATCGCACCGGTGCTATTACAGTTCATTTTTCATTCATCGCATAGACCAAGTTTCATATCGTGCTGTGTGTGTGTGTGTGTGTGTGTGTGTGTGTGTGTTCGAGTTTTTAAGTCAAATATCAGCTGAAATTAAATGGGCAGTCTCTGTGCCGTGATGTCAGTGTTGCTAATGCTGGCAGTTGGCATCACTGACTTGTCAGCCAAGTTGGGATGCGTACTGCACCTAGTCGAATTCCTCCCTCCAGCTCTGTTCAAATTTACTCTCCCTTTTCGATTCATACGGCTCAGGTGCAGTTTCTGTTTTTCTTCTTGGCGCTTTTGCTGGAGTTTGCCCGGGTTGCGAAGCCTTGAGAAACATCGCTGCTCCTCTGATGGAAGCGGTTCCTACTCATAGATATATATATTTAGAACACACATATATATCTATGTTCCTACTGTATATGTGTGCTCGCGCGTGTGTCCATGTCTGTGTATCTGATCGGTCAATCAGAGCATTCGAGTTGGACGCTGGTTAGATGTGTAATGGGGTAAAAAAAAAAAAAAAAAAAACGTTTTTGTTTCAAATCGGTATTCTAAATGTATTTATTCAGCCAATTGAATTCGGGGGCACATAACGTGAAGGCACGGCATTTTTTTCAGCGACTTTTAACTTGTCCGGTGGGGCAAGCAAATTTCTCTTAACTTGTCCGACAATAAAATCTACTTGTCCCGGACGCGAATTTTTTTTCCTGAACCTTTCAGGCAGTATGGTAGACTCTTGTCCAATCAGAGATCGGCGTGAACATGACGTCATGCATATTATTCAAATATCAGAAGTTGTATGGCTTTGTATTTGACAGTTGTCCACTCGCAGGGCAAGAATAATCAAGTGGCAATTGAAGACACGGCTTCTCTCCCCCATGCGATTTAAAAGCTACAAAATAATGGGCTACATTCAGTACAGAAAAATAATTTAATTATAATTAGGTCTATGTACCGACACTCATTTCAGAACTCTTCAGCGAATGATGGTAATTTTGGTGACTAGTATGTGGTTTCATCCGTTTATATTTTCCAATCGGACAGCTGTATTTTTTACAGCAAGTTGCGTGACCGTGCTGCAAAAACAGGTGTAAGTACTTGTCGCCGAAATTACCTTAATTCGCAAAAGAGTGGTGAAATTCCGCTCTCGCTGGAAAAAAAAAAATACCGTTGCTGAGTGCCAGTGCATAGATCTATTCATAATTAAATTATTTTTCTGTACTGAATGCAGCCCATTATTTTGACGCTGTTAGATCGCATGGGGGAGAGAAGCCGTGACTTCAAATGCCACTTGATTACTCTTGCCCTGCCAGTGGACAACTGTCAAATACAAAGCCATACAACTTCTGATATTTGAATAATATACAGGACGTCATGTTCGCGCCGATCTCTGATTGGACAAGAGTCTACCACACTGCCTGAAAGGTTCAGGAAAAAAAAAATTCGCGTCCCGGACAAGCGGACAAGCGTTAATGTCGAGCCCTGTTGGGATATAGTTCGTATTGGACAATCTAAATTTCAAATATAAAAGAGACAATAAGAGGCAAGATCAATCCCTAGTTTAACCAACACAAAATGAACATATATTGTTTGATATATGTGCATGCTACATGCTATTTATACTACAACGAGCAATACATTCATACATTCATGTTATAGTACTCACGGAAATTCAAATAAAATGCCTTTTCACATTTATTTATTTACTTGATTTGATTATGCAATTTTGACAAATATTTAGGCCTATATTGGGGAGACCGGGGTTACTTCGGCCACGGGGTTAGGTTTGTCACCCCAGTTTTTGTCACTACAAACGCACTGACGGGAAAACGAAAATGTACAAATTATGTGACATCCCAGCGACGTCATCTCTTGGAAAGAAGAAGGACTTGTAGTGTCATGTTAGTGTTTTCTGCCTAAATAACTGAATTTTGACCCAAATTGTACACTTTAAGTTTCTGAAAGAAATGCGTCTAGCTTCTTTGAAGACAAAGATTTCCACGGTGTTTTTACTGTTTCATAAACATATGTAACTGGATTTATTAACAACACAGAAGATAAAGGCCTGCTGCGATCATGAGATGAGAGATGCAGTCGGAGTTCCAAAATGGGAGCACGGGGCTATACTGGCCAAGCAGCATGCGGTTAGTTTGTCAGGGTGCTGAGGTTGCCCCGCTTGTAGGTCCTGTGTCAGGCCTATATTAAAATATTCCAAAGTCAAATATAGGAGCCGATTTATTGTTTTTCAGACATCTATAGTGTCTTAATAATGATAATATTTGCATTTATTTTATGTTTATGATAGAGGACCTATTAGGGCCTTTGTTTGGAGGACACAAGGATGAATGTGTAAGGGTTTGCTCCTTGCAGCCCCTCCCCTTTCTCATTCTTTCACCTCCACCTTAATGGGCCAGAGGTGGGGCCCATTAAAGTGGTGTTGGCAGAGTATTTAGGGTTAGCAGGTGCCAGCCCTGGGGCCTCTGCATTTCATTCCATTCCTTTTTCAGTGGGAATGTTTGCTGCTCCTCTTTGGTGCCTTAGTCCTTACTCATCATCCAAAGGTGGAGAGGAGTGGGTCCAATGCTTCTCATGCAAAGGGTGGGCACAAGAGGACTGTGCAAATGTCAGTGGGCTCGCCTACATATGTCATAACTGCAACTCTGATGGTGATTATGTATAAATCATAGCTTGTGTTGGTTCGTTGTAAAAATAAAACAGTTCTCACCATTTCTGTTATGAGAATATTGGACTGTCTTTTTCAGCTTCAGCTGATTTCCAACCATGACAATTTTACCCCACCCATCTGACGAAGTAACCCCGGGTATGGGGTTACTTCGGCATGTTTGTGATATATATCGAAAATTGAATATTGTGACGTAAATATATGTTATATTAAGATTGCATCAATACAAGTTTTTTAGGCGACATTCTGCACTACACATATACCATAAAGGTATTTCTTTAAGTTTTAGCTACAAAGAGTTATGGAGCCAAATACAAAATCATGACGAGGTAAGCCCGGTCTCCCCTATCTCACTTATTCCCAACCGGGCCTGGAGATATTTTTATTTAATCATTATCATAAACACTATTGTACAGGTAAAAATGCAGCAAAGTTGCATAATTTCCAGAATTTATGAAACTGGTTATAACTTAGGTCACAAAGAGTGATCGATTTCAAGAGCTCCCAGCAAGGCAATTTGAACGTGAAGACTCACTTGCTCGTGCATTGTCATAGCAACTGTGCATGTGACAATCAAAACTATGAATGAACTTGCTAATATAGTAATATTCTGACAAGAACTAGGATGTAAACATGTTCTGAAAGAAATGAAAATTATTTCTATGTCACATACCTCTCATAAAACACAAAGGAAATAGGACATGTAATTAAAGTAATTAGAAAATGTGCATATTATGTGCGTGAATCTTTGGAGATAACATTCCATTCACGTTCTATAGTATGCATCAAAAAAGCATATTTTGACTTTTGAAAATATTTCAAGTTGTAAATTGAAATTAAAAGCCATAAGAATGAATACAGTTTCTTGTTAACATGATGTTGTTTGTTTATTATTTCTTCAGGTTATACATACTTCCAATTTGGACTGCACACCATTTAAACCAGTACCTTTTTGCACCAGACAAGTTTTCAGTTCATGAACAGATCTTGAATTTAGGAACTGACTTCAAGAAGAGTTCATGAATTAATTGATGACTTATCAAGACGTCTTCTTGGTTACTTCAAGCATTTAATTCTTGAACTGTTCTTGAACAAAACATCAAGAATTTATTGTTCAAGAACATTGTAATTCTTGAACAAAAAGTTCAAGAACAATAGTTTCATTTACTTCAAGAATTCTTTGTGAACAGTTCAAGAATAATTCAAGAACAAAATTCAAGGACATTTCAAGAATTCTTCGAGAACAGTTCTTGAAATTTTTGCAAGGGTTGTCCCTAATGCCTGAGAGGCCTTCATGACAGCTTTAGATCCACCTTAACCCTTTCGCAGGCAAATTTTGGCCCAGATGCATACCCCCACGGACGGATTAATTTTGGGTTTTTACCAAAATATGATTGTTATTCAAAATAACAATAAAATAACACCAAATCTCATAATAAGTTTCCCATAACTGATGTTTTTATGTTTTAATCCTCTCCAGAATCGCTAAAATTGTTTGGATCCAAGTCACTCCCGCTCTCTGGATATTCAAACTCATCGTCAGAGTCATTCAATAAAGCAAAAACTTCATCCACGTTGTATTTACGCTTAGAAACACGGCTAGAATGCCGCTATTTGTACTGCCGATGCCATGTTCACATGTCCCACAATTTGACCGAAGTAGTCTCAGATTTAGCGTTTTAGGAAATCCCATGCCTCGCTCACGGCTAAAAATACAGTGCTGGGTGACCTGAGAGACAGCCAATGGTATTGAGCGTAACTAACAAGGGAATTCCCGCAATCGGGGAATTTAAAGAAGACTTTATAAAACACGTTGGTTAAAACGACAAAAATGTCGCTGTGCCTGCGAAAGGGTTAAGGAAAGCAGTGTGCAGTAATGATAACACACTTAACAAAAAGAAGATAAATAAGAGAGCAAGAACTATTTAAGTATTTATTTCATGTTATATTGGATTATATGGATGAAAATAAGTGAACTCTTAGCAAAATATAGTAAAAACAAAGTGAAAATACAAATTATGAAAACTTCACGTGAAGTTTGACCTGGAGGTTGATAACAGGGACATGATGTCAATTCAAGGTCTCTAAAGTTTACATACATTTATAAGACCACCCATATGTTACACAATCCTAAGCTTTGAAGCAGTTTCGGTGATACAAATAATTGAATATTCAATACAGTATGTCAATTGTGAACTTTAAAGGTCACAGAAGGTCCAGCTGACGTAAGCAAATGGACTTCATACATAACTTTTATATGTGTCTCTAATAAAAACCTTGGCTCTATTTGTGGCCGTTTTGGCGATACAAGTCATTGTAATTGCATTGTGTCAAGTTTGACCTGTAAAAGGTTGTCGACAGTCAAGTTGAATGTCACCAAATGAAAGTTCAATTCTGACTTCCTGTATGTCTGTAATACAAACTTAGGCTCTATCTGTGATAGTGGTGGGACTATGATTGATGATAATCGACAGTCTGTTGGTTTGGCTTACCAACCAAAAAAATCTTTTTTTATCTTTTTTGGGCTGGGCCGAGCAGCGGCCAGGCCCCTACAAACGCGAATGTCGCTGAGTACCTGAGTGACTGAGTGAGTGAGTGACTGAGTGAGTGAGTGAGTGATCAAGTTCAACGATTGGCTGGCCGGCGGGGAAGAAGTTCAGCAATTGGTCGGCCGGCGGGGAAGAACTAAAATGATTGGTTGGCCGACGGAGAAGAAGTTCAGCGATTGGTCAGCTGGCGGGGAAGAACTTCAACGACCGGTTTGCCGACTACTGGTCTGTGCATTATAAATAGGCTACATGGGATTTCGGCATTGACGCTTTGCAGCAGGAACGGAATGCTCTGCCGTTGGTGGATTTCGGAATTGAAACGGAGCACCTACTTTGCTGTTGCTGGATTTTGGATTTGACCAGAGTTCTTTGCCGTTGGTGGATTTTGGATTTGTCTCTAGAACGTAAGTGAAATTTTTACTTTGCTGACTTACGAATGTGTGCCTAGGTGAAGTCAGACCATTTGACATTCATAGCTTGAAAAAAGTTCACCCATTTAAAAACGGGTGAATTTCATGAGTTAAGTCACAGTACGTGTTTGTTTGTTTAGGGCTTCTGCAGTCCGCGATGTTGCTCGAAAATTCAGTTAGCTAAGTCACAGTAGTGTTTGTTTAGGGCTTTTGCGGGTCCGCGATGTAGCTCGAAAATTAAGTTAAGCACCCAGTTTTATTCTCTTGCATGGGCATTTCATCATGAGTTAAGTTACAGTAGGCTACGGTGTTTGTTTGTTCGCAGTGTCTACGTGTCCGAAATTGGTGTTGCTCAAATTAAGTTAGCTACCCAGTTTTATTCTCTTGCATGGGCATTTCATCGTGAGTTAAGTTACAGTACTACGTGTCTGTTCGCAGCATCTATGTGTCCGAAATCGGTGTTGCTCAAATTAAGTTAGCTACCCAGTTTTATTCCCTTACATGGGCATTTCATCATGACTTAAGTTACAGTAGGCTACGGTGTTTGTTTGTTCGTAGTGTCTACGTGTCCGAAATCAGTGTTGCTAAAGTTAAGTTAGCTACCCAGTTCTATTCTCTTGCATGAGGTTCATGGCTTGAAAAAAAGTTAAAAAGTGAATTATGAATTATTGAAAACCTTCCGACTGTCGGACACGGAGACACTTCGAAGCAATGGCACACATATAACGACGTAACATTTACAAATACAATAAAACTATTATTTCAGTCAAGCTACCAACTAATCAGACCTGAGTTGCTGCAACTAACCGAACCAATTATGACTAATCATCGGTTGGTTTAATTAAACCAATCATCAAGCTCCAAATCTGAACCAATTCCCAACACTAATCTGTGATCTTTTTAAGGATACAAATCATTGAATTTTCACCACGTCAAATGATCAAGACCAGCCAGGAAATACACATCCAAATACACTTTCCATATTGCACACACTCACACACACAACCACACGTACATACACACACACACACACACACACACCCATTCATACACACACACATACCCACAAACACAGACGCAAACACATGAAGGAATGCATACGCATAGGCTCATACAGACAAACAATGACACACAGACACACACACATATCATGTGCCAAGTTAACTAAGAGTTGCCAAGATGCTTGCGTCCAAGCAGCATTTCATATCACACAAGGAAATACATACACACATGCATGAATACATTTGCACCAGCACAGCTGCACGCTACACACACACACACACACACACACACACACGCACGCATACACACACACACACACACACACACACGCACGCAATGCCATTTACATTTTTAATTTACATAGAAACAGATTTTGAGATGACAAAATGATGTAACATGAAAAAACTTACATCAGAAATTCTTTACAGCGTGGTAAGTTTGGAAGCACGGTTAAACGCATAATGGAATGTCATAACTCACGCATATGTAGCATGACCCTTGCTTTACACTGTTCTTGGCGCAAACTACACAAGGCTTGCATGGTCTCAACAGTCGGCGGATGCACACACAACAGCATTCAATAGTGACAACCAAGGCTTGTCACCTTCAAAGGTACTGCAAAGAAGGGTTCATTTGTTTTGAATGTAAAAGTACCTTTTAGACCCTAAAAGGTTCATATACAGGTACCTTGAGGTCCTATAATTAGCCCTAGGGGTTACATAAGTGCTGAATGTTGCCTTTGGGGAACAGAAATGGACTCCTGTTGTACCCTATTTCTGAGAGTGTATAGGCCAAACAATTAAGGACACGCAGTTTCTGGACTTTTAATATTAATTCCAATATGGATTCAGCTTTAAACCTGCAACTGCAATCGTGAGACGGCTTGCATTGGCCTTTTTTAAAAAAAAAAAAACGAAGTGACTATTCGCACTTTACGGGTTGCACAAAATTAATCGAAAAAACAAAAAACAAAAGGTGTCCGAGGCCAAAATTTTTTTTCTTGCCTTTTTTAAGCTCAAAATTCATTTTTCAGTTAGTTAAACGATATGGAGCTTACCCTAGTGCTACACAAGGCTTGTAAAATTTTTTTGATGTTTACGAGTTGTTATTTTTGAATTAAACCAGGCAACTTGCAGCTTGAGGTTTCATTTTCATCCCGGATTTAATATTAATTCCAGGGATTCAGTTGAAACCTGGCGAGTGCTGAGGTTATTTAAAAAAAAAACGGACTATTTTAACTTGCAGGCATTAAATTTTAGTGTCCGAGGCCAAAATTTTTTTTTTTGGCCAAACTTATTTTTTAAGCTGTGAACATTTCAGGATGGGCCACACATAGCCTTTTTAAAAGTGTGGCCAAGAAAAAATTTTTTATCGCCTCAATTTGAAAAAACAAAAAAAAACAAAAGGTGATAGTTTTTCCAGTTTAGTGCTGAGGTTATATCGGACATGATGACCATCAGGTTTGGTAGGCATTGCAAAAAAATCAAGTGTTTTTTATCGTTAATTTGAAAACTGATTTTTTCTTGGTTTAACACCATCATTAGGCATGAAATTATCTAAATGCAGCACAGTTCCCTATGATTATCAAATGGTCAGTTCCCTGGAATTACATTGGGAGAAATCATTTTGCACATGAGAAGTTGAAGATCAGGGCCAATTAAAAAAAAAAACACATAAAAAAGTCACATCATTCCCACTTCAAATGCCACAAACAAATGAATCTTGGAAGAATCAAACATTTTGAATGTTGAATTATGGCCAGTCTCAAAGAAAAGATTCTGGACGCATTAATGTCCATTAAATGACTGTATCCAGACTGCAGGGATGACACAGATTGACCAGGGCCCAGTATTTCAAAACTTGTAATCTGGATCAGAATAATCCGCATAATGAAATCCACCTTTTCTCAATCATGGATCAAGGTGATCCTGCTGACTTTATCTGAGTATTTCAAAACACTGGCAGATTGGATCACCGTGATCCTTACCTGGCCGGATAAGGATTTCCAAATCCCGTGTCTCCGCCTCCGGATTTGAAACATGGCGGACTACTTCGCGAAAGGAGCAGCTGGGAGCACAACTGTCACGTCAAAAGTGTGAGTTTCCTGTCATCTAATGTGTAGCGGTTTTAAGGCAATACGAACGCCAACCAACATATCAAACTAGCCAACAACTTGAATTGTCAGCTACTTAAAACCAGGCCGCAGCGATCTCTAATTTAGCTGCGTTTGTGCTAACGGTAGCTAACTCGGCTCCATTGACTTGTGTGTTAAGTAGCTAGTGGGCTAGCGAGGTAGCTGGCTTTGTTGATGAATTTTGCGGTCTATGGTTTAACTTAAAATGGAACTAATCGGACATACATCATACCTTAACTCTTTAAACTAACACCAACCCGTTCAGAGATTATTAGCGTTACGCCATTGGCAACACAGCAGGCTACATGTGTACAGACCAGACTGCTGCAGTACTTTGGAAATGAAATGTCACACGGTACGAGTATCAGTTATGCAGTTCATTCAGAAGTGCTACGGTAATGCTGGTGATGTCACGCTTCCTGACGATGACAAAGATATACTCATACACTTCTTTATTCTGCTTTCAGAGTGCACTCACAGCCACGGACCACTCGGCTATTAAGGACAACGGGGTTGTCATGAGTGCTGGAAATCCCCGGAAACGCTTTAATTGTAGTGATACGTTCAAGGTTCAAGTTGTTGGATTTTGAATAAAGTGCTCGAAACTGCTTGAAATTGTAATTGCATTACTTGGATGGTATATAACTTGTCAGTGACACAATTTCAAAACATTTTTTCCATCCTTATTTGTCACCACTATGTAGAAGGCTTCCACTAAACATGATTATGGTCATTTATAGTAAAATGGCATCTGATTTGATAAGTAAAATAATCTGTTTGTACACAAACACTTACTGACATACATTGCTGCGTGTTTTAAAATCACATTCAAGCCATTTCCAAACATTTTAAAAGTGCATTTTTAAGCTTCTGACTGAAGTCAAATTTGTCTTTGTTAAATCAGAAGCATGAAAATATACCTTGAAAATGCTTGGAAAGTGTTTCAATGTGCAGCATGATATAAACTGTGACAATGAAAAATGCAAATGCACACATCTGTTATGATTCTGCCATTACCTGTTCTGTTTCTGCTCATGTTCTGTTCAGTCTAGATCATTGCCATGTTTTGTATTCCCTGCCATATCCACATTTCTGTTTTCATTCCGGTCCATGTTTTTGCTCATGCCCTGCATTGCACTTTGTCTCCCCTGTCTGGTCTTGTGTTGAGCTACAGCTTATTCCCCTAGTACTGCGTGTCACATGTTTAGGTGATTTCATGGTTTCTGGGTTTCCAACCATTCCTTCTAATCTTGTTTGCTTCCTTCACCTTGCTTTTCTATTTTACTAACAAGTACTAACAGTTTGTTATTTTGTTAAAATTACTAACTAGAACTAACATTGTATATAATACTAACTTACTAACGGGCACCAGGGATTGTATAGCTGCACCTTACTAATTGATTAACAAGCTCTCAGCACTCGCCCTGTTCTAGTCTCCGCCTCTTGCCTTCACTTAATCTTTGCTGCGCTTCAGCGGATCCTCCGCACCTGCTCCACTCTGTTCTGCCTCTCATTATCTGTGCACGTTAGAACTCCCTAACCGGAGCTGTATGTTTTGTCAATAGGCTGTCTCGTGATCCCTGTCCGCGTTTTGGCTTTTGCCAATTTCATGTGGTTAGGTTCTCCCTCGTGTCTGCTCCCTTGTTAATTAGCCTGATCCTCTTCACCTGACCCTAATCATAGCATGTGACTTCCCTTGTGTGTTTTTAAGCAGTCTTTTCACAGCAGTTCCCCGTCAGAATGTTTCTCTTGGTTTGCCTGTGCTATGCTTGTTTTCGCCTCGTATTCTCTTGTGATTCTCTTCTGACTGGACCGTCCCTGATTTTCGATTTTGGCTCTGTATTGGATTGCTTGTTAGTTCTGTGTATCGAACCCCTTTTGCCTGACTACGAATTCTGTGATTGGTGCCCTGTTTACGACTCGGATTACGCCCTGTGGATTTTTGATTTTTGGATTGTGGACTTTGTACCGTTGCCTCCTGCTCTGCGGGGGTTTGCCCCTCCCCAATAAAGATCCTATTTTACTGCAATTCCTGGTTCTCGCGTCTGGTTCCAGATCGCTACCTCACAACATCTCATAATTTAACCCATTTAATTGGAGAAATAAAGATTAACCACTGCATTTTGCACAGCTCTTCCAGCAGGACCATCAGGCTGCAGTGGTGGTGGAGACTGCAGATCAGGGCCTTCTGCGCAGGGAGGAGGTCCATCAATGGGAGCCTCCTGTTGTGGCACTCCTCTTGTTTGTGCTATGTTGTGTAGCACAATGCAGGCACAGATGATGTGACAGGCTTTCTGTGGCTCCACACGGAGATAATTCAGGCAGGCAAATCTGCATTTTATCACACCATTCAGGCGCTCAATTGTCCCTCTTGTTGTGGCATGGGCACTGTTGTACCTCTGCTGGGAGTCATTGGTGACAGTGGAAAACGGGGTCATCAGCCAGGGTAGAAGGGGGTAACCGCTGTCACTAAGGAGGATCTGGTGTGGTCTGCTGGAACCTTTGAAAGTGGTAGCTTGCTTTCAGAATACGGGCATCGTGTACAGACCCAGGCCATCTTATGACGCAGTTGGTGACAATAAGGTCAGCATTCCCCACAAGCTGCACATTAATGCTGTGCTGGCCCTTTCTGTTAACATATTGCCACTCCCTGGTATGAGGTGCCTGGATATGTACATGTGTGCAGTCAATAACACCAATAGTGTTGGGCATCCCCCCCCCCAATGAGAAGAACTTCCATTTGGACCTTGCCATTTCCTCGTCATTTTCAGGCCATCTCACAAATTGACCCAGCAGAGTGGTCAGGGCAGAAGATACTGCATGCACCACATGGCCCACTGTTGATTTTGTCACCGCCAGTCCATCCCCAATCACTTCAAAGAAGGAACCACACGCATAAAAACGTAGCGCTATAAGTACTTGCTCCTCCACAGTCAAGGCGCGGCTCCTCGGAGTGGCACGATCAAGGTAAGGACGAAGAATATTACAGATGAAAGTAATATCATCTCGCCCAAATCTGTATCGTGCATATAGCTCATCATTGGAGTACTGCTCAAGCAGGTTAGGGCGTTCCGCATAGTGTCGTTGCTTATACCTTCTTTTTAGGTGTCGGTGTTGGTGTACAATTGAGGTCATTGTTCCTCCTTCTTCCAATGTAAATTGAACCATTCTTGCTCAGAGAACCCAATTTAAGCCCTTCCCAATGAACCTGGGATACTTGCACACCTGAATGAATGTAATTTCGCTGGCATGGGATAAAAGAGGCCGGTTGATCAAGCACCAGGCAACATGGAGGCCCATAGGAGTAAGGGGTTGAATTTTACAGCTGCTGAAACCCATGCATTGCTGGATGGGGTACGCTTGAACTATCAAAGTTTGTTTGGAACTTTCAGTACCCCTGGCCAGACCAATGTGTCTGCGAAGAGTAAAGCAGAAATTTGGGCTGCTATAACGGCAGAAATAAATGCCACTGGCAGTGGCCAACTAAGGTCTGTGGAGCAGGTAAAACTTCGGTGGAAGAACCTGAAACAAAAAGCCACCAAGGACCAGGCAGAAGCCAAAAACCCCCAAACTGGGAACAAGCCCTTCAAAGGTGGACCTGTCTGGTTTCTAGATTATGTGCACCCAGTGACAAGTATTTGTCACCAATTTAGGTTAATGAAAAACAGCTGCACAGCCTTATGGAGTTGACTGAAATTCAGGACTTGTTAGTGCACACAGCCAATGGGCCCTGAAGTTGAGTAAACTAAGGCTGTGCAGCTATTGCCAAATTAAGTTTGTCAGTTCATTTTTTTTTTATACAGTGCACTTATTTTATATCCCATATTATATTACATTAATGTTCAATGTTCTCATTTCATGTCACTTTTGTGAAGCACAATGAGCTACATGTCTTATATGAAATGTGCAATACAAATGTGTTATTTCTAAAGGTGGTGAATTCTCAGAGGCTGTCCTCGACATCCTTGGAGGGGAGAGTTCCCACGCCCTCCATGGTATCTTGCCAGCCAGTGTTGGGGAGTCAGCTGACGAACCACTCAACCTCTCATCTGAGTGCATCTTCCTCACACCTGTGGAGGCTTCAGAGGGTGAACCATCAACAAGCACCATAATTGCTCCACCCAATCCACCACAAGAGGTTTGTGAGCCAGAGAGACGGAGACGGATGAGGCATGCCAGTAATGAGGATGCTTATAAAAAGCTCCTCAAAATGGAGACCGAGAGGGCAGTAAAACAAATTGAACTAACCAATGAGCAAATCAAGCTGACAATGCTTCAGCAAAAAGAAACGGAACTGAAAATAAAGCTCTTGGAAAAATAGCTCTCTTCTGACCTCTGAGCTGCTTTAGTTAGTGGCAACATTATTTGAAATGTTTGGTTTTTTGTTGGAATTAAAGTTTGTTTGGACCCTGCATTCCTGTTGTCTTTGTCTGACTACAAATGTGTGGTGAATGTTTTGGTACACACAAGTGACAGAGTTTGGTGAAATTAGAATTTGAGAAATGGGTTGTATTTGTTACTCGTATTTACAGCAGTTTCAGAAGGTATTTCCAAACACTATTTTATTATGCTTTAATTTTCTTAAATTACTCTAATTTGTGAAATGTAAAACACAAACAATTTAGATTAAGTGTAATGAACCTCTTGAGTAACAATATCTAGGAGAAGTGGAGCTAAGGCTTTGTCAATCCAATTCAAATCCACCTCTGAGGTGGGATCCAAATGATCCTGAAATTTTGGTATCAAGTTGATCCAGATCTCTGCCTTAACTTTTGAAATACCCAAGTCCAGCCTTTTATCTGGATTAAAGGGAGGATTGGATAACCAGAGCTGAATCCTGATCTTCAGGATCAGGATTCTCTGGATCTGTGTTGAAATACCCAGTTTTCAGATCAGATCAAGATTTAATCCAATCCGACTGGGATAATCCTGTCAGAACACTTTTTAAATACTGGGCCCAGATGTGTCAGCTGTCGTCCCCGACAAAGTGCGTCATCTGTGACGCCACAAAAACACATTCCGTAAAACGTCTTCTGCCATGTCAGATAATGCATAAGAACTGCTGAATTGACTGCCAATGTAACAATAACAGTGAGGGCAAGTCTCACTACCAAAAGCACAGTTTTCCGAGACCGTGTTTTGCAACTACGAAAGAAACCATTTACCACTACTTAAAACAGTATATTTGATTATGCGTTTTTAATGCCTCTCAGTATATTAGTATTAACCATCCGTCTGCAGGGTGCGGCACTATTTAAACACAGCAGATGCGTGGTTGATGGAAGGATTTGAAGGGCATTAATCAAGCCGAAAACATTTATATGCACAATTTATCTACAGCATGTGCCTCACTTGTAGGCTACTTTATATTTCACTAAATTTAATCTCGGGAAAATTCTATAGGCCTTTATCTTCAGCATGTAGGCCTGTCCATCTGGACAACGAAAATGAGGTAACTACATTTACTATACAACTAATTAAATTCTGCATGCGGCAGAGCACGGACCTTCATGGAAGTGGGGAACACTTTTCGTTAGGCGATTGTATATTATTGATTGTATATTATTTGCGTATTCACGTACGCAAAAGCATTAAAGCAAACTAATGTACATTTACAGTAACAATTTAGGGGTACAGTTCCCAAAAGCTTAGTTTGAACCAGACTGTGGAAGTAGTTAAAAGAGTTAGCTAGCTAGCTAATTCTGAGAATTCCGAAATATGACGAAAACTTCACGAGCATTCGGAATGCAAGATCGGGCGCTCGGATATGGCATCGACCGTTCAGCGATATGGCATCGACCGTTTACAAGAGGGAAAATTGCGTCGGCGCCCGCACTGCGCGGAATTAGTTTTCAGGGACTCAAAAAATCCCGCAGGTGCAATAGCACTTACTTCGAATGGCTTATGGCTGTCCACTTTAAATTGCCCACATAAGTGACCCAAACCATCTGCCTCATCATAATGAAACAAGAGAACAATTAAAGCTCTGCAAATATGAGGAAGTGACAGAGAATGGTCACCAGCCTACGTCTGATCACACTGTTTTGACTCATGATCCAATATAAAAATTACTATTCAAATTGCCAAAGTTATGGCTAGGCTGCCTCAACATTTTCAGTGAAGTGCGGTTTCAGAAGAGCACTTGGTCACCCTATATGAGGCTTTAAGGTTCTCTTATTTTACTACAGTCGAGACATTATTTTTTTCGATTGCATAGTTCATGGTTTTGAGTCCTGGAAAGCTGAGGCCACTCCCGACCTGCCGTTGCTTATCATTCACTTGTGTGCAGTGCGCAACATTGAGCCGTTCAAAACACAAATTACGCGACGTGATTGTTCTCATGCACAGTTCTATCCTGAATACTTCACATCTAACGCAAAAATTTCTTAAAGTGAAATTATTTTGCCAGAATCCCTGAGGGATTAAGATTTTGACACAAGCGTGTTGTGAGGGACTGCCCACTCTGTTTTTCTACCCCTTATCTTATAGCCAGCCTTTCAGTGTCTCGGTCCTGCACTCGCTCCTGAGTCTCCTCCACCTCTCTGTCACTGACGCTCATTCCTTCCAGACAGCAGCGTCGCATCCACTCGTCCCTCAGCGTCACTTTGCTCTGACCGGCAGAGAGATGCATGAGACCGACTGAAGGCTGCGTACTCTCACCTCTCAAACGGAGGAAAAATTGGGGAAAAACACTACGAATCCTCGAGATCAGGTAATTAAATCCCATACTAAAGCGCAAATGCTCTGTTTGTTCAGTGGTGGCTTAGGCTAATGTGGCAATGACGATAGGTAAAATGACATTATGGAGACAGTGCGGCTTACACATGGGACCTTTGGTGTCGCGGAATTTACGCACCGCGGCTAGCATAAAATATGATAACGAAATTGGGAATCTGTGCAGTCTGGGTAGCTAAATGGTTTTAATATATTACATTTCACCTATTTTATACAACCTCAATTCCAAAACAATTGGAACAGCGCGTAAAATGAATTGTTTGTTTGAATTTAGTTCAGATCAGCACGAAAAACTGTTCAAAGATCACCTTAACACCTCATTAGGGTCCAGTTGTTAAGGTGATCTTTGCAGGTATCACATTCGGTATCCTATAGGAAATATTCGCGAATTCCGAATGTGATACCTGCGACAGGTTCCAAAAAAATGGGAGAGGAGAATGGAAAGACTGGAAGATCTGTGGAATCTTTAGAAAAACACATATTTTTTTCAACACCACGCATGTGGACAGGTGAATAGGAAACAGCTGATTTGATTATGACTGGGTATAAAATGAGCAGTCGTAGATGTAGCATTATTTTGTAAAGGCAGAGATAACATGTCAATTCAGACAAAGCTACAGTTTGAGTTTGAGAGAATAATGCAATGGGGACAGTTGAATGATATAGAATTGAATACTAATAAGTGCAAAGTAGTGCTGTGTGGGACTTGTAAAAAAAATCATGATAAACCAGTATTGATTGAAAATGAGGGTCAAGTGATAGAACAGGTAAATGATTTTAAATATCTTGGAATAATATTTGACAATTTTCTAAAATTTGATAAACATATTTTTAAAATTTGCGGTAAAATGTCAAGGACTATTGGATTTATACGACAAATGAGACAATTGAAGACCTGTGTGCAAGAAGTACTTAAGTCACATTTTGCAAAAAATGAGCTGACACCAGTATTAAAAGCCACAATGGCCAGAGCATCATCTGATACCAAAGATTTCTGCAAAGAGGCGCTCAAGTCTTGTGTACTGGTGTGTTTCCATTGTCCATTGTCATGATCTGCAATGTGTTTTGAAAACTTTGACCCCCAAAATCTCAAAAGTATTATTTTGTGACTTAGGTACTTCTTGCACCCAGGTCTTCAATTTCTCCCTAAAAGAGTTTTAGTCATGCTTTATAATGGACTAATTCTCCCACATATTGACTGTGGTTTGATTACATAAGGAAAATCTTCTCAGTATCTTATTTTTTAAACTACAATGTCTTCAAAATAGATATGCACGCTTGATTTTGAAAGCAGACTTTTTACTCCTCACACAGCGCTCCTCAGAGAGCTCAACTGGCAATCTATCTCCCAGAGAGTTAATTATCAATTTTGTCTATATGTGACAGTCCACAGGAAAAGGGTGAATAAGGGATTTTTTGCATTTTAGAGAAAAACTGTTTTTCTATGTTTAGTACATGGTAAGGGATCATCAGATGCACTTAACTCAATTTGACCAAAATATCCCTTATACATCCTTTTCCTGTGGACTGTCACATATATGTATAAAACTATGAATGGGCTTGTCCCAGATTATTTGAAAGTTTTGTTTACATTTAGAGCCCCATCAATTTTTACAAGATATGCAATTAATTCTCCTCTCTGTGTCCCCAAACCCAAAACTGATTATATGAGAAGGTCATTTCAATACCTCGGACCACATTACTGGAACAATCTCCCATCCTTTATAGAAACTACCCCATCATTGCACACATTAAAAATTCAATTTAGAATCATATCTGTTATTGACAGAATATGACATCTATGTCCCATTGCAGCTTAAACAATTAAGTTTGCACCCTCTCATATAATTTATAGTATCATTTAATCTTTTTTTTTTAAAATTGCTGTAACCTTACAACTTGATTTTTTGTGTGTACATATGTAATTATCCTCATTTCACTTTTTTGTTCATGTGTAAAACTTGTATTTGTAATTGTAAATGTTTTATCAATGTTTTTATTGTTTTAATCTGCAGGGCCCCTTTGTAAATCAGTTCTTTAACTGAAAGGGCTACCCTGTGAAAATAAGATGGAAATAAATAAAAAATAAATAAATAAATATAAAATGAGCAGTCACAGACGGCACGGTAGTTTACCAGTGAGATGATCTGAGGTTCTTCACTTTGCTAAAACCAAACACAGTGCAGAACCGCCACCACCTTCTCTGATCTAGAACTCATCTGAAAAGAATGTAGGGGAAGAAGGAAGCAGTACTGTGGTCTGAGGAGTCCATCTTTCAAAATATTTTTGGAAATAATAAACGTTGTGTTTTCTGGGCCAAAAAGGAGGAGGACCATCCCTACTTATCTCCGACATGATCAAAGGCCAACGTCTGTGATGGTCTGGGGCTGAATTACTGCACTCAGTATGGGTAGATATAGACAAAATTGACACAGAAGGGTACAAGGGCATCGTAGAGCAGACTGTGTGTGACTTCCAGACGTTGTCTTCAAGAATGCCCCTGTTTGTTCCGGATAATGGCAAGCCGCACACAGCCCAAATTAAAACAGTATGGCTGTGTTGTCACAGACAGCGAGTAATGCTCGCAGCCCCAACCTATCGCTCATAAAAAACGTGTGGTGGGTTATGTGGGTGGGTTAAATGCAATTGCGGGGACCTTGGACTGTCAATGAACTGAAGTTTATTATAAGGCATGAATGGGAACCAAATTTTAGCTTTTTTGTACTGAATTATGGCATATTAATTATTAATTATTATAATATCTTTATTCACACATTAACCCTCATCAGTAAAACCTAAAAACTTACGTTGGCGTAAAACGTGGGTCAGAACTGACCCGAATTTTCAAAAATTCACAAAAAATCTAATACTGCTCCTATTTTAATGATCAATAGCTCATTTGAAAGGATAAACTCTCTACTTTACTGTAAGCTTGAAATAAATGGGATTAAAACCATATGGAAGTTTCACATTTCTCCGTATATGTAGAAAAGTGTGAAACTGAAAATTTGTTTTCCTTAATAACTCAAACATTGAAATTACAATCTTGGTGACACTTTATTTCATGCTTGGTACACTAATAATGAAATTATATACCAAATATAAAAAACGTATAACAAGTAGTTTCTTTTTAATGAATTTTTAAGTAATGTAAAGTAATGATTTTGACTGATTTTGGCACCTCATATACCAGTCAAACCATTGTATGAAAATGACCATTTATATAAACAAAAAGTTTGTTTTTCTCAGATATTTAAACAATCCTTTCAATAACTCAGCTTGAATGAAATGAGGTAATATGCAAGATAATATCTACTGAATATGAACTGATTGACACAAATAGCTTTATAATTGCAAGCACAGTTAGATAAAGCATGACTGTGTCATCTATGGTCGATAACTACTCGGCCTAATAACTACACATTATTTTCCAAACACCTGAATTACTTTCTACATCACCAATACCAATGTTGAATGAGTCTGTTCCTGCTCTTAGTTGTTGCACTTTCTGCATATGATTGTAGATGAGGCATGTTCACGGCATGCAGGCAGTTTGCAGTTGGAGCATTTGTTGGAAGCTTTACGGTCCTTGAGCACAGGGCAGAGATGACATCGCTTCCTTTTTTTTGTTTGCCCCCTGTCATTGGCAGCTGCATCATCATTGTTATCGTCACCTTTATAGCCAATGGCTTCCAATGAAGTTTTCACTGTTTTCTTCAGACCAGGATTGTTGGCAAGTCTACGACAAATGTAGCCATCTACAAGGGCAAACCCTAACTCAGAGAAGAAGCAACGTCGTCTTGACCTGTGACTGCTGGCTTTCCACTGCGGAAAGTTGCATATGTACAAGATGAAAGCTGCCACACCTGCTATATCTAGAAGATTGTAAAACAGAACAACAGGCCATCTGTTTGTCTTCCGCTTGGTGGTATACATGCCAACCGGATGATCCAAATTATCAACGCCTGATTTTGTCTGGTTATAGTGGTCGATCATGACAGGCTTCTTAGCCTTCTGTGGTAGGATCTCTTGATCATGGTGCATGGTTGACAGAACAACCACTCTGTTGTTTTTCTTAGGAACATAACTGGCCAGTGACATTGTATCAGTGAAGCCAAAAATGGTTGACTGCTCTGGTCTTCTTGGGTTAGGCAACATCGCTCGGGTCAGTACTGACCCAGTTGACAATTTTATTAATGCATAAAAACCGCTCAAGTGATCCTAAAAATTTTTTACACACAGCAAAACAACAAAATTTGGTTCACAAAAAAAAAAATTGCAATCGATAGACTGAGATTTGTAACAAATATGAGTGTTTTTTTCATGCTCCGTGTCATTTCTGACCCGCGTTTTACTGATTAGGGTTAAAATACACAGTATTATTAATGGTAAAAAAAAAAAATGAATGAAATATTTATTTATGGATCATTTATTACGTTTGAAACATTAAAACCATGAGGAATAAGTGGAAAACACCTTATTGAGCACATTCAAACAGGCTTAAGTGCAGCACGATTCCCAAAATGGTTTGAAACGGCTGAATAAGGTCATGTAGAAGCAGCTTGTAAAATGGGTGCAGCCCTGGCTGTTTTGCATTCTAGCAATGGTCCTTTTTCACAGCAAAGTAAAATGGGAAAACACGGCTGATTAATTAAATCAGCAAATCAGCATCAAACACATTGGCCCTCTGTGATGAAGTTCACTTTCACGCAGAGCCAGAAGGATTTGGGATTCAGCAGGGAAAACAATGGAAAAAAAAAAGCCACTAGATGGCAGTATTGAATTTTTTTTTTTAAGCCCAATTAGGTTTTGGGGCATGTCCTCCCTGCAGAGGGGAATGTCCAGAGAATTGGAGAAAAGTTTGGGAGGGGCTTCTCAAAAGGAAAAAATTGAATGTGAAAGGGTTTTGCTTTTGCAAGGAAAGGATTTTGACCAGACCTGTCATCTTTTCAAGACCTCAGAAAACATTTTCCTGTCCCAACATAACACAGCAGCCCATCTCAATTTCCAGGGGACTGTAAATATCTTTTTTTTATTTCAATCTTGGTCAGTAGGGTAGATTGTAGATTAGTTCTATGTGTTTGTTTAATTAAATCTGTTGAAGTTTAAGAATTTTTGTCTGTCATCCCTTGCTGTCCGTGGCCTAACAAATTGGATAACAAATTGGGGCCATAACAGCTTCATTGAAAAACAAGGAAGGGTTTCCAGACAAATTGCAAAATAATGCAACAACTAACAGGCTTCTTATCTCAAAAGGAATAACCATGAATGTGTTGCATTTTGCTTTGGCCTGAAGGATTATTACTGGAATAACAGAAATATATTAACAGACTCAGCTCAGAACCCTCAGCTGTAAAGAATAACGAGCAGAGATTGCATGAATCACTTAGCATATGTGTATCATGCTGCGTGTCAAGGAGGCGATTTGTTAGTGTGCTGCTAAAACACTAATGAGTAACTGTATACTTGGTGTATACAGGTGCAGCCCCATGAGCAGCAGTGATGTTTACGTCATCATTATACTGCATATTGAGGGCTGACTGCAATAAACAGTTATGTCCAGATGTTTTACATTGGACATAACTGTTTATTGCAGTCAGCCCTCGATATGATAATGACTTTAAAATCCTGTAATATTAGTACCAAGTGACAATGTGATTGATGCTCATTACTAATTTCTGTGCAAACAGAAGTATTTTGATGGTATTTAGATTTACATGGATTGGATCAAGTGGGAATTACGGACATTTATAATGGTGTCACTTTGCAAATACTTCTGAACATCATGGTCTGAGTGACTCTGCAGAACAAAACTTTGGTGCTAAACTGTTCTTGTGGTGCTTCTCCAGGTCCTGCTGAAATCCCTGAAGAACAGTGGAACCCTGTAGACCCAGGTCTTGACCTTGGAAGCCACACCATAGTCAAAACAAATTACATGTTCAGCTACTAGGTGTGTATATGCCCTCCATAAACAGAGCTGAGAGTTAAATGGCCAGTGTACATGCCGACTGGGAACATGCTGTGTGATTAACTACTGCAGGCTGAGTAATCTTTATACACTGCACATTCTGACTGGGGCATTCAGCACATCTCAGAGAGGTAATCACAATATGTGCTGATGGTCCACTGTTCAAAATTGGAAGAAGTATACTCTTCTAAATTGGCTCTTTTGTGTCGCTCTAAATCTTTACAACTGTCAAATTAATTGTGAAATATATGGCATTTATTCTGGCAATGCAATATCTCACAAAGTTAATGTGTATCTGCCCCTGATTCAGCTCCAGTCTGAAATTAAATGAGTTTTTCCCTTTCTCATGCCACACCCTTCTACCAAGTATCATGAAAATTGGGCCAATAATTTTTCCATAATCCTGCTGACAAACAGACAAAAAGACAGACAAAAAACCAAACAAAAAAATTACCTCATGAGTGGATGTATACACTACAAATTTTTTGAGCACTCACACACATACCATCTCATTTCCAGAAAAATTGGGACTTTGAGTAAAACGTAAATAAGCACAGACTGCAATGATTGGCAAATCATTTAAGCTCTATAATAAATGGAAAATAGTATCAAATGTTGAAAGTGAGAAATTTTGTTGTTTTTGAAAAATATCTGCTCATTTTGAATTTGATGCCAGCAACACATTTCAAAAAAGTTGAGAAGAACCTGTGTTTTAGAATTGTGTTTGTGAGGACACCCTGTAAGTGTTTTGGAACTGAGGAGACCAATTACTATCGTTTTGAAAGCAACATGAGTCACAGTCTGCTTCCTCTGCCTGGCCACATCCCTTCCACTGCTATTGCTCTCAGCTGAGTCTCGTTAACCAGCCAGTATATAAGCAGCTCTGTTTCACTAACTCACTGCCAGATTGTCGTTGCAGCATGCACTACTCTCCAGCGTTTACCTTTGGTTTGACTTCCTGGAATCGACTCTGCCTGCCTCTGATTACGTCCTCTCGTTCCTGCCCCGGTAAACCTGATTGTCCTCTGCCCCTGACTCTGAGTTCTGCCTGTGTGCTTCCTGGTTCCTGTTTGCCTTCTTCCAAGCCCCTGTCCAAGCCACCCGTCCTGCCACTCCACTGCCTGTCTGTGGATATGACCTCGCCTGCCGAGCCTCGAGCCAGCCTGCTCCAGTGGCCCAGTGGTAACTCACCCGCCTGCAGTGTGGGTGACCCAGGTTGGAATCCCGCCATTGGCACCTGCTCCCTCAAGTTGCCAGAAGAGCTCCACTCACTCTGCACTGCTTTCTGTTAACCCCTGCCTTAAAGTCATTAAAGATCTGTAAATGTCCACTCGCTCTGATTGTGCTGCTTTTGGGTCTTGCCACTCCCCGTGTCAGTACAATCTGGCCAGAAATGGACCCAGCATGCAATCAAATTCCCCTGACCCGACTGGAGAAGATTGAAGCCATCCTCCAGCACCACGAGGCCATGATGTCTGCTGCTGCCTCAGACACCAGGCAATCCTTCGCAGCATTAGCCGACCAACTGCAGCAGCTGATGGCAATGGTGGCTCAGCCCGCTGTCCCTCCTGCACATGTACCGGCTCCTGATCCCGTGCTACCCATGGGGGCCCCAGAACCTCAAAGTGGAACCCCTGAGCGATATGACGGAGACTCTGAGACATGCAACCCTTTTTGAAGAACTGTTCCCTGCTTTTCTCCCTCCAGCCCCGTACCTTCGCCTCAGAGCAGGCGAAGGTGGTCTTCACGATTAATCACCTGATAGGCCGGGCTTGCCTATGGGGCACCGCTGAGTGGGAGAGACAGTCTCCAGCCTGTGTCTTTTTCCAGTCCTTTGCTGAGGAGCTTCGCAAGGTCTTCGGTTTGGGGGTCTCCATCTTCGAGGCTGCTCAGGGGCTACTGACCCTGAAACATGGGAGCAGGATGATGGCTGACTACTCCATCAATTTCCGCACCAGAGCCAGTTGGAGCCACTGGCACCCTGCAGCCCAGGTGGACACCTTCCTCCATGGCCTGGTGGACTACCTCAAGGATGAGCTGGTCTCGTATGAGGTTCCCCCCACACTCGACGGAATCATTAAACTAGCCATCAGAATTGACCTCCGCATCCAGGCCCGTAGGTGGGAGAGACGTCAGGGGGCTCTCCACTGCCAGACACCAGTCCGGTACAGAGTGGGTCCCACCCGATTGTCCACCTCGCCTTTTCAGCAGATGGAGGAGTCTAAACCTGTGCAGCTGGACTGCACCCCTCTCTCACAAGAAGAACGGGAGCGTCAAAGACGCCTGAACCTGTGCCATTACTGTGGGGAGGAGGGTCACTTTGTCTCAGCCTGTCCAGGAAAAGCTAAGGCTCACCCGTAGCCAGGGAGGTACGAGTGAGCTCAACAACACCACCTATCTAGAACTACAGACTGCATCTCCAAGCCTGGCTCCTTCCTGACAGTCCCCTCATCTTAGCTACCCTAATGGTAGATTCGGGTGCTGATGTCAGCATCATGAGTGAGGAGTTGGCTCAGCAGTTGGGACTCAGTCGGGTTCCTCTGCCTCTTCCGGTCCTCGCCCGGGGTCTTGAAGACCACCGACTGGGTACCATCACCCACCAGACCCCGGTTCCCATGCTCCTGTCCGGCATTCATCACCAGACCATCCAGTTCCACATCCTGAACTCTCCGAGCCTGCTAAAATCCTGGGCTATCCTTGGTTTCATCGTAAAAACCCCCACATTGACTGGGAGACCGGCTCCATTCGTGAGTGAGGAACATCCTGCCACCTCACCTGCCTCAAGCATGCCTCTTCACCGTTCTGCTGTCCCAACACCAGTTCTTCACCTGATGTCTCCAGGGTGCCTTCCGAATACCATGACCTCCAGCAGGTGTTCAGCAAAGGCAAGGCCACCTCTTTGCCCCCGCATTGACCTGACGACTGCACCATAGACCTCCTGCCTGGAACCTCGCCCCCTAGAGGCCGCCTGTACTCTCTGTCTGCCCCCAAGAGAAAGGCCATGCAGACTTACATCAATAACTCCCTAGCTGCAGGCATCGTCCGCCCCTCCTCATCTCCTGTTGGGGCAGGCTTCTTCTTTGTGGAGAAGAAGCATAAGACCTTAAGACCTTGCAGTGACTATTGGTGTCTGAACAAGATCACAGTCAAGAACCGCTATCCCCTGCCACTCATCTCTTCCCCTTTGAACTGCTTCAGGGTTCCATCATTTTTCCTAAGCTCGATATCCGTAAGGCCTATCATCTGGTCCGCATCACAGAGGGGGACGAATGGAAGATGGCATTCAACACCCCTGCAGGGAACTACAAGTACTGGGTCATGCCTTTCGGTCTCCCCAATGCTCCGGCCATCTTCCAAGCCCTGGTCAATGATGTATTCCGTGACATGCTCAACCACTTTGTCTTTGTTTACTGGGACGACATCCTCATCTTTTCAAAGACCCAGAAGGAGCACGTTCATCATGCCCAATCTGTGCTGCAGCACTTCCTTGAGAACTCCCTGTTTGTTAAGGCTGAGAAATGCAATGCCTCATCGATCTTGTTCCATGCCATCATGGACTGTCAGTCATCATCCCTGACCTCAACTGTAACACTTCCTGGGGTTTGCCATCCTCTACAGTTCAGTAGCCAAACCCCACCAGCTCCATGCCCTTCCAGTGGTCCCCTGCTGCTGAGGAGTTCACCCTGAGACCAGATTCACCTCTGCGCCCATCCTCTAGATGCCAAACCCAGATCACCAGTTCACGGCGGAGGTGGACGCCTCAGACGTGGGGGTAGGGGCTGTCCTGTCCCAAAGATCCACCACTGACTAGAAGCTTCACCCCTGTGCCTTTTTCTCTCGGCGCCTGTCTTCTGCCGAGACTAACTACGACATCGGGAACAGGGAGCTGTTGGCGGTGAAGCTGGCACTGGAGGAATGGCGGCATTGGCTGAGGGCGCCAAGGAACCCTTCTTGGTGTGGACCGACCACAAGAACTTTGAGTACATCCGCACTGCCAAGAGGCTGAACTCCCACCAGGCCTGCTGGTCCCTCTTCTTCACCCGTTTCAATTTCAGTCTCTCCTATCGCCCGGGGTCCCGCAACACCAAGCCTGATGCCCTGTCCCAGCAGTTCCTGAAGGGGGAAGACTCTGCTGAGGGGCCTGCTTCCATCCTTCCTTCCCCCTGCGTCGCAGCCATCCTATCCTGGGACATTGAGGAGAGAGTGAGGGCTGCCACTGAGGGTCAACCTGGTCCCAGTGCCTGTCCCCCCAACCATCTGTAAGTCGCTGAAGCCCTGAGGTCAGAGGTTCTGCAGTGGGTCCATGCCTCCAAGTTCACCTGCCATCCTGGTGTCCAACGTACCCAAGACGCCCTCCTCCAATGCTTCTGGTGGCCCACTCTGGAGAAAGACACCCACAATTTTGTTAAGGCGTGCCCCATCTGCAACCAACATAAGGCATCCCATCAGGCTCCTGCTGGACTCCTCCAACCCCTTCCTGTTCGACATCGACCTTGGTCCACATCTCTTTGGACTTTGTCCCGGGCCTTCCACCCTCAGACGATAACAGTCATCCTCACAGTTGTCGACCGCTTTAGCAAGATGGCTCACTTCGTCCCTCTGCCGAAGCTGCTGTCAGCTAAGGAGACTGCGCAACTGGTCCTGCTACATGTCTTCCATCTACATGGCCTCCCTGTTGATGTGGTGTCCGACCAGCGTCCTCAGTTTTCCTCTGGCTTTTGGAAGAAGTTCTGTAGCCTGATGGGAGCCACTGCCAGTCTCTCTTCTGGATTCTAGCCTCAATCCAAAGGGCAAATGGAGCAGATGAACCAGGAGATGGAAGCTGCCCTCCACTGCATGGTGTCCCAGAACCCATCCTCCTGGTCTAAGCGGCTCCTGTGTGTGGATTATGCCCACAATTCCCTCACCAGCTCCGCCATGGGCCTCTCTCCATTCCAGTGCGTCTATGGCTATCGTCCTCCACTTTTTCCAGCCTTGGAGAGAGAATTCTCCTGCCCGTCAGCCCTAGCCCTCGTCCGCCGCTGTTGCCAAACCTGGACCCAGGCTCGCTCTGCCCTCCAGTGTGCCGTTGGGCGCTACGCCACCTCGGCCAACCGGCGGCGTTCTCCTGCCCCAGTCTACCAGGTTGACCAGAAGGTATGGCTCTCCACCTGAGATCTGCCTCTCCAGGTGAAGTCTAAGAAACTGGCACCCAGGTTCGTCGGCCCTTTCCCCATCCAGAGGTTCATCAATCCAATGGCGGTGAGACTCAAGCTTCCTCGCTCCATGCGGGTTCACCCCACCTTCCATGTGTCAAAGTTAAAGCCGGTCCATGAGAGTCCTCTGTTACTGACTGTTCCTCCTCTTCCTCCTCCTTGACTTATCGATGGGGGTCCAACCTACTCCATGCGGCACCTGGTCTGGTCTGTTCGTCATGGGAGGGGAGTTCAGTACTTGGTGGACTTGGAGGGCTACGGTCCTGAGGAGAGGTCATAGGTTCCTACTGGCCACATTCTCAACCCGGACCTCATCACGGATTTCCACCATCGCCATCCTGACCAGCACCACCGTGCCTTCGAGGAACCCCCACCCACCGGCTCGCACCTCTTCCTGACCTGATCTCCTGGTGAGGGATTTTCCTGCTGAGGAGCCATCGACCGGCATGGACTCTGACCACTTGGGCTCCTCTGACGATCCTTCTGAGGAGCTGTCGATCGATATGGACTCTGACCACTTGGGCCCCCATGACAATCCAGCTGAGGAGATGGACTGGTCCGGCTCAGAAAAATATTAGGCGTTTCTAGGTGGCAGCGTTTCTGAATCCTGCTTATTTATGTTTTTTTCTCGATGTAGAAAAGATTTAACTTGCATTTGTGGCAGCATTAACAAATTGTGCTCACTGAGAATGGTTTTCAGAAGTGTTTGTGAGCCCATGCATTGATTTCCACTATGAAATTCTGTTCGTTTTTAATCCAGGGCCCAATCTGTATTGGCCCAATCTGTGTGTGACAAACCCATGACTTTATCTGGATTTAGGACAGTGCCACCTGAGGGCCTGAAGATCGCAAGCATTCATTGCTGGTTTTTGAACTTGTCCCTTGCATACAGAGATTTCTCCGGATCCTCAGAACAATTTTATGGTACAACATACAATAGACTATTAAATCCCCAGTTTCTTTGCAAAATAATTCTTAAATAGCTAAACAATTTTCCCATGCTGTCTGTCACAGAGTGGTGAAGCCCTCACCATCTTCTGAAAGATTCAGCCTGTCTGAGATGCTCTTTTCATACTCATTCATGTGACTGACCTGTTGCTAATTACTCTAATTTGCTGTGAGATAGTCAATATGACATATTGTCTTTGAACCATTTTCGATTAAATATAGGGTTTTAATGATGTTAAAATCCTTACATGCTGCTTTTATTTACATTTTTAACAGCATCCCAACTTTTCTGAAAATGGGTTTTTCAATTTGATTTCTAATTAGCAATCCAAGGGCCAGTTTTACAGACAAAGGAGGCAGTCTAAACCAAGACTAAATTACATTTCTAATGGAGTGCCTTCCTAACAAATCCAGTATTACTCCAGGGCCCAATCTGTGTGTGACAAACAAGCCCTTACTACTGAAAAAAATGTTTCTCCTTTTATCTGGATTTAGGGACTAAACTGACGACTCAAGAATCAGCAAGACCAGAACAGATGGAACACAGAACCCTACAGCTTACCATCTCCATCTTCTCAACTATCTCCAACTTCACCACAGGTAATGAGGCAGAGGCTCTACTGTCTGAGGGCCCTTACCAGGCAGTGGAGGTCATATTCATTATCCTGGCCGCAGGGTCCCTCAGTTTTGTAACAACTACTGGGAACATACTGGTCATGCTTTCAATCATAATGAACAGGAACCTCCAAACCATCAACAACTACTTCCTGTTCAGCTTGGCATGTTCAGACCTGGCCACTGGGATCATCACCATGAACCTGTACACAGTCTACATTGTGATTGGATATTGGCCATTGGGGCCAATAGTCTGTGACCTTTGGCTAGCTCAGGACTATACAGTCAGCAGTGCCTCTGTTATGAATCTCCTCGTCATCAGCTTTGACCGTTATTTCTGCGTCACCAAGCCACTCAGCTACCCAGCAAAAAGGACTACCAAGATTGCAGGCATGATGATGGGGGCAGCCTGGGGTATTCCCTTCCTCTTGTGGGGCCCAGTCATCTTATTCGGACAGTTTATCATAGGTGAGCGCATTGTGAAAGAGGGTGAGTGCTACATCGAGTTCCTGTCCAATGAATCCATCACCTTTATCACCGCCACTATTTCCTTCTACCTGCCGGTTACTATCATGACCTTTCTGTACTGGCAGATCTCCAGGGCCAGCAAGAGCCGTGTGAAGACGAGCAATCACAAGCAAAAAAAAGGCAACCCATTCAGTAGCGAAGAAGGAAACCACATCAGCATTCCATGTGATGACGAGTGTGACAGAGCCCAACCCGCTGAGAGGAGCCAGAATGGCGGAACAGGTGGTGATGGAGAGGAGGAGCTGAGTGCACCAGTACATCCAGAGAAAAATGAAATTGCTGAGGCCCCTGCAGGTTACAAGGGAAACCCCACAGCCCGCGGCCTAAATGCTAAAAAGCAGCAGCCCCAGAAGAAGTCATCGTCATCTCGTGAAAAAAAAGTAACACGCATGACAATGACCATACTTGTTGTCTTCGTGGTCACGTGGACACCCTATAACATCTTGAAGGTCCTCAGCACCTTCTGTTCAACATGCTTTCCCTCTGTTGTTTGGATCTTCAGTTACTGGTCCTGCTTCATCAACAGCGCCCTCAATCCAGCCTGCTATGCTCTCTGCAATATCTCCTTCAAGAAGACCTTCATACAACTCCTGCTCTGCCAGCACAAGGACATTCGCTCAGGCAGATAGGTGTGATTATTTATTTTTTGTTCCTGCTGGTGTTCTTCTCTTATTTCTGGACATGTCCTCCTGCATCACTTTAAGCAATGGCAGAAAGAAGCTCAAGAAGTAGAACTACAGACACACGAACAATAGATGTAATGTCCAATTGTAAGCATTTCTATGCATGTAAACTTTATTAGAATTCAAGCACATTTACCATAGAATTGAGATTCAATGAGACTTTAAAGTGATTCATGAGATCAGAAAGGGCATCCATTTTTTGTCATTGTGTGCTCGTGGCAAACAACACATTGTTCTTCTTAAGTCCGTTTATTTATTATTTTTTCATTTCCACACACTTTTTTGTCTCGTATCAAGTGCCCAAGTGTTCGCGATAGAGACGCGGTTCAAACGCCAAAACGTCCGGCCCAACTGTGTCTCTGGGCCTTTTACAAATGGTTTGAAAGCCCCTTTTCATTCTTTTGCAATCCCTGTTTTTCATCCCTTTTTTTATCTCCATTAAAAATGCATGGTGGAGTTCTGCCATTATGACATCATGGAAGGCTGGCCCACTCTAGGCTCAGAGGGCAACCTCAACATGACAACCAGTATATACTACTGTGTGTGTGTGTGTGTGTGTGTGTGTGTGTGTGTGTGTGTGTGTGTGTGTGTGAGTGTAAGTGTGAGAGAGAGAGAGACAGACATTTTAGCAAGCACACTCTCGAGGTTCGTCCTGACGAAACGCAGTTCTATTTTATATTTTCATCTGATATAAATTATGTATTGCTGGATGTACAGTGCCACACAAAAGTTTGCAGTCACCAAAAAATGTTGACACTTTAAAAAATGAATATTTTTTAATTAAAAAACCAAGCACGAAATACTCACATGCCTCCAACATGGGATGGCTGATATCTGGCCTGGAAACAAAATGGATCAACGAACTGCAGGATGAACGAAAGTTTGAATATGCTCTTCCTCAAAAATTAAAAAAAGTATCCATACATTAAATTGTTTGAGAAATATTGAAAAGTTTAGGAGTTCTGGCCCAGAAAAGAACAGGATGGCTGATACCTGGCCTGAAAACAGCACGTGATGGAGGATGGACAGACGAACTGTAGTGCACACAGAACTTTGAAAGGGCTCATCTTCAAAATAAAGAGTATCCAAACATTAAATTTTGTGGAGAACTTTGTTGGGTTTAGGAGTTGTGGCCTGGAAAAGAGCGTGACAGTTGGACGGACGAACAACGCTCATTCCAATATCGCCATCGACTGCACTGCAGGGCAGATTAGGCCAAGACCTTTTTATATTAAAACTTGATTACAATTGCTGTTAGAAACAGTTGTTTTTAATTCAGATGTAACATGATTCCATTCCCCCACTTTTAACAGCCATTCCTCCAGTGTAAAAATAACACAATTTGTCACCCCATCCTTTATGATACATTCAGGAACTTTGGGGACAACAACATTTGCAGTGATTAAAATAAATATTGAGCTTCAATAATTATTGGATGGAAGAAGTCCAGTTGTGATTTGAAGATTAAATTTTTTTCCCTTATTTGTAATCATGATTATTATTATTATTATTACACCACAGGAGATGCATTCAGGACGATGCCATTTTGAAAACATGCCACCACAACACAAACACACTCACTATCGAAGAATTAGCACACCAGGTGAACGTTTTGGAGCGGCCAAGCCAGAGCACCGACCTCAATCCGATCAAAAATCAGTGGAGGGAACTGAAGACCAAGGTCATGGCAAGGAAACCCTTAAACCTCAAGGATCTGGAGAAGTTCGCCAAAGAGGAGTGGGCCAAAATCCCCGTGGAAACGCGTAGAAACCTTGTGATCAACCACAGGAAGCGTTTGGAGGCTGTAATCATGAATAAAGGCTTTGCCAATCAATTACTGAGAAAAGGGTATGAATAATTCTGGACATGGCATTTTTTGTAAATCTGTCAAATAAAATACCAAAAAGTATTGTATTTCTTGAAAAATTGTTTACTGTACTTCTTACAGCCTTATGTCAACTTACTGTGTCATTTATGCAAGAATAAATTTGATTTGTCTAAAAATATCTCAAAAAAAAACAGAAATTGGTAGGGGTATGAATAATTTTGGGCATGACTGTATATATTTGGATTTCAAGATAAAAATAAACAAAAACCCAACACCTCTCTCCGACTGCATGAAATTTAAATACGAAAACTGTCCTATCCTGTAACCAGTGTGCAGGATACTGCTCAGTTGCCGCAGGCCACCGCGCAGGACACTGTGACTGGCACAGGACAGCGCGCAGGACACCGCACAGGACAGGACAATTCCGGCTCTTACTGCTACTGAGAGCTTGACAAATATCATTACATTTTGGCTGGAGCTCATTTAACCGGTTTCCACAGTTCCAGCTCCGTGGCTGCAGCATCAGATGTGCATACTCGGCTTTTATTTCCTGCCATAAATTGTCAGACAAGGCCGATATTTTATCTGGCAGCAAATATTGGCCCTTCACATGCGGCAGTGCTACACAGACATGATCCCGCACTTCTGTTGTGAGATGGTCAATAAAGGGGAGGAACAGATTCAGTCGCCAGTAGGCCTACTCTGCAGGGCTTGATGCAGGTGTGTTTGACCGCTTTGTCTGCATCGCCACAATACGAGGAGGCTGGCAAACAGATGACGACTGAGGGTCATTGCTTTTAGGCTTTTTGGGGAGTGTCTGAAATAAATTCCGTTGTTTGAAGCTTCGCTTCATTTTAAGCTTATGGATAGACAGATTTTTCGCACACGAGTAAAACTGCTTGCTGACTGCTCTCGCTGTTCAAAAATCTGGAGGGAACCCACGCAGACGATGTGAGAAGAGTGGGGAAAAAAAATACATTTTCATTCTTTGTCACTCCCCTAACCAATGAGTTTTCTTAGTCCTGCATACCCCACCCCAGTCTCGATTCTGCCCCTCCCTGTCCCCCAGCGCTCTCTCCCTCTCCCTCTCTCTCTCTCTCTCTCATGTACACACCGCACCAGCACCATGATTTGAGCGGTGCGCTCTAGAATTTTTGGTACGCACAGAATCAGTCAACTGCCCATACCACTATGCACTCATTAATATGTACGGTACTGGACTATGCTGCACTGTTCTAGTAGTAGCATTTGTCCAAGTCAGGAAAAGCATGCTGAGAGAACTAGTCAGAATAACACTCTGTCCCACCCTTGGCATTGTTTGATGGTGTTTTAGAAATAGAATGTTCTCCATGTGTCAAAGGAAATTTATTTTGCCTTTGAGTTTGTCTGACAAAGATAAAGGTGCTGTGGAAATGTAACCTAACATGATAAACAGAATGTTGGTATCAATTCTGACTTGAATTGCACTGGCTTATGTGAACGCTGGGAGGGTCGTGTTATGTCTAAGGGTCCCTCCCATACCCCTTTACCAACGAGCTGATTCCAGTGCTGGTTCGGAGCCAGAACCTGACTTAGCACCAGTTCTTTGCTTTTCCACAGCCTTAGCACCAGCTCCTGGCTCTCAAAACTGGTGCCAAAGCAAGCACCCACTCCTTGCAGGTCCAGTGTAAGCACCGATTATGTGGGGCGGAGTTATAGCGGCCAACAAGACCAGCACAGTCGCGGAAGTATTTTGGGCGTAGTGCTCGCACTAATTGTTGGAATAAACAAGCATCTGTCGTATATCTGCATGATGCGTTTATATTTTATTTTACTTTTTTCTACACCGCTAACGTCAATAATAACCATTACGAATATGATTTAGCTGGCTAGCCAGGGCGTTTGCGAATTACTGTTATGGCCATTTGCCAGCGTGAAGTGCATTGCAAAATGAAACATTAGATCATTCAAACTTATGAAGCTGGAATTAAATACGGCAGTTGCTCATGTATTTCTTACCTGCATGCATCCATGGGAAAAGTGACGATGGATAGCGTGTTCCTACTATTACACCCTATTGCTGCACACGGTTTCGGTATTACTATGCATGGACAACAACGCCAGATACGGTACACATTTATTTTCAATATCTGATCTCAACCCAGCACGAGATCATGGCAATCTAATAAGCTATACCTTTCCCCCACTATAAACGATAAAACCTCAGTGACAGTAATAGTACTACTGAGCATGGAAACACAAGCATTATTTCAGTTTTAAATTTTTGTTCCTGGTTTCCCGCAGTGCATACTGTATTTCTGCATTGTCAGATGTTACCTGAGCGCTGCTGAGAGACACTGACAGACTCCCTTTTTGAAATTCTTTAACAATTGGTAACATTAGACAGCGCAAGTCATCATCACCATGCCATAGCCTAATGCCCAGGAAATCATCATTTAATACTCTCCAAAACAAAACTGGCAAGACCTAAGTTACGCATGGTCGATTTCGAGCGGCGGCTGATTTTGATAGACCTACTGTATACACCAGCCAGGCACACTTACTTTGTCTTGTGTGCACGTTGAAGGTGCCGGGTGAAATTCGATGTTGTTCCCTTGAACTCGCTGAGTTTCGGGGATAACGGATTACAGAGTTTGCATCTTGCCTGATGCTTCTTTCTCCCTTGTTCCTCATAATCTTCATGGTCGTAATATGCAAATTTAATTATCCGCGAAGTTGAAGACATGGTTTGCAAAAAAAAAAAAAACAGTCCACGTTTGGAGCGGAGACATCGTGGTGATTCCATCAAATGATGTAGGCCTAATGAGAAGTGGACAAGTAAATCCGGAAGGAGGCAGTGCAACATGCAGGTTGCAAGCTGCCGTAAAACTCCGAAGAAGAAGAGGAAATAGCCTGTATAATGTCGCCCCAGTGTATTGCAAAACGACTGTAATCTTATTAGGCCTACAGGTAAATATTTCGGAAAAAAACATAAAAATGAAAGATTTTACAAAACCTACAAAATATGTGAATATTTAGCGGCCTTGACCCGAATCGCCGAGGCCAGATAGCACGAGGCCGAGGACGAGTCCGAGTCACGGCAATCCGAGGCCAAGGCCGGGAAAAACCGGCCTCGAGTCCTCCAACACTGGTCCTGACCCCATTATAAATTTCCTTAGGAATTTTACTTCAGCACCAGAGGCTAGCTATGACATCATCACTTCACTACTCTACAGCCTCTTCCAAAAAAAAAAAAAAAAAAAAAAAAAAAAAAGTTCACGATATTTGCTTTTTGAGTGGCATTCACAAACAAGCGAATTGTGCCATGTTCCAAAGTTGTCCAAGTAATTGCATTTTGGCGCTAATCTTTCTTCGCAGTCTATGGGAGAAACTCATGATTTATTGATTAAGTCTAAATCGATATTTGATTTTGAAAATTCTGTATAAGATAGACTGTTATCGACTGGCATAGACTGTTACACAAAAAAGGATAAAGTAACTTATAAAAACAAATCAAATGGTATACGGCATAAATCACCAAAGCAAAGTGAATCAAAATGAAAAACTGGTCCAAAGCATGACCTCTGTCAGGCAAAGGATTGGAAACAATTAAGTGACATAAGACTTAGCGACATTCAAAAACTCTAATGACAAAATGACATTTTGTCGATATAAATGCCAAAAATTCCAAACAGTAAGTATTCATAACTGTATCAAGTTCCATAGTGTACACGAAATGAAAAGAAAATTCTGATGAAAAATATCCTCCGGTCCCAAATGCTAGTGAATTCAAATACTGCAAGGGATCAAAATAGCATGAAATGAGAGGGATTTCATTGTCCGAACTTAATCTTCTGTAATTGAAAAGATAAGAACAGAAGAGTTTCAAGCCAGCGGCCCATCATGTCGCTCCTGATAGCAGCATCGAGGCTTCCGCCCCGACCTGGTGTGCTAAACATAACATCTTCAGTGTTAGTAGCGGAAACCTGTCTGTTTCTCGTGCTTTGTGTGCCCCACCCTCACCCTTCCCCCCCATCCCAGGTGAAACACACCTTCCAAATAAACTGAAGCTAGTTATGAGAACCTGCCACTTTCTCTTGCTTTGTGCCCACTTGCTCCATGAACCACATCCTCACATGAGTGCGGGAAGATATTTCAATTAAGGGGACCTATCAAGCGAAAGTAAAAGTGTGACATCATTTTTTAATTTTTTTTTAATGCAGCATGAGGGTATTATGACAATGTTGCTCTTTGCAACAGCGTCATAGCAGCTATGGGTGCAAACAAGTGGAATAAAAGAAAACTCACTGTATAAATCATAACCCAGTTACAAAAAATTATCATTTATAATCGTTTTGTTGTCCTAGGGCCTATATTTTTATTACCTCTGCCAAACGAAGTTGGCAGGAGGTTTTGTGATTGGTGCCGTTTGTTTGTTTGTGAACAAAATAACTCAACAAGACTAGCTGCAACCTAGTATATGGCTGGGCCGCCAAGTGCTGTATGAGAATTTGAGCCCAAGAAAAGGGTGCTAAATGGGGCAAAGCTCACATAATTAAATGAAGTGCAAGTTTAGTAATGGAGCTGGAGCTGATAAATTATTTACAAAGTGTGTGGGGAGAGTGCGAGTGAGAGAGTGTGGGAGTGGGAGTGAGTGAGAGTGTGTGAGTGTGGGAGTGAGTGAGAGTGTGAGAGTGTGGGAGTGAGTTAGAGTGAGTGGGAGGTGGGGGGGTCTTGAGTAAGGAAAACATATCAAAAGCAAGTTATACATTTGAATAGACAAAAAGCTAGAGTAAGGCTAGCAGTTATTGATTTTGTGAATTTGAGGGAGACAGCAGCAGCAGATGTGCGAGTAGATAGCAGTTAAAGTATGTATGTTCCTGAATCGTAATGAAACAATAAAGTTATTGTTACAGTTGTGCTAACCAGGGACGTGACGTCACTTTCATGAACACATGGCAGTTCCTATATAGTGAGGGTGTAAGAACGAACTTCAAAGTTTCCTTTTTTCCCCATGTTTCATCTTTGGGCATATTATGAACAAAGAATCCACAGTTTCGAGTAAAACCGCTTAAATAAATATGTTCGACTGAAGGAGTTGCCATGTGTTTACATAAAGTGTTAGACAATATTGGTGATGGATGAATATGGTTAACTATGTGACTAAAAAATTGAAATGGCAATTTATTTTAATGAATTTATGACCTATTGAAAGTTCGAAAAGGCCTTGTAGTTGACACCAAGATCATGAGAATTGGCCGAGAAATAAGAAAGTTTTGGAATTTTATAGTGCCCCCAAATAGCGAATTGTATGGTATTTATTTCAGTCATTGCGGATTAAAAAAAAAAGTGTTGGGAAGTGAGCAATTTAGGTCCATTTTACCTCAAAAATGGTAGTCCAAAAAAAAAAAAAAAAATATATCAATGTTTTAAAAAAATGAAATAAAAGACAAGAATTTGGGAAAGAAAGCATGAACGATTTTTATAAGCAACAGTTACAGCCTGACCGAGTATTGCACATTGTCACATAGCTAATTTGATAATCAAAGGTGTATAAAGTACTGGAAAAAAATAAGTAAAAGTAGAAGTACCATTACTGAATGTTACTTTGGTAAAAGTTGCAGTCGCCCAAAAGAAAATTACTTGAGTAAAAGCCTTAAAGTAGCTCACATTAAATGTACCTTAAGTACCAGAAGTATTTTGTTAAAAAATATACTTAAGTATCAAAAGTGCCAGTCAAGTACAAAGTGTTTTTCATAGTACGGATAGAGAGAAGCAAAGCAACCACTCTTTGTTCTCTCCTTGTGATCTTCAATCAATTTTCAGGTGAATGAAAAATACAGTATTCAAAAAACAAACAGGCAGTCTCTCCTTTATACTTCTTTGTGTTTACTGGCGGTTTAAAACCACTATAATTAATAGTAGAATTACACAGTATCAATACCTTGTCAAATTTTTGCTTCAGAAAACTATTTTTTTTTTTTTTTTTTTACTACTAATTGGAATACCATTGGCTCACTGTAGCTGAAGTGGTTGCTGCAGAGGACAATGATTATTTCTGTAGCAAGAGATAATTTTGTTTGAACTGCTGGATAGATGCTATGGGCAAGTATATTGAGCAGTTTGCACATCAGGCTTAGCTGAGGAGTTATTCAGGCAGCTCCTGAAAAAACAGGGATTGGAGTGAACTCGTTCATAATGTCCGAGCTCGGTTTGCTTGTGAATTTTCAATAACTGATCCTGGTATGCCATCTAGTGATAGAATATTGTAACTGCATGCATACATTTGCAGCTCCATGTCCGCTGGCGGACACATCTGGACAAAGATACCCTGTCAAGCACCGTTGTTCTTCTCGAACATGCTAAATCCAGATAATCCTTAAATGATGAATTATTCATATTTCAATTTGTAACAAGTAATGAAGTGGCCAGCGTCAAAGTAACGAAGTGAAGGTATACTTTTTTATCTTTTAAATGTAGTACAGTAAAAGTGAAAGTCCCGGTTTAAAAAAAAAAAAAAAAAAAAACTCAAGTAAAGTACAAATCCTCAAAAAAACGACTTAAGTACTGTAACGGATTACATGTACTTCGTTACTATACACCTCTGATGATAATGTATCCCAAGTCCCTTAATTGCAGCCTACCTGTTTTCTGTCGTATCGGTTGCAAGATTCAATAGGTAAACAGCGAATTGCAGGTTTTGCACTCACTTTCCACCTTGAGGTGAGTCCCTCTCACTTTTTTAGTCAGTTCCACATCTCCAGAGCCACATATCCGACAATTTTTCAGAAGTTCAAGCAACTGCGACTCAAAAACAATGTATTTGTTGTCTTCATGCAGTGGAATGTCCAATTTTGGGAATGGTGTCTTGTCTTTTGGGCCAGTCCTGCCAGACATAAAGAACAACAAAAAAATAACATAACATCACCAGTAATGAAGTAATCATTTAACAAAGACACCAGTGTGTACCATGCAAAATCTGATTTTTCTTTAATTTGGCAATTTTTAATAATAATGTAATGAGTGGTATCACTTTAGTACTGTGACTAGGTAATTTTCTTAAAAAAATATGTATACAAACATATATACTTCTTTTTCGGAGCTTTACGGGGTGAAATGTAGTCGTCATCAGAGGTGTCACTGCTTGGAGTGTACTCTGGAGATTGTGGGGCTTCTGGCGATGAGGGGCTGCAAGAGCTTGAGCTGGGACTCTCCTCTTGTTCTTCTTTTGGAAGATTAGTTGTCATTATTCCTCTTGATATGCACACTGGCGGCAGTGTGGAGACTCCCTTTTCATGAACTCTCACTGTAGTCTGGACATCTATTGTCATGATTAAAAGAAAAAAAAAACACAACATTACTTTCATTATTCCTGAAATATCCTAAGCACAAGATTTGATCTAGAAAGACAAAATAGGTAAGTGCTGTAATATAATGGGATTTGAACAAGCAAACTCTGCATTATTCAAATGAAATTATGGATACTTAGTATTAAGAAAATAAGTTCTCCACTCAGGAATCTATTATTTACAACAACATGATTTCAGTCATGATACACATATTTCAGCACACTTTGTTCACTATACTATGTCAGCATTCTGAAACACACAATAATTAGAACACACCCACAAATATTTGCAGACATACACACAACCACACATGACACGCAAATTATATAGGCACCTACATTTGACTCTAGTAGCAACCTTAGGTGTCTGAGTGCCAACAGATCTTGTAGTTGTTCTTGGGTTTTCTACTGCAGTGTCCATGACAGGTGCTGAAGGAATTTCCTAAAAAATAAGAAAAAAACATTTTACATTCTCAAAAATAATGTGTGATGAAAATACTAGTTAGTAATAATTAGAAACTCATTGTCTTTTATAGTAGAAAAGTCAAAAATAGACAAAGGTCTATGGCCTAAATATCGGAAAATCCAGCAGCCTACAGTTGTTTCGATTTATTTTCAACTTTTCTGCTATTTATTCCACAATATATATATAAAATATTTATATATATATATATATATATATATATATATACATACACACACATACACACATACATACACACACATGCACAACCTCAATTCCCAAATAGTTGGGATGAAGTGTAAATAGTGAATAAAATCAAAATGCATTGACTTTCAGATCACATGAGCCAATGTTATTTACAACATAACATAGATAACATTTCAAATGTTGAAACTCAGACATTTTACATTTTTATCTACATTATTACAGTGCAGAGTATGAAACTTGTCTTCACTGTCGCTTCATCAACTGCCATACCTTATTCTCTTACAGATAGTTGCACTATGTACCAACATTAATGCGCAATAATCAAAATCAAACTTACAGCAGACTTCCAGCTTGGGCCTGGTTGATCTATGTCTAGAGATGCTGGTGAATCTCCCGGTTCCATTGCCATTTCCCGACATTTCTCCTGTTCCATCTCCTCTTCTTTAAATGTAGCAGTCTGTGATTCCTCATGCTTTTTCAGCATTTCCTCGAGCATCTGTGACACAATTCAAGCAGGAAAACATCAGAAGAAGAGGGCGCCAAATTACTGATAAAAAAGGTCTGATAAAAAAGTCAGTAACTCTGCGAAATTATATAACCCTAAACCTCACCCTTTTAATACTAATTGAATTGAAATAGAAATCGAAATGGATGAGTATGGTGCCCACTGCGCTAAAAGTTTCTGGAGGATTACCAACACTCGCGTATCCAATGGGAGGTGGGGAGCAGTCTCCCCCCCAATGCTGATTATATTCCCAGATACGGCACTGATGAACGACTACTTTGCAGCGAACTCCAAACTGGCGAAGAATGTACCAAAATGTTTGGAAAAAAAATTCATTCACTGCAACAAGAAAAACGTGACGTTCAACTTGCCTCAGCCTGCGTTTTCTACCTCCTAGCTTCAGCAAGCCGCTAGCTTAGCTTGCACCTCCCAATGTAATGGAAATACATTTTCATATTTAATTAAAATAATTTCTATAACTGTTTGTACAAGTTACAGTCACACATTTCCCAGCAATTTAGTCTATTTTTGAGTAAGGCTTGAAATAAGAGTTTAATAGCGGACATCCGACAAGCTCGTTAGATTATGTACGGCATTTGGTCAGGCTAGAGTAAAACAATAATATGACCTGACAAAGAGAAAAAGATTAGAACACGAGGCAAGAGTCAAGACACAGCGGCAGCATGTAACTAGACGCGCAGCAGCAGCTAGGGGGAAGCGCTTTCACACTGAACGCGAAACGAATTTGTAGCACGACAGATTACATTCAAAGTCAATGCGAAGACGCCGGTGTGAAAGCAGCTTAATAGAGCGCTGGCGAAGAGAAGGCGTAAAACGTGTGGAATGCAAGCCAAAGCCTGCTAAGTGCTGGCCGCAGCCAGCGCTCTATTCAGCTCTATAGAGTCTACAACGAAAGCCCTGCTGAAGCGCTGGCGTAGCTAACGCGTTGTAATTGTTCATTAGCGGCCTACCTTCATTTTCTTCCGTTTTTCAGTGCCCGGTCTGCTCTTCTTTCTCCCCTTTTCCTCGGTGCTTTTCCCCTCGAATGGACTTTTGATTTTCGGGATAGCATCTGGCTTGATTTTTCTTCTCTTTTTCATCGCGAACTCAGACCAAAACCCTTCATCCTCGAAGTCGGAATCGTTGAAGTGGTCGCTACAAATCACACTATAGTCGCTTGGTCCTTGCCATTTTGCCCGAGTCAGTTTCACCCGAGACGCCCAAATTTTACTTATTTTTTCATCTTTTGGAAATCGATGAAGGCTGACTCCTTCTTTGGGTACGTTACAACAACCTGCTACAATGCATCTGGTGGGCATTTGCTCCGCCGTTTCCCGAAATTTCGCGAGAAAATAACGATTTTATAAACCTTCTGCAGTTCGTGTCCCACAGGCAGCATCCACCTTAGAGTGCGTTCCAGGCAACTCGTATCCCGTGATTTACCGGTTAAAAGTGGGCGGAGCTATCGTCAAACCTGTGAATTCACGCCGGTGAACTCGATTGTGGGTGAAGCTAGATCCGGAGTAGTTCAAGTACGCTGTGCGAGAGTTGACTGAAATCTCGCGAGAAGTGCGACACGACTAGTCCAGCAGCTGAGCTGAAGCGGAATGGACTGTACGTGATGATCTTCCAGAAGGTAAGACGTTTAAAGAATTCGACTGAATATTGTCAGCACATCTGAATTAAATAACACGTACAGTAAAGCGTTTTACTGAATTATTCCCTGCACGATTCTAGAGATAATTAATGTTTACGGACAACAAATTGGGCTACGATACTAGCTTGGTACAGTTAGCGACAGTTACTACCGCTAACCATGAGCAGCAGCATACTTGTGAACTCCGTCATGTCAGTGCCATTTCATCCAAAGACGCGAAATTAGAGGGGAAAATGCTTCTTAAACGTGATTTTTTTTTTTTTTTTTTTGCGGAGTGGGGTGGTGGGAGTGAAATGTTGGAGAAGTAACGTAAATATACCATCAGACTCGTTATAGCAGTGGATGTGGTGAAGTGAGATTTTCTTTGAGAACAAGGTAGCTAACGTTAGCTGGTGTAATAAAGTTAACGTTCCAGAATAATAAAGAAGAGCCATCGTTTGCTGTGATACATCGCTATTAATATTGATTGTGGGAGCTTTTTTCTTTTTTTAACTTCTATTCAGTAAACTTAGACATGATCTCGTTTGAGTGTTTTAGGATTTGTGATTCGGTTGACATTGCCTGTCAATATTATGTCGCTGCTCAGCTAATTTTGAATTGATGATTAAGGGAGAGGGAGGCTGGAGGACCAAATAGAAGATTGAAAACAACGTATTGGCCAAATAGCTTTCTATGCTTAAATTTCCAAAATGTTTGGCCTAAGTGGGGAATCATAGGCTACTGAATACTAAAAATATTGAGCTGCACTGTATTTCTTGTCTGAAAGACTGCAAAGAACATGATCCAACTTTTTGCTAATTCCTGTCACATCTGTAACTGATGCCATTTGCCATACTTAAACATCAGCAGCAAAAGCTGTTGATCACAGCTACTTAAGTTCCATAATCTAAGTAGGGAAACAAAGACCACACCTCATCTCTCAGCACAATTTCCCATCCAAGCCTATATAGATGTGTCTAACCCTTTCTCTTGTCTTTCTCCCCCCCCTTTTTCAGCTGAAGAGCTGCAGGCGATTCAATAAACGTCTCCCTGGGCGGCACAGTGGCATAGTGGTTAGCACTGTTGCCTCACAGCAAGAAGGTTGTGGGTTCGATTTGGGGTTGTGGGGCCTTTCTGTGTCAAGTTTGCATGTTCTCCCCGTGTTCGTGTGGGTTTTCTCCGGGTACTCTGGTTTCCCCCACCCACAAAAACATGCATCATAGGAACACTCCAACCAGTACCCCCGACCAAGGAACTGGCTTTAGAACTGGAGTTGGTCCCCGGGCGCTGCTCTGTGGCTGCCCACTGCTCCTAACTATAGGATGGGTCAAATGCAGAAGACGTATTGCCCCACGGGGTTCAATAAAGTGTATCTTACATCTTACAATGACAGAGGACACTCACCCTACACCCTGAGTCTTAACTCCCTGTGCAAGCCTTTCCCTGTTCTTTACTTTTAATAAACGACAATAAGCTTCCAAATCGTGTGGTCTTTGGTTGTGAAAAAGTGCAAGTGCAGTGTTTGAATGCGATCACCTCACATTTTTATTGTTGTAATTTTTAATGTTTGTTCGATTTCTCCTGCTGAATTGAGCCAACAAGTTATTTTTTTTTCTCTTCTTCACGTCATCGGAGAAACCGTACATTTGTACTCAACCTCCCAGCGATTGGAGCATCCCCACGCAGCACAGCAAACCATGGTCGAGATTATATTCAAGAACAACATGGAGGAGAGGGCTCAGACAAACTGCTTCACATGCTATTCATGTTTCTAAGTTTATTGAAGATTTCTTTTTCATGATGTATTTTCGGTACATACAGTGCCGTGAAAAAGTATTTGCCCCCTTCCTGATTTCTTACTTTTTTGCACGTTTCACACTTAAATGTTTCAGATCAAACTAATTTGAATATAAAACAAATAACCCAAGTAAATTCAAAATGCAGTTTTAAAATGATGATTTCATTTATTAAGGGGAAAAAGCTATCCAAACCTACCTGGCCCTATGTGAAAAAATAATTGCCCCCCTTGTTAAATCATGAATTGACTGTGATTAACCACATTTTTTGGGTCCAATTTCACTAGCCACACCCAGGCCTGATTACTGCCAGAACTGTTGAATCAAGAAATCACTTTAATAGAACCTGTTTGACAAAGTGAAGTAGGCTAAAAGATCTCAAAAAGCATTATGTCATGCTGGGAACTAAAGAAATTCAAGAACAGATGAGAAACAAAGAAATTGACATCTACCAGTCTGGAAAGGGTTGCAAAGCCATTTCTAAGGCTTTGGGTCTCCAGCGAATCACGGTGAAAGCCATTATCCACAAATGGAGAAAACTTGGAACAGTGGTGAACCTTCCCAGGAGTGGCCGGCCTACCAGAATTACCAAAAGCGCATTGACGACTCATCCAGGAGGTCACAAAAGAACCCAGAACAACATCTAAAGAACTGCAGGCCTCACTTGCCTCATTTAAAGTCAGTATTCATGATTCAACAATAAGAAAGAGACTGGGCAAAAATGGCATCCGTGGGAGGGTTCCAAGGCGAAAACTACTGCTGACCAAAAAGAACACAAGGGCTCGTCTCACATTTGCCAAAATACATCTTGATGATCCCCAAGACTTATGGGAAAATATTCTGTGGACTGACAAGACAAAAGTTGAACTTTTTGGAAGGTGTGCATCCCGTTACATCAGGCGTAAAACTAACATATCATTTCATAAGAAGAACATCATACCAAAAGTCAAACGTGGTGGTAATGTGATGGTTTGGGGCTGCTTTGCTGCTTCAGGACCTGGATGACTTGTCGTAATTGATGGAACTATGAATTCTGCTCTCTACCAGAAAATCCTGAAGGAGAATGTCCAACCATCAGTTGGTGACCTCAAGCTCAAGCGCACTTGGGTTAAGCAGCAGGACAATGATCCGAAACACATTAGCAAGTCCACCTCTGAATGGCTTAAAAAAAAAAAACAAATTGAAGGTTTGAGCGGCCTAAGCAAAGTCCGGACTTAAATCCTATTGTGATGCTGCGGCATGACCTTAAACAGGCCGTTCATGCTCGAAAACCCTCCAATGTGGCTGAATGAAAACATTCTGCTAAGAAGAGTGGGCCACAATTCCTCCACAGCGATGTGAAAGACTCATTGCCAGTTATCGCAAACACTTGCTTGCAGTTGTTGTCGCAGAGGGTGGCACAACCAGTTATTAAGTTTAGGGGACAATTACTTTTTCACACCAGGCCAGGTAGGTTTGGATAGCTTTTTCCCCTTAATAAATTAAATCATCATATAAAAACTGCATTTTGTATTTACTCAGGTTGTCTTTGTCTAATATTAAAATTTATTTGCTGATCTGAAACATTTGTGTGACAAATATGCGAAAAAAAAAAATCAGGAAGGGGGCAAATACTTTTTCATGGCACTGTAAGTGCAAAATAAAAAGATATACATAAAATGTATGTGTATAACGAGATAAATTTGTGTTTTAATGTGTCTTGTTATGTCTGGATGTATAGTGTTTAATGAGCCCTTCCTAAAAATATTACTGTACATGCAAGCCTAGATAAATTTATACCTGCTGCATGCAAAAAGTTAATGAAAAAGTTGTTTTGAACTAATCACTAAACACCAATACATAAGTGCAGATGTACATTAAAATGATGAACAGATAAGTTGTAATTATTTCCAGTGGATTTTCTCAGATGCTACACTGAACATTATGCTGCTTTTAATAATGCAGGGACTAATTGTGCTGTTAGTTAATACTCATTGATAGTCATCTGTCAGTCCTCCGTCCTTTCTGAAAGTCATGAAGTTTACATAAGTCATTATTGAATTGATAACGTAGATCCTCCATTTTCATGGGATTATTAAAACCCCAAACAAATAAAGAAATGGTAGAAAATTAAACTGAAACGTTCCTTCCCCTCTGTAGTGTTCTCAGCAGAGTGTAAGAACTCAGATTAAACACCAAGCTAAATCGTGGTGAATGAAGACAGAGTCGAGGTGACGTTGACCGTTTGCTCACAATCTTCATTCATGCATATGGTGAAAACTGTAACAAGGAAATTCAAAATATAGAAATAATATGTACACATTCAATATAAAACAACTCAATGGTGAGCTTCCGTCACTGTACACACTAGCAACATGAATTATCATTGGCACCATGTTTTTAAATGTATTAACTGCATGTCATCAATGTCCTTTTCCACCACAAAAATAAACATCTTTAGATAAATTGTCACTATACCTTTTAACATCTCAAACATTAAATATATGAACTTACGGCGTTGCCTGGACAATGTCTCACAGTGGATGGCTATGAATTCCATTCAGAGCATGTGTAGCATGTCTGCCTCATTCTCAGAGCAAGCAGCAAGCATAAAAACAGGAAGTGACCTAACAAAGGTGATCTAACAGGAAGTAAAATCATGCACAACTTGACTTTCAAAATAAAATCCTCTAAATGACATGTTTTTAACCTTTTTACTGCCATCATGAACTAAAACATATATTAATTATTTTTAAAGCAACATTATACAGAAGGATAATAAATGCCTTCGAGGCAACACACCCTCCCTCTGCAAAGCAATCGACAACAGGTACGGTACACGCTCTTTAAAATGACGAAAACTCGTTTTAGTCATTTTAATTATTTTAATAACTCGAAGGCACTAAAACCATGACGCTATTTATTGACAAGTAATTACCGAGGATCGCGGAAACGAGATTTTACGAGATTTCAGTCGCACAGCGTACTTGAACTACTCCGGATCTAGCTTCACCCCTCGTGGGTGTTCAACGTACTCCGACTTCCTTGTTTGACGTCACGCAGCTCAACTAAAATGGCGGCACTGGCTTTTTTTCAAGTGGCAAACAGTAAGAAACGTTATGAAGTCGTTACTCGTTACTTTTGCCTGGAGCGCTATGAAGCCGTGACTCGTAACTTTGAAGTCGTGATTCACAGGTTCAAACCTCCGCTGGAACGCAGCATTATTCCCAACGTCCCATGATCCCTTGTGCGAATTCTGGGCGTAACTTCCGCTGCATCCTGTCACTAAGCTGTTTACCATGGTAGTGGCTCACGCGAATCCTCTTTTTTTAAGCGATTGGAAAATAATATATGAGGGAACATCACCTTTTAGCCCTCAGACGGGATAAAGTTACTGTACCGCTGCCTTCTACTGTCGAAGAATGGGAGAACGACCTGAAGCAGTGGCCGCACTAGCGCATTTGGCTACATTAGCGACTCTGTTGCCACAGACTGCAAAGCTATGAACAATCTACAAAGCTCCAAAGCGTATGCAGTACTTCCACAGCAACAAGGTCAGTCGCGTTTTGTTAAAGGAGGTAGTATACGACCTTATGTACCTTAAAACAGATATACAAGTACTTTCTGAGAATATTTATGAAGGAAATACTATATTTCAGCGGTAAATATTGCTCTACATATGAAACGTAATGGATTGTTATACAGAGTAAATTAAGCCATCCAACATTACGAGTCAAATTAGCTCTACTCCAGCCAACTACATTATACGGTATTAAGTTGCTCGCTAATCCAATACTATAACATGTAAAACACAGTGAATCCATTTTCCCCATACTTTTAATTTTAGTGAAATGAGGTTTGGAGTGCAAGACTATTGTTTGGAACAGAGAAGGCTATTTTAAAATTGTAGTAGACTATTGCCACTTCTACAGCCTCATCTTAAACTGTACAGGATGAAATGTTAGTTACACTGACTGGCATTACCGGACGAATACAACAATTTTCTGTCCTCCCAACACGTGAAATCATACCTTGTGCTCTCCTGGCACTGCTGTCAAAATGCTTCTGAGGACCTGACGTCTCCTCTGCGGCGGTCTGTCTGAGCTCAGCCATAAAGTAGGACTCGTTGTTTGTCGACATAATGAAATGAGCACCTAATGTTTTTCAGGGGGTCTTTTTCAAATTCAGGTTTTTCCGCCAAATTCTGGCTTCCTCTTCTGTAGGTAGGCGATGGAAACCGTTTAAGCTGAACACAAGGACAATCCCCTATGTTCTGGAGTGCGTGTTCAAAACACTGTTGATCAAACCATAAATTTAGCTTCCTCTGGTTGTTAGTTCAGCCTCGAACAGCACAATAGGTGCCGGAGCTCTGAAGGGACATTTTAAGAAAAGCAAGTTAATTTGTTAAAAAAAAAAAAAGCTGTAATCGCTAAGTTAACTGAAAGAAACGCCGCTGTTCTTGACTAGCCACTCGCTAAAAACTACTTCCGCCGGAAGTTGCACCCATGGTCATATCTACAGTAGCGCCCTCAGGAATAAGGTCGGCTGCAAAATTCAAAAGTGAGATGGAGGAATGTAACACATTGTACCAATCTAGCGTGAAAGAATCTTAACAATGGTTGGAATGTGTTTTTAATTTCCCTCTTCAATCTCGCAACCGATATGGTCCTTCATGCTTGTTAACTGTCGTATCAGTTGCGAGACTGACATACACATTCCGACCATTGTTATGATTCTTTCACGCTAGATTGGTACAATGTGTGACATTCCTCTATCTCTATGGAATCTCGCAACCGGTACCAGAGAAAACAAGCATGGACGATTGAAACAAACTGAACCAATCTATCGTGAAAGAAGATTAGCCTAATAATGGTCGGATTGTGCTCATAATACAACAAAATCGAATGGAACTTTTTAAAAGACTGGGATGCTAGCTAGGGCAAGCGCAGCATATGCATCCGCTATATGAATATTTAATCCACCTTTAGCCGTCCATTAGACGTAAATACACATTAATTTTCGTAAAATGGTGACCAAGATGGCCAAGAAACATTCCTTGGCGTCAAAAATTGCACATTGTGAACATTGTATATACAAAAATGTGTTTTAATTTAACGGTACATTTGCCTGATTATTGCAGTCTGTTGCTAGACTGGAATCAAGTACTGATCATATTCCGTTGGCGAAGTGGGATCTTTTAAACTTAATATTTTCTTAAATTTATTTTTTTTTTTCATTGGAGTCGGTTACAGTCGCTCTTATAGATACAATCAAAGCGGCCACCACAACTGCTTCCATTCAAGCGAACCAACTCATGAACGTGGAAGGGTATAAGGTAATTTGGAAACCAGTCGGGGCATCATAAGCCTGCCGGTATTCTTGAAAATACTGAAACATAATAGTGCTGGTGCTACTTTCACCATGTACGTAAATAGTCCAGCTATAGTAACAGTAGGCTATTAATCAATTTTTTTCTGACATCGTGTAAGTTTCTATGTTGGACTGAGGGATGTTTAAACGTAACGTTACCAACTGATGTAATCTCTCAAATCCAATCCAGCAACAGCATTCCGTTTCTACTGCAATGTCTCAAAGCCGTAATTTCAAGACCCATGCGTTTATAATGCAAATACACTGACCAGTGAATACGAGTGACGTCAACGCCCAGCCAACCAATCGTTGAAATTCTACCCCGCCGGCTGACCAATCGCTGAACAGCCAGCCAGCCAGTCATTAGCAAACCAATCGTTGAAGGTCTTCCCCGCCGGCCGACCAATCGCTGAATTTCTTCTTGTTTTTTGTACATCGATAGGAGTTCTATTTTGAGTTTTTTCTTGAAGATGGAATAGGACTGTGACAATTTTATATTTTCGTCAAGTTCATTCCAGATCCGAGGTCCTCTACACACAATACTCAGGCTGGTACATTTTAACCAGCGTTTTTTTTCCCAGTGATGTGATTTTTATTCTGAATGACTTCGCACAGTTTCTGGTTGAGTTTGTGGATAACCTGATATATTATACAGGCATTCTGAAAATACTTGTTTTCAGCTAGGCTCAGATGATTCTAACGGCAGAAAAGTGTTTTGGTGGGTAGAATTATATTCAGACCATGATAAGGCTCGTATGACTTTGTTTTGGAGTATTTCAAGTTTTTTCGTATAAGTAGGAAAAGTGTTACAACATGTGATATTACAATACTGCAAATGAGGCTCAAATATGGTTTTGTAAAGGGTGATAAGTGCAGAAAGTGGGAGAAAATGCCTCAGTTTGAAAAACAAAGAAGCATATTTAGACAGTGTTTTGGTAAGATAGTCGATATGACATTTGAAGTTGAGGAATTCATCAATAAGGATCCCCAGGAATTTTGTAGAGCTGACTTGCATGATATTCTGTCCATTTGTTTTTGGACAGATTTGTTTGGTGTCTTTTTTTTTTTTTTTTTTTTGGAGCACAATATAATGGAATTAATTTTACTGATATTAAGTGAGAGTTTATTACATTTGAACCAAGTGTCAATTTGTACCAGCTCGCTATTTATAATTTGATTTAATAAATTCTGATCTCAGTGGGCAAAAAACAAGTTTGTGTCATATAAATAACTAAAATAAAAGGGCCCACCAGATTAACTGCCTCCTCTGAAACCTGCATAGACCTTGTCTTTACGAATAAGCCTGAGCGAATCCCGAAGTCCTTTAACTTAGTAACTGGTTTATCAGACCAGAACTCGATCCTGTTGTCCAGGAAACTACCCAAAAACAGACTCATCTGCTCCCAGATTAGATCTGAGCAAATGAGAATACATAGGAGGGAGATTCCAAATCTAACACAGGCATTAAATAGTATTAATTGGTTTGATCATCTTACCCATACAAATGTCAATGACAACTGTTATATTTTTATGACTGTGATCCAAGAAACAATATCTGCATTCATTAAGAAAATTAAAATTAAACCATCGAAAAGAATCACCTCCCCTGGTTAAATTAAAATTTATGGTCACCGATGAAAAAAAGAGATCATGCACTAAAAATATCGCTAAAAACTGGTAGATTAAATGACAGACAGGTATTCGCCTCACTTAGAAACAAGGTTGTTAGGGAAATCAGATCAGCAAAGCAATTTTTTTTTATTACTATAATCAGCTACGCTAAAGGAATACTGAAGAAATCTGGACAAACATTAAAAAACTGACAGGGAATTACGCGGTAAGCAAAGAAATTAAGAAGCTACTGATAAAGGGAAAAATAGCTCAGGACCCTAGTGATATTGCAACTGCTTTAAATGATTACTTCATTGATTCTGTTGATGATTTGGCACAGAGCTTCAGCCCTCAGGTGCAAAAATTTCCATGTATGCAATTGAATTCTGCTGCACCTATTTTTAATTTATGCATGGTCTCTCAATCACAGGTTGACAAGGTGATTGGTAATCTCAAAAGCTCTAAGGCCAAAGATTCATTTGGCATTGACATTCTGTTTCTGAAAAATCAAAAGGACTCTCTTATACCTCCATTAACCAGCATTATGAATACCTCGATATTGGAAGGAGTTTTCCCAGACTCCTGGAAGCATTCAGTCATCACACCGATCCTTAAATCAGGCTACCCTGCCATAACTAGCAATTACAGACCTATAAGCATTCTCCCAACTGTCTCTAAGGTAATGGAGAAACTGGTGTCAGAACAAATCATTAAACATTTGGACAACAGTCCGTTCATCCTAAACCCAATGAAATTTAGCTTTAGGAAACACCACTCAACTGAGACGACTGTTTGCTTCCTCCTGGAAAATCTAAGATAGATGCTGGTGGAGTTGTTGGAGCTGTCTTTATTGATCTGAGAAAAGCATTTGATACTGTCAATCATCATATTTTATTGTCCAAATTATCGTATTTTAACTTTTCTGTGAATGTTATGAGATGGCTTGAATCATACCTCTCATCAAGGACTCAGTGTGTTAGAGTACACGACCTGAAATCAGCGTCACGCGACAACGACCTTGGAGTTCCACAAGGATCAGTGTTGGGCCCACTGTTTTTTAGTTTGTTTATTAATGACCTCCCAAGTTGTTATCCTTCAAATGTAATGTGTCAAATGTATGCAGATGACGCAGTTCTATATGTTCATGCTAAAGACAGTGAGCAAGCTGCCCAGGAATTGACTTATGCCATGACCAATGTGTATCACTGGCTTAAGAGCTCTCAGCTGCATCTCAACATCTCAAAAACTGTTTGTATGTATTTCTCAAAAAGAGCGAACAACAACAGTGATCCCAACATTTTTGTACAGGGTAAAAAGATTGAGGTAGTTCAAGAATTTAAATACCTAGGTGTTATTTTGGACTCTCAACTTCATTTCAAACAGCAGGTTAAAAGGATTGTGAGTAGAATGAAATTTAACCTGTCCAACTTTAGATTTGTTAGAAACAACCCCAGAATCGGCAAAGTTATACTTTGATGCAATGATTATGCCACACGTTTTACTGTTTGACCAGCTGGGCAACTGCCTGTAAAACAACCTTGAAGCCAGTTGAAACGGTCTATAAACAGGCATTAAAAGTTTTGGATAAGACACCTAAATCGTACCACCACTGCTTGATATCGGATAAGCATGAATGCCTAAACTGGGACAACACAATAACATATACTGATTCTGTACATCTTACATGATCAAGCTCCACCACCACTTCAAGAATTTGTAAAAAGAAATTCAAGTAGATCAACCAGAGCAGGCCTTAGAGGTGACTGTGTTGTACCATTTCGGAAAAGTGCCTCTGGTCAAGCAGTGTTCTCATTTCGCGCGTCCCAGACCTGGAACCAAATACCTAGCTCAATACGTGAACTCCCGACCCTGACCTCCTTTTCCAAACACCTTAGAGCTTGGCTGCTGGAAAACCAGATCTGTGATCATAACTGTGTCTAATTTTGTATGTATGTCTAATGGGCTAAGTGTGTTGGGGCACCATCCATAATTGTCCACTGTCGCGTTCATAAGTACATCTATGTATGCCACTTTTGTGAATTAGTGCTTACATAAGAGATCTATGTATGCTCGTTTGCAATATCTATTCAAACATCTGCATGTGCAACCCTGTGCTATCGCATCGTGCAATATTATATTCAGCATGGCGCTTTATAATCTTGGGCAGGGGGGTAATGTGCAATGCAACATGCACTTTGTATTTCTGTGCAAGATAAGTAAAGTAAGTAAGTAATAAGCTGTGAATCTGGAGTCCATCAATGCTTGTACTAAAGAGATCTGGGGGGAGTGGAATTTTGGCAAATGGGAAAATAGATGCTGCAAACCACTCCCCACTCCATTTCTGATCTGTTTCCTCTTCATTCAAGTTATTTTGCAATTTTAGTCTTCCTATTGGGACATGTACTGCTGTGAATCTGGAATCCAACAGTGCTTGCATTAATAAGATCTGGGGGTGAGTGGAATAATAGCAAGGGGAAACATTCATGCTGCCCTAATTTCACTCCCCCCTACATTTCTGAATTGTTGCCTCTTTAGTTATTTATTTATTTTTGTATTCTTAGTCTTCATGTTGCGATGAGTTAGTTCAGTTGATCTGGTGTCCTCCTGTGCTAGAATTGATAAGTTCTGGGGAAAGTTGAATAATTCAAATGGGGATCGTTCATGACATCACAATTTCACTGTCCTCGCTATTTCCGCACTGTTGCCTCTACTTTCTGGTGCTGTTGCAGCTCTATTCTACATTGTGGTTTGTCAATCTGGGGTCTTATTTTGCTTCCAATGAGGATACATGGGTCATTGGAATTTTGACCAGGGGAAACATTCATTCTGACATTATTAAACTCCCCTGTGCATGTCTTAACTCTCACCTGCAATGTTAAGTGTGTTCGGTGATTTAGTCCACAGTTCCACAGAAAACAGTTAGTTGTTACCATCACAAAACTGGTATTTATGGTTGGGCCCACCTTTCAGAAACCATTTCTTTCCGTGTTTTTTTTTTTTTTTTTTTACAGTAAAGCATTATTTGAAGTTAGGAACACAAAACCTGGCTCCCTGAGCAATGGAAGAAAGTATTGTCTGAAGAGTGGTCTTTACTTTTTTAATGCATCTGGATGGGTTTATGTTCCCTCATGATGTTCCATATTTCAACAGGATAGTGCATCCATACACACAGCTAAAAACATTAAAGAATGTTCTTAGAACACTGGCTGAAGTCAAATGTCTACTATGGCCAGTGCAATCACTCGATCCAAACTTAATTTAAACCTCTGTGGAAAGTTCAGGAGAGCAAAGCGCCAACTTGATCTCCTCCTCCTTCATCCTTAAAGGGATAGTTCACTTTTTTTGAAGTGGGGTTGTATGAGCTACAAATTGCCACTACTTACATTAGATACAGTAGAAAGCTCTCTGATCTCCTCCAGGTAGCCGCACCAGGGCATATAGTGCTGGGTGGAAATTTAGGCGATACACTGTTGTTTATTTATGGATCAATTATTATGTTTCAAGCATTAAAACCATGAGGCATAAGTGGAAAACACCTTATTGAGCACATTCAAACAGACTTAAGTGCAGCACGATTCCCAAATTGGTTTGAAATGGCTGTATCAGGCAATGTAGAAGCAGCTTATAAAATGGGTGCAGCCCTGGTAGTTTTGCATTTCAGCAATGGTTCTTTTTCACAGCGAAGTAAAATTGGAAAACACGGCTGATTAATTTAACCAGCAAATCGGCATCAAACACATTGGCCCACTGTGATGAAGTACACTTTTCGAAGAGCCAGAAGGATTTGGGCTTCAGCAGGGAAACAATGGAAAGGGGACAAGGAAGTAGGAGGGGTTTCCACATTAATTGCCGCTGTTTAAAATTGGAAGAAGTACACTTTTCTAAATTGGCTCTTCTGTGTCACTCTAAATCTTTACGACTGTCAATTTAATTGTGAAATATATAGAATTTATTCTGGCAAGGCAATATCTCACAAAATTAATGTGTATCCTTCCTGTAATTCAGCTCCAGTCCGAAATTAATACCACACCCTTTCAACAAGTATCATGAAAATTGGGCCTATAGTTTTTCCATAACCCTGCTGACAAACAGACAAAAAGACAGACAAAAAACCAACCAAAAAAATTCCTCATGAGTGGATGTATATATTATAAATGTTTTGAGCACTCGCACGCATACAATCTCATTTCCAGAAAAGTTGGGACGTTGAGTAAAATGTAAATAACACAGACTGCAATGATTGGCAAATCATTTAAACTGTATAATAAATGGAAAATAGTATCAAATGTTGAAACTGAGAAATTTTATTGTTTTTGAAAAATATCTGCTGATTTTGAATTTAATGCCAGCAAAACATTTAAAAAAAGTTGAGACAAACCTGTGTTTAAGAGCTGTGTTTGTGGGAACACCCTGTAAGTGTTTTGGAACAGAGGAGACCAATTACTATAGTTTTAAAAGCAACATGTTTTCTCACTCTCACTTGATTTTAGATTACAGCTTCCTTACCCTTCTGCAGACTCTTTTGTCACATTTGTGCTCCAAATTTTTTCAATGGGTGACATGTCTTGACTGCAGGCAGGTCAGTTTAGCACCAAGGCTCTGTCACTAGGGATCCAATGTGTTGTAAGGAACGCGCAATGTGGTTTGCCATTCTCTTGCTGAAATAAGCAAAGCCTGACTAGAAAAAGATATATTGTCCAGCATTAATAATATCTTCACAGATGTGCAGTTACCCATGCCACATGCACCCCCATACTATCATAGATGCTGGCTTTTGAACTGTGCACTGATAAAAAGTGGGATGTTTTCTCTCCTTCTTAGCTTAGTGGATGTGGCATCCTTGATTTCCAAAAGATTTCAGATTTTGATTTGTCAGACCACAGGGTAGTTTTCCACTCAGGCCATCATAAATGAAGTTAGGCCCAAAGAAGGCGGCAGCGTTTCTGAATCTTGTTCACCCCGCCGGCAACGAATGTTGCGGAAGGGGCGTATGTGGTTGTCGCGTTTATTTATCATTCACCCCGCCCGCAATGCATATTGAGGAAGGGGTGTATGTGGTTGTCACGTTTATTTATTTATTTATTGATTTATTTATTTATCTGTGTGTCTGTTTGCACTCTACAGGCCACAATTCTGGATGGATTGTCTTCAAATCTGGTAGGGACAGTCCTTTGGTGGAAGGGAAGAAATGATTAGGTTTTGGTGAAGATCGGGCGGGGTGATGTGGCCTTCCAGACACACCCTCTAGTTTATTTATGTTTTTTTTCCTCTATGTAGTAAAGATTTAACTTGCATTTGTGGAAGCAGTAACGAATTGTGCTCACTGAGAATAGTTTTCAGAAGTGTTTTTGAGTCCATGGATTGATTTCCACTACGAAATCCTGTTTGTTTTTAATGCAGAGCCACCTGAGGGCCTGAAGATATCAACCATTTAGTGCTGGTTTATGAACTTGTCTCCTGCATACAGATATTTCTCTGGATCCTCTGAATAATTTTATGATACTAGATGCAAAAAATTATTAAATCCCCAGTTTCTTTGCAACATCATTCTTAAATTGCTGAACAATTTTCCCATGCTGTCTGTCACAGAGTAGTGAATCCCTCACCATCTTCTGAAAGATTCAGCTTCTCTGAGATGCTCTTTTCATATCCATTCATGTGACTGACCCGTTGCTTATTAATCTAACTTGCGGTGAGATATTCCACCTGGTGCATTTTTAGCTTCATGAAACACTTTCAATCTTTTGTTGCCCCTGTCACAACTTATTTGAAACATGTTGCTGGCATCAAATTCAAATCAGCAAATACTTTTCTCAAAACAATAAATATCTCAGTTTCAACATGATATATTGTCTTTGAACCATTTTCAATAAAATATATGGTTTGAATGATGTGCAAATCCTTGCATTCTGCTTTTATTTACATTTTAAACAGAATCCAAACTTTTCTGGAAATGGGTTTTTCAATTGGATTTCTAACTAGAGGGTGTGTCCAGAGGGCCACATCACCCCGCCCGTGCCCTCAAGGCCACTGAAGGTCAATGTCAGGGTGCAATTGGTCTCCCGATATATGGATTCCTATTTGTGATTGAGCATAACATAGGGCCTATCTCTGCCGGTTTCCCAGTTACAGAGCCTGAAAATATGAAGGTCGGCCATTTTGACCTTTCAAGGTCCCTTGAAGGTGAATATCACGGTGCCATTAGATTCCCCATATATGACTTCATATTAGTCTTCAATAGTAACTATGGGTCTATCTTGCACTGTTTGGCTGCTAGAGCACTCGGAAAAGTGGTGATGCTGAGTTTGACCTTTCAAGATAACTTGAAGGTCAAGGTCACGGTGCCATTAGATTCCCATATATGACTTCCTATTAGTAGTTAATATTAACCATGTCTCTATCTCCCACCGTTTGGCCCCTACAGCAGCCTGAAAAATGGATGACCTTGAGTTTGACCTTTCAAGGTCGCTGAAGGTCATAACATTTGGTGGTAAAAGAATCTCCATACCCAACTTCCTATAAGTGATTAATAGTGACTACATGCCTACAATAATGACAAACATCTCCAACCAATTTCAAGTTATAAGCAGTAGGAAGTCTGCTCTATCTCCCAGTGTTAACAAAATCTTCAAACTGATCCAGAATCCAGGATTTGATCCAGATCTTCACCAAAAACTAATCATTTCTTCCCTACCACCAAAGGATTGTCCCTACCAAATTTCAAGACAATCCGTCCTGAATTGTGGCCTGTAGAGTGCAAACAGACACACTGATAAATAGGGACAATCCTTTGGCGGAAGGGAAGAAATGTTTAGGTTTTGTAAAATTTGAAAAAAGGACTACCAGGATTGCAGGCATGATGATGGGGGCAGCCTGGGGTATTGCCTTCCTCCTGTGGGCCCCAGTCATCTTGTTTTGGCAGTATATCATAGGTGAGCGCATTGTGCCAGAAGGCGAGTGCTACATCGAGTTCCTGTCCAATTAATCCATCACCTTTATCACCGCCACTGCTTTCTTCTACCTGCCTGTTACCATCATGACCTTTCTGTACTGGCAGATCGCCAGGGCCAGCAAGAGCCATGTGAAGGCGAGCAATCACAAGCAAAAAAAGGGCAACCCATTCAGTAGCGAAAAAGGAAACCACATCAGCATTCCATGTGATGACGAGTATGACAGAGCCCAACCCGCTGAGAGGAGCCGGAATGGCGGAACAGGTGGTGATGGAGAGGAGAAGCCGAGTGTACCAGAACATCCTGAGAAAAATGAAATTGCTGAGGCCCCTGCAGATTACGAGGGAAACCCCACAGCCCACGGCCTAAATGCTAAAATGCAGCAGCCCCAGAAGAAGTCATCGTCATCTCGTGAAAAAAAAAGTAACACGCATGATAATGACTATTCTTGTTGTCTTCGTGGTCACGTGGACACCCTATAACATCTTGAAGGTCCTCAGCACCTTCTGTTCAACATGCGTTCCCTCCGCTGTTTGGATCTTCAGTTACTGGTCCTGCTACATCAACAGCGCCATCAATCCAGCCTGCTATGCTCTCTGCAACAACACCTTCAAGAAGACCTTCATACAACTCCTGCTCTGCCAGCACAAGAACATACGCTTGGGCAGATAAAGAGGCGTGATTATTTATTTTTTGTTTCTGCAGGTGCTCTTCTCTGTCATTTCTTTACATGTCCTCCTGCATCATTTTAAGCAACAGCAGGTAGAAGCTCAAGAAGTAGAGCTACAGAAACACGACCAAAAGATCTAATGTCAAATTGCACAAATTTCTATGCATGTGAGCTTTATTAGAATTCAAGCATATTTACCACAGAACTGAGACTAGATAAGAGTTTACAGTGATTCAGAAGATCAGAAAGGGAATCTATTTATTGTAATTTATATTCTCAGCTGATATAAATGATGTATTACTGAATGTACAGTGCCATACAAAAGTTTGAAGTCACCTAAAAATGTTGACAGTTTAAAAAATGGATCTTTTTCTTAAAAAAAAAAAAAAAACCAAGCATGAAATACTCAGATCCCCCAACAAAGGATGGCTGATAACTGGCCTGGAAACAGAACCCGGAGGAGGGGCAGATAGACAAACTGGACGATGGACAAAAGTTTGAAGAGGCTCATCCTCAAAAAAAAAAAAGTATCCGTACATTACATTTTGTCGAGAAATTTTGAATGGTTTAGGAGTTCTGGCCCAGAAGAGAACAGGATGGCTGATATCTGGCGTGGAAACAGAACACGGTGGAGGATGGATAGACGAACTGGAGTACGGACGGAAGTTGGAAAGCATTCCTTTTCAAAATAAAGAGTATCCAAACATTAAATTTTGTTAAGAGATTATAACGGTTTAGGTGTCACAGGGATATTCAAATCTGGACCTCAAATGCAAATTCAGCCCAGGTTTTCTGTTATCCAAGGCAAGTAAATGAACACTCTGTAAATCTCATGGGCCAGACTGCCTAAACACCTGAGTCCCTTGTAAAGCGAGGGTGGAAAACCAGCAGTTCTTCGACCTCAACGACCATGATTTGAGGGCCAGGGGTTTCGGAGTTCTGGCCTGGAAAAGAAGTGTGATAGTTGGACGGACGAACAGCACTCATGCCATCCACTGCACTGCAGGGCATATAAGGCCAAGACCTTTTTATAATAAAACTTGGTTAAAATTAACATTAGAAACAGTTGTTTTTAATTCAGATTTTACATATGATTGCAAACCCCCATTTCTAGAAGCCACTCCTCCAGTGTACAAATAACATGTGTCACCCCATCCTTTAGGACACATTCAGGAACTCTGGGGACAAAAAAGAGGATTTACAGAAATGAAAATAAAGATTGAGCTTCCATATTTGTTGGATGGAAGAAGTCCGTGATTTGAAGATTAAATTTTTTTTTGCCCTATTTGTAATCAGGATTATTATTATTATTATTATTATTATTATTACAACCACAGGACATGTATTCAGGACGCTGACATATTGAAAACGTAACCCCCCAAAAAAACCCAAACTAAATAAAAAACACTCATGATAGATGAAGAAACACAGAAGGAGAGAAACTTCACAAGGAGGGCTACACACTGCACACGAAGAGCTTCACACTGAAAAAAGGTTGGAGGAAAAGGTTTGATTTGTTCTGTTAAATATTGGAGATTGTTTGAACTTCAATTACTGTTGCATTGTATTTCATGACTAAAACGAAGGACCACCAAAAAGGAATCAAGTCTGAGCATTACAATCAGAAAAGGTGGGACCATGATGTCATCAGCAGCTGAAGAGGAGCTGCTCACTCTTCATCCCTCTTGTCTCTAATGCCTGAGAGGCCTTCATCACAGCTTTAGACTCACCTACAGGAAAGCAGAGCTGCAGCTGGTTGTCTTTGTCAGGCTTTCATCAGATATGGAAATGTGGGGAACTTCATAAACGCAGCTAATGCTGTCTCCCTGAGCATCGTTCCACACCCACACACACATAGGTACATACACTCACATCACTCCCCAGGTGGACCAAGACCTGCCAGAACTGATGCATTCAAATATACATTCCACGTCACTCAAGTACACACACACGGACACACATACGTACACGCACACATACATGCATACGCATGCATTCACACAGGCACATACACGCAGACCCACACACACTAATATACATGCGAACACACACACGTACATGAATGCATACACACACACGCGTATGTCATTATCCTTGTTGATTTAGACGAGAAAGGAAATGCACATTCAAATACACATTCCTGGTTCGTGGTTTTGAGCCCTGGAAAGCTGAGGCCTCTCCTGACCTGCCGTTATTATCATTCATCATCATATGTGCACTGCGCAATATCGAGCCGATATAAGACAAATTACGCGACCTGATTGTGCTCGTGCACAGTGCTATCCCGAAGGCTTTACACCTGACGCAAAAATTTCTTGAGGTGAAATTATTTTGCCAGAACCCCAGAGGGATTAATATTTTGACACAAGCGTGTTGTGAGGGACTGCCCACTCTGTTTTTCTGCCCCTTCCCTTTGTCAGCCTCTCCGTGTCCCTGTCCCGCACTCGCTCCTGATTGCCCTTCACATCTGTCACTGACGCTCATTCCTTTCACACTGCAGGATCGCATAAACACATCATTCAGTGTTGCTTTATTCCACACGCATGCCATCGGACCGGCAGCGAGGTGTATCAGACCGGCTGAAGGCTGCGTGCCTTCCTACCTAACAGAGGGCACTATAGGGAGAACTACAATGGATCCTCGAGATCAGGTAATTAAAGCGCAAAACTACAACGCAAAGCTCTGTTTGTTTAGTGCTGGCTCAGTGTGGTAATGAAGATCCATATTATTATGGAAAAGGTGCGCCTGACAAATGGCATCTCTGATGTCGCGGAATTAACATATGGTGGCCAACAGATGTACAACGTGACAACGAATGAGCGAATTTGCTGAGCCGTGTTAGCTAAATGGTTCTAATATACTGACACATTGATTTACACCCTCGATTCCGAAAGAATCGGAAGAATGCGTAAAATAGATTAATTTGTAAATTCGTGTTCATTTGCATTTAGTTGAGAGATGCACGAGAAAATGTATAAAGATTCACCTTAGCAACTGGACCCTCATGATTTTTGGAAATATTCACAAATTCCGAATGTGATGCCTGCGACAGGTCGAGAGATGCTACGAGGCTCGTCACTTTGCATAAACCAATCACCACCCAAAACCACCTCACGGTTTCAATGGGAAATAGGTAGAGGTTGCAGGCACTCGTTCTCTGTCAGTAACTCACTGCTGTCAAGCCAGCCTCCACACCGGAAAACACGGTCAAGCCAGCCCTCACACATTTAAGTGGTGTGCGAATAAACGCGGCATTACGGTAACAGCGCGTCTAGACTTATTTCAAATTTTCAAAATAAAAGCTGGCAAACAAAATGCGTTATGTTAATCAGGAATTAGTTAATTTAGAAAGAAATAGAAACTGCATTAGTGACTGCAATAAAAAGAATAAATACGAAACTGAATAATTAATTCAAAATTAATACTAATTTAAAAAACAAGATTAAGATGATCAGGTAATATTCTGAGGAAGTATTTCAGAACTAAAACACCCTTTGAAATATCATGTATTTTTTCCCGTAAAACTAAAAATTTTGTGTTGCCACAGAATACTTTCTCTGCAGCATCAGAGTAAACCACTTCACAGAGTCACGCAGAGCATATCAAGACATTCTGATGTGACATTTCAAAATTATATTCCTCTAAAATATCATACATTTTTGTTGTGGTCCCTCTAATTTCAGATTAGAATTAAAGGGAAACTCCCCACTGCCACGGACTGATTTCACAAATGCATGATAGAACACCACAGAAGTCAGTACATTCTGATGTGATATTTCAAAATTAAAGCCCGCAAAACATCATAAATATGTTGTTTTCCCTCCAAATTTGGATTAGAGTGAAAAGAAAATTCCATGTTGCCACAGAATAATTTCACTACAGCGTGATAGAACAGTATCATAGAGTGTTACTCAGAGGATATCAAGGTATTCTGATGTGGCATTTTGAAATAAAAGGTCTCTGAAATATCATGTAGTTTTTGCTGGGTTCAGTGGAAATTCAGATTAGAATTAAGTGAAAACTCCCTGTTATCACAGGCTGATTTCACTACAGCATGAAAGTACAGTACTTCACAATGTCACTCAGCGGATATCAGGATGTCATTTGAAAATAAAAGCCCTTGGGATTTTTGCTGTGTTCAGAAATTCAGGTTAAAATTAAGTGAAAACTCCTGTTGTCACTGGCTGATTTCACAAGAAAATGAAAAGTACCCTGGCACTCAGAGGAAATTCTGATGTGGCATTTTTTAAAGCCCTTTGAAATGTTTTTACCTATGTTGAGTGGAAATTTAGATTAGAATTAAGTGAAAACTCCCTGTTGTCACAGACGGATTTCACAACAGCATGATAGTACAGTACTTCACAATGTCATTCGGCGGATATCAGGACATTCTGATGTGGCATTTCAAAATTAAAGCCCTTTGAGATAGAATGTAATTTTACCTATGTTGAGTGGAAATTCAGATTAGATTTAAGTGAAAACTCCCTGTTGTCACAGACTGATTTCACCACAGCATAATAGTATTGTACTTCACAGTGTCACTCAGCGGATATCAGGACATTCTGATGTGGCATTTCAAAATTAAAGCCCTTTGAGATAGAATGTAATTTTACCTATGTTGAGTGGAAATTCAGATTAGAATTAAGTGAAAACTCCCAGTTGTCACAGACTGATTTTACTACAGCATGATAGTACCGTACCTCATAGTAGGGATGGGAAAATGAAGCTTCATGAACCATTTTCTTTATTTTTTGTGCCCACAAGATGGCGCCCAAAGTTAAAAAAAGAAGGCTTATAGAATGAACTTACAAGCCTTTGTTGAACAGAGTGCACCATCGTGTGGGCACAGAAAATAAAGAAAATGGTTCATGAAGCTTCATCTTCCCATCACTACCTCATAGTGTCACTCAGCGGATATCAGGACATTCTGATGTGGCATTTCAAAATTAAAACCCTCTGAAATATCATGTATTTTTTGCTGTGTTCAGTGGAAATTCAGATTAGAATTAAGTCAAAACTCCCTGTTTTCACAGACTGATTTCACTACAGCATGACAGTACAGTACGTCATAGTGTCACGCAGCGGATATCAGGACATTCTGATGTGGCATTTTAAAATTAAAGCCCTTTGAAATAGAATGTAATTTTACTTATGTTGAGTGGAAATTCAGATTAGAATTAAATGAAAACTCCCAGTTGTCACAGACTGATTTCACTACAGCATGATAGTATTGTACTTCACAGTGTCACTTAGCGGATATCAGGACATTCTGATGTGGCATTTCAAAATTAAAGCCCTTTGAAATAGATTGTAATTTTACCTATGTTGAGTGGAAATTCAGATTAGAATTAAGTGAATACTCCCTGTTGTCACAGACTAATTTCAATGCAGCATGATAGAACAGTACCTCACGGTCTCACTTGGAAGACATCAAGACATTCTGATGTGGCATTTCAAAACTAAAGGCCTTTGAAATATTGTGCATTTTTTGGTATGTTTGCTCTATTTTCATTTTAGAATTAAAGGATTATTCTTTTCTCCCACAGTTTACTTTCCTATCACCGTGACTATAAACCATTGCAAAGTGTTACTCAGACTGTATCACAACATTCAATTTTTATATTCTGCTGCTTGATAATGGCATGTGTTCTCTACTGTGATCCCTCTTATTTCAGATAAATTTCCTTTTTCCACAGGATGGTTTCACTTCACAATAGCATTGAGCTGGAGCATCTGGTTGAGGTCTGCACTGTTAACAACTTGGAGCTGTATAAAGTGAAGAGAGTGGGAAGGGGAATGGACTCTGGGAAGAACACACCCTCCCCATATTCAACATCACTGCTTCTGCCATTGATTCCTTCATGTTTCTGGGATGTACTCTCTCTAATGCCATGAAGTGGAGGACTTGCATTGGCTCTGTTGTCAAGAAGGCCCTGCAGAGCGTGTTATTCACACAATCCTCTCCCTTATGTCCCGCTATTAAAGCCAATTGTGGGGACAGATGTTTCTGATTTGTGATGTATACTATCTATTCAGAAATATCTTTGTGCACTTTTTTGTTTGTTTTACTCACATATGCAGTATTTCTAAATAAATTTACTACTTTCCTATTACTCATGATGAAATCTGCTGGTACATTCAACCATACCTATTTCTCTGAAATGGCCCGCGTTGTTACCAATTTCCTAAGCGTGTGGCAGGTTGATGTAACTGCAGTTGAAATGTTTCTTCCCGATCAACCATCAGGTGCACTTAAAATCATTGCCATTAGTCTGCTTACTTTTGACAGATCCCCAAGGTTTGGAGCGATGAAGTTTGCAATATTTTTTTTTTTTTAATTAATTTTTTAAAATAATGTGCATGGAAGGAAAATACAGATTTTGTTTTTAAATTCTCTTATACATAGCCATAGTCTCACAAATGCGCCCATACATTTCAGAAATGTGATAATCATACTATTTAAAAAGTAAACATATTTTACCTTAAAAATCTGTGGTCCCATCCACCAAAAACTTGTTTTGTGTATTTATCTGCTATTGACCACAATTCCTCTGCATGTGTGGTGACAATGTGCTTCTTTCTGTTGTTCAACTTGTGAAGCATCTTTAGCTTGTCCAATCTCTTTGTGCAGATGCCTAACTGACCCAATCCTTGTCTGTGTGTATGACCCCCCATTCAAGGCTTTATAATGCAAGGTTTGGGTGTCACAGAGACTTGCAAAATATTTCACTGAAACAAGACAAATTGGTCCATTTAGAATTCCAAATTATTTCAGTGAATTGTCATAATTTTGGGTCAAAAGTGTCACAGATACAAAGACACTTCATGTAAATGTGCATATGTTATATATAAGATTTTTATAATGGGCCTAATTACACACAATCTTACACACTGAGCAACCAAGGAAACAAAAATGAATAGGCTGCAACATTGACCAGGAACTAAGATTGTGTGTAATTAGGCTCATTATAAAAATCTCATATATAACACATGCACATTTACATGAAGTGTCTTTGTATTTGTGACACGTTTGACCCAAAATTATGAAAATTCACTGAAATAATTTGGAATTCTAAATGGACCAATTGTCTTCTTTCAGTGAAATATTTTTCATGTCTCTGTGACAGCCAAACCCTGCATTATAAAGCCTTGAATGGGGGGTCATACACACAGACAAGGATTGGGTCAGTTAGGCATCTGCACAAAGAGATTGGACAAGCTAAAGATGCTTCACAAGTTGAACAAAAGAAAGAAGCACATTGTTACCACACATGCAGAGGAATTGTGGTCAATAGCAGATAAAGACACAAAACAAGTTTTTGGTGGATGGGACCACAGATTTTTAAGGTAAAATATGTTTACTTTTTAAAATAGCATGATTATCACATTTCTGAAATGTATGGGCCCATTTGTGAGACTATGGCTATGTAAAAGAGAATTTAAAAACAAAATCTGTATTTTCCTTCCATGCACATTATTTTAAAAAAAATGAATAAATAAAAAAAATATTGCAAACTTCATCGCTCCAAACCTTGGGGATCTGTCAAAAGTAAGCAGAGTAATTGAAGACCTGTGTGCAAGAAGTACCTAAGTCACAAAATAATACTTCTGAGATTTTGGGGGTCAAAGTTTTCAAAACATGTTGCAGATAATGACAATGGAAACGCATCAATACACAAGACTTGAGTGCTTCTTTGCAGAAATCTTTGGTATCAGATGATGCTTTGGCCATTGTAGCTTTTAATACTGGTGTCAGCTCATTTTTTACAAAATGTGACTGAAGTACTTCTTATACACAGGTCTTCAATTGCAATGATTGGAAGTGCAACTGATGGTTGATAGGGAAGAAACATTTCAACTGCAGTTATATCAACCTGCCACACGCTTAGGAAATTGGTAACAATGTCGGCTATTTCAGAGAAATAGGTATGGTTGAATGTACCAGCAGATTTCATCATGAGTAATAGGAAAGTAGTAAATTTATTTTGAAATACTGCATATGTGAGTAAAACAAACAAAAAAGTGCACAAAGATATTTCAGAATGGATAGTATACATCACAAATCAGAAACATCTGTCCCCGCAATTGGCTTTAATAGTGGGACATAAGGGAGAGGATTGTGTGAATAACACGCTCTGCAGGGCCTTCTTGACAACAAAGCCAATGTAAGTCCTCCACTTCATGGCATTAGAGAGAGTACATCCCAGAAACATGAAGGAATCAATGGCAGAAGCAGTGATGTTGAATATGGGGAGGGTGTGTTCTTCCCAGAGTCCATTCCCCTTCCCACTCTCTTCACTTTATACAGCTCCAAGTTGTTAACAGTGCAGACCTCAACCAGAAGCTCCAGCTCAATGCTATTGTGAAGTGAAACCATCCTGAGGAAAAAGGAAATTTATCTGAAATAAGAGGGATCACAGTAGAGAACACATGCCATTATCAAGCAGCAGAATATAAAAATTGAATGTTGTGATACAGTCTGAGTAACACTTTGCAATGGTTTATAGTCACGGTGATGGGAAAATAAACTGTGGGAGAAAAGAATAATCCTTTAATTCTAAAATGAAAATAGAGGGAACATAGCAAAAAATGCACAATATTTCAAAGGCCTTTAATTTTGAAGTGCCACATCAGAATGTCCTGATGTCTTCCGAGTGAGACCGTGAGGTACTGTTCTATCATGCTGCATTAAAATTAGTCTGTGACAACAGGGAGTATTCACTTAATTCTAATCTGAATTTCCACTCAACATAGGTAAAATTACATAATATTTCAAAGGGCTTTAATTTTGAAATGCCACATCAGAATGTCCTGATATCCTCTGAGTGGCACTGTGAGGTACTGCACTATCATATTCTAGTGAAAACAGCCAGTGACAACAGGCATTTTTCACTTAATTTTAACCTAAATTTCCACTGAACACAGCAAAAAATACATGATATTTCAAAGGGCTTTTATTTTCAAATGCCACATCAGAATCTCCTGATATCCGCTGAGTGACATTGCGAAGTACTGTACTTTCATGCTGTAATGAAATCAGTCTGTGACAACAGGGAGTTTTCACTTAATTCTCATCTGAATTTCCACTGAACCCAGCAAAAACTACATGATCTTTCAGAGACCTTTTATTTCAAAATGCCACATCAGAATACCTTGATATCCTCTGAGTGACACTCTATGATACTGTTCTATCACGCTGTAGTGAAATCATTTTGTGGCAACATGGAATTTTCTTTTCACTCTAATCCAAATTTGGAGGGAAAACAACATATTTATGATGTTTTGTGGGCTTTAATTTTGAAATATCACATCAGAATGTACTGACTTCTGCGGTGTTCTATCATGCATTAGTGAAATCAGTCCGTGGCAGTGGGGAGTTTCCCTTTAATTCTAATCTGAAATTAGAGGGACCACAATAAAAATGTATGATATTTTAGAGGAATATAATTTTGAAATGTCACATCAGAAGGTCATGATATTCTCTGCCTGACTCTGAAGTGGTTTACTCTGATGCTGCACAGAAAGTATTCTGTGGCAACACAAAATTTTTAATTATACTGTTAAATTCAAGCAAATACGGGAAAAAATACATGATATTTCAAAGGGCGTTTTAGTTCTGAAATACTTCCTCAGAATATTACTTGATCATCTTAATCTTGTTTTTCAATTAGAATTAATTTTGAATTAATTATTCAGTTTCGTATTTATTCTTTTCATTGCAGTCATTAATGCAGTTTCTATTTCTTTCTAAATTAACAAATTCCTGATTAACATAACGCATTTTGTTTGCAAGCTTTTATTTTGAAAATATGAAATCAGTCTAGACGCGCTGTTACCGTAATGCTGCGTTTATTCGCACACCACTTAAATGTGTGAGGGCTGGCTTGACCGTGTTTTCCGGAGTGAAGGCTGGCTTGACCGCAGTATGAAACTTTACAGAGAGCGAGTGCCTGCAACCTATACCTATTTCCCATTGAAACCGTGAGGTGGATTATCTGCGATAACGGAGACCTTGGACTGTTGCCAAACTGAAGTTCCATTTTAGGCACGAAAGGTACCAAATTTTGCCCATCTTTAGCTTTTTTTTTTTTTTTTTCTGATGATGACGTGATTAAAGAATGAAAATTTTATATTTGGATAATTTATCATGTTTGAAGTGTTAAACTCATGAAGCATTAGTGGGAAACACCTTGTTTAGCATTAGTAAACCAGACATCAATGCAACTCGATTTCCAAACTGCTGTGAATCAGCTGTATAAGGCCACGGAGAGGAAGCTTATGAAAAGGGTGCTGCCAGTTGTTTTGTTTTTCAGCAATGGTCCCTTTCCAAAGCGAAGTAAAGCAGGAAAACACAACTGAATAAATTAAACCAGTAAATCATTATCAAGCACATTGGTCCTCTGTGATGAAGTTCACTTTCATGCAGAACCATAAGGATTTTGGCTGCAGCAGAGAAACAATGGACAGGGAACAAGGAAGTAAGAAGGGATTTCAGACCTATTGCAAAATTCCAACCTCCTGCAACAAGCGCATGACGCTTCTATTGTCACTCGGGACACAAATATCCTCAAGTGTGCCACGTGTTGCTTTGACCTGAAGGATTATTTCTGGAATAATTAACATAAATGAAGATATTCAGCTCAGAACTGTCAGCTGTCAAGAAAAACAAGCGGAGATTGCTGGACATATGCATCATGTGTTTATCAGACTGCATAACAAGGGGGCGGTTTGTCTGTATGGTGCTAAAAATCTTAATTTTATGTGAAACTGTGTCACTCTGTGCTCTCTAGGCTAATACAGGGTCAGCCCCATGAGCAACAGTGACGTTTACTTCATCATTATGTTGCATATGATTATGAATTTAAAAACAACCGCATCATATTAGTGCTCAGTGACAATGAGACGGATGGTGATAACTAATTTTAGTGTTAATAGTAGTATTGTGATGGTATTCGCAATTCCTATGAAGTTGGGATCTTGTGTAAAACTTGAATAGAAACAGAATGCAATGATTTGTAAATCTCATAAACCCGCATTTTATTCACAATAGAACATAGACAACATATCAGATGTTTAAAATGAGACATTTAACCTTTTCATGAAAATTTTTAGCTCATTTTGAATTTGATGGCAGCAAAACATCTCAAAAGAGTTGGGTCAGGGCCATGTTTACCATTGTGTAGCATCCCCTCTTCTTTTAACAACAGTCTGTAAATGTCTGGGAACTGAGGAGACTAATTGCTGGAGTTTTGGAAGAGGGATGTTGTCCCACTCTTGTCTGATGTAGGATTCTAGCTGCTCAACAGTCCTGGGTCTTCCAAGCCAGATTTTTCATTTTATGATGCGCCAAATGTTTTCTATTGGTGAAAGGTCTGGACTGCAGGCAGACCATTTCAGCACCCGGACTCTTCTACAGCGAAGCCAAGCTGTTGTGATGGATGCAGTATGTGGGTTAGCATTGTCTTGCTGAAATATGCAAGGCCTTCCCTGAAAGAGACGTTATTGTAAAACCTCTATATCGAGGGCTTAGCACCAGAAGTGGCTATATGACTATGGTAGGATTTTGGACATAGCCACATCTGGTTCTAAGCCCTCAATATACTTTTCAGCATTGATAATGTCTATCCAGATGTGTAAGCTGCACATGCCATTGGCACTAATGCAACCCCATACCATCAGAGGTGCAAATTTTTGAACTGAGCGCTAATAACAAGCTGGATGGTCTCTCTCTCTTTAGTCCACACCATGTGGCGTCTTTGGTATCCAAAAAGAATTTCAAAAGTTGATTCATCTGACCACAGAACAGTTTTCCATTTTGCCTCAGTCCATTTTTAATGAGCTTTGGCCCAGAGAAGACGGCAGCATTTCTGGATCGTGCTCATATATGGCTTCTTTTTTGCATGATACAGCTTTAGCTTGCATTTGTAGATTGCACAGCGAACTGTGTTCACAGACAATGATTTCTGGAAGTGTTCCTGAGCCCTTGCAGTGTTTTCCAGTGCAGAATTATGCCTGTTTTTAATGCAGTGCCGCCTGAGGGCCCGAAGATCACGAGCATCCAATACTGACCTTTGGCCTTGTCCCTTGCGCACAGAGATTTCTCCAGATTCTCTGAATCTTTTGACGATATTATGTACTGTAGATGGTGGAACATTCAAAATCTTTGCTATTTTACATTGAAGAACATTTTTCTGATATAGTTCCACAATTTCTAGACTCAGTTTTTCGCATATTGGTGAGCCTCTTGCCATCTTTACTTCTAAGAGACTCTGCCTCTCTAAAATGCTCTTTTTATTCCCAGTCATGTTACTAAGCTGATGCCAATTAACCTAATTAGTCATGAAATGCTCCTCCAGCTGTTTTTTATGTGTACCTTTTTATTTTAATTGCCCCGTCCCGTTTTTTTTGAGATGTGTTGCTGCCATCAAATTCAAAATAAGCTAATATTTTTCCTGAAATGGTAAAATGTCTCACTTTCAATATCAGATATGTTGTCTATGTATGTTCTATTGTGAATAAAATGTGGGGTTATGAGATTTGGAAATCATTGCATTGTTTTTTATTCACATTTTACACAACGTTCCAACTTCATTTAAGTTGTGGTTTGTACATGGACTGAATCATGCTGGAATCACAGGCATTTATAATTGTGCCACTGTTCAAATACTTACGAACATCTTGGTCAGTGTGACTGTCACAAAACTTTGGTGCTATACTGTTCTTGTGGTGCTTCTGTAGGTCCTGCTGAAATTCCTGATGAACAGTGCAACCTTGAGACCCGTTTTGCCCTTGGAAGTCTCAGCATAGCGAGAAAGGGTTACCTCTACAACAACGAGGTGTGTATATGCACTCTATAATCAGAGCTGAGAGTTAAATGGCCATTGTACATGCCTACTGGAAATATCCTATGTGATTATTTTAACTGCTGGCTGAGATATCTTTGTACACTGCACACTCTGGCTGGGGCATTAAGCAGAGCTCAGAGAGATACTCATTATATGTGCTTCTGGTGAATGGTGAAGTAAGCTATTTCAAGCACTGAAGTGAAATTAATTAAAATACTGGCTGTAAAATAATTCTCTAAATACATATTCATGTTTTCCATTGCCCGTCACGTCCATCCAGCTTGTTGTATGAAAATCATGCCAATAGTTTTTCTGTTATCCTGCTGACGAACATGGCCTTTCTCCATTAGAACAAAGTTTCAAATTAGCTAGCTATTTTGCAGTTTTGAAATTAGCCCGATGTCAAATTAGCTGGCTATTTTGTAGTGAAGACGCAAATAACCTGCTAATTTGAGCGGGAAATTTTCCAGATAAATCTTCGTCTATTTCGCAAATTTGAGAATTAGCCCGCTATTTGTGTTTGATCTTCATTAGAACGAAATTGATCCTGGAATGCCAAATTGAACCGCGCGCTCTACCTGGAAATGATGCAAAGTGTGCATGCGTCGACTTCCAGCTAATTTCTCAAGCGGAGAGCTTTCGGGCTAACGGAGACACAAATTCGCACTATCAGGCTAATTTCTCTAACCGCAATATAACTGGCTAGTTTCCTTCGTTCTGATGAAGACAAACCTACAGAGAAATATTCAAAAACACAGACATTCACCGGCATACAGTTTGATATCTAACTGGCATTGCTATGGCCAGTTTTGCAGACACAGGTGCAACCTATTGTGAAATGAAATTACATTTTTAATGGAGCACTTACATAACAGAACAAGCTTTTGTCCACAGCCAAGTGCAATCTGTGTGTGAGAAATGAGCCATTCGGGTCATTCCATATGAAATCAACCAATTTTCAGACAAGTTCCAGAGTCATGAATTTTCTTCAAATTTTAATAGAATGTTGCTCTGGCTGCCAAATGAATAACTACCAAATGTGAGCTCAATTGGCCCGCTAGTTTTGATTTTCTGGGGCATTAAAAAAGCGGCCGTAGCACCCTGGTTGGCGAAATGTGCATTTTTTTCCCCATTTTTAACAAGCTGTAACTCTAGAAGTAATAAAGCTAACTCCATGATTTTTTCAGGACTTGTTCTCTATGCAATGTACTACCCTCTATTGCCAATCAAAGCAGTTTTAACCCTTTTATTGTGGTTTTATAGGCTCCCAAAAATGCTACTTTTACACACCGATATCAAAACACACATTTAAGGGTACCATTTTCACATCCTTCTTATGACATATGTAGATTTGTGGTAATATCAGCTATTAGTAATGCTCAAGAGCTTTCAATTGCCACCAATTAATATCCTGTAGCATTTATAGTTCTTTGGTAATATTGATCCTTATTTAGCCCCCTGTGGGGGGTGACCCCTTTTTTCAGGATGTGGGTATCTTTCAATTTTAATGAAATATATATTTTTGGAAAGCTCTCGATGTGCCCTGCCATCAAAATAAATTTTATTATGGAACGAGCATACCTTCATTAAAAAATGTTGCGTCATTTTCTTCAATTTTCATCCAAAAAATTAACCCCCTTTTAGGGGTCGTTCACAACTTCTCAACATTTTAACAGGTGTACAAAGTACATTTTTTTCAGATCCTCCTCCCCCAAAAATGTACTGTAAAAATATTCAGTTTTATCTCAATATTTCCTTTTTAAATGGAAGAAGTGTACACAGATAACCCACCCCCACACACGTTATGTTGAAAATTGTGAATGGCCCCAAAGCTGCTTTAGTTCTTACCAGTACCATTACAAGAGTCGCTGGTTTCTAAACCACTTGGTGATTCTGTCGAACTCATAATTAGAAAGAGTGTACGGCCTTCCAGATCCTGCAGTAGTTGGTGCAGAGATGATTAACAAATGGTTCAGGGGAACATGACAAATGTCATCTTTATTCTAGGGCCACTGAAACTTCTGCGTTGGTCCATCAGGGTACATGAATTTAACATTGACATCCTGATATTCTTCGTATATATCCAAGACAACTGCCAGCCACCAGTAGCCATCATACGAGCAGGCTACATAAAGTCCTGGAGTATGCCTTTTGATGACAGTTGTTTAAGTTGAGGATGTTTCCAATGATTCAAGATTGAGAGGTAGTTTCACGATCTTGGGAAGCCATTGTCTCAAGACATTAGCATTTCCTGCCACCTATATAACTATTTAGGAATCACTGCTGTCGTCTATTTGAGAAGGATAGCAACAAAAACAGCCTCTCACTAGTTTGTCATCTTCTATTGCACCACTTTATTCATTTTTGCAACACAATAAAGACAAAAATATATGGAAAAGACCCATCAATTTTTTAATGAAGGTATGCTAGTTCCATAATGAAATTTAATTTTGTGGCAGTACACATCAAGAGCTTTCCTAAAGTATAGGTTTCATTGAAATTGAAGGATACCCACATCCACAGGGGGCTAAAATAAGGGTCAATATTACCAAAGAAATATAAATGCTGCAGGATAATTGGTGGCTATAGAAAGCTCTTGACCATTACTAATAGCTGATATTACCACAAATCTACATAAAGTATGTCATCAGATGGGTGTGAAAATGGTACCCTTAAATGTGTATGTTTTGATACCAGTTTGTGAAAGTAGCATTTTTGAAAGCCTATAAAACCACAATAAAAGGGTTAAAACTTTGTTGATTGGCAATAAAGGGTAGTACATTGCATAGAGAACAAGAAGAAGAAGGACTGAAAAAATCATTGGGTTGGCTTAATTACTTCCAGAGTTACAGCCTGTTAAAAATGGAAAAAAAATGCAAATTTCACCAACCGGGATGCCATGCCCACTTTTTTGACCCCCCAGAAAATCAAAACTAGTGGGCGGATTGAGCTAAAACTCGGTCTTTCTTCATTTGGCACCAAAAACAACATTCTATCAGTGTTTGAAGAAAATCCAGGACTCTGCCCATCGGAGCCCTGGTTGATTTCACATGGAATGACCCCTTCGTGCTGCTAAATTATTTTGTGAGAAACAAGCCCTTCATGCTTGAAAAATGTTTTTCCGTCGTCTAAAGATTCAAGGCCTCTGCTGATCATTTACAATTCAACAAGACAAGGACAGATGGAGCTCAGAACCTATAAGCTTACCCTTTCCACCTTCTCCAACATCTTCAACTTCACTGCAGGCAATGACACAGATGTCTTGCAGTCCAAGGGCTCTTACGAGGCAGTGGAGATGGTGATCATTGTCCTGGTTACAGGGTCCCTCAGTCTTTTAACAGTTACTGGGAACATACTGGTTATGCTTTCAATCATAATCAATAGGAACCTCCAGACCATAAACAACTACTTCCTCTTCAGCCTGGCATGTGCAGACCTGATCATTGGGGTCACCTCCATGAACCTGTACACAGTCTACATTGTGATTGGCTTTTGGCCATTGGGTCCAGTAGTCTGTGACCTTTGGCTGGCCTCGGACTATGTAGTTAGCAGTGCCTCTGCCATGAATCTTCTCATCATCAGCTTTGACCGTTACTTCTGCGTCACCAAGCCACTCAGCTACCCTGCAAGGAGGACGACCAGGATTGCAGGCATGATGATTTCAGCAGCCTGGGTTTTTGCCTTCCTCTTGTGGGCCCCAGCCATCCTGTTCTGGCAGTTTATTGTAGGTGAGCGCACTGTGCCAGAGGGCGAGTGCTACGTCCCGTTTCTGTCCAATGCAACCATTATTTTTATCACCACCTTTGGTTCCTTCTACCTGCCTGTTGCCATCATGATCTTACTATATTGGCAGATTTCCAGGGCTGGCAAGAGCCGTGTTAAGATGGGAAAGCGCAAGCAAACACAGGACAACCCATCCAGCAGCAAAGCAGGAAGCCACACTGCCATTCCCTGTGATGATGGCAATGTGAAAACCCATCACGCTGTAAGGAGCCAGAATGGAGGAACTGGTGGGGTTGGGGAGGAAGAGCCGAGTGCGCCAGTACATCCTGAGACATTTGAAATTTCAGAAGCCCCTGCAGGTTATAAAGGAAACCCCACAGCCCACAAGCAAAATGCTACAATGGCAAAGCAGCGGATCAAGAAGAGGGCACCGCCATCTCGTGAGAAAAAGGTCACACGCACGGTAATGGCCATTCTTGTTGCCTTCATGATCACATGGTCACCCTATCACGTCATGTCACTCATCAACACCTTTTGTTCGACCTGCATTACCTCCAGCATGTGGATCCTCAGTTACTGGTTCGTCTACATCAACAGCACTATCAATCCAGCCTGCTATGCTCTCTGCAATGTCTCCTTCAAGAAGACCTTCAAACAACTCCTGCTCTGCCAGCACAAGGACATTCGCTTGGGCAGATAAAGAGGCGTGATTGTTTCTTTTCTGTTTCTGCAGGTGCTCTTCTCTGTCATTTTTTAACATATCCTTTTGCATCAATTTAAACAACGGCAGGTACAAGCTCCAGAAGTAAAATTACCAACACGTGACCAATCGCTGTCATGTCAAATTGCACATATTTCAATACCTATAACTTGATCAGAATTCAAGCACATTCGCCACTGAACTCACAACGAGTTGACAGTAATACATGAGATCAGACCGCATAGGGCATCTATTTATTGTAATCTATATTCTCATCAAATTTAAATTATGTATTGCTTAATGTACAATGCCATACAAAAGTCTGCAACCATCTAGAAATGTTGATGGTTTAAAACATGAAAACTATTTATGGAAAAAACAAACAAACATGAAATACTCAGATCTCCCGCCACAGGATGGCTAATATCTGGTCTGCAAACACAATACGATGTATCCAAACGTAAAATTCTCTTGAGTCCTATTGATAGGATCAGGAGTTCTGGCCCAGAAAAGAACAGGATGGCTGATTTCAGGCCTTGAAACAGAATGCGTGTAACGCTTTGTCCGTAGTGCAGAGTGCAGTTGCACGAAGTGCAGGAAGTAGAGGACTGGACTCAAGTCCAGAGCTCAATTTGGTTGATATTTAATAATGACCTGTGCGATACGGCACAAATGTTGCAATCTGAAAAAAAAAAAAAAAAAAAAAAAAAGGAACTGAGGTTCTTGCAATTGCACACTAAACTAATACAAAGACTAAACTACAGAAGAAGTGTATTATAATTAGAAAAGCAAAAGGGAAGCGAGGTTCCTTGATGCAAAAAAAAAAAAAAAATCAAACGCCCTGTTTAAACATGAAGCAGGACAGATTCTAAGTTTTAGAGTTAAACGCGAATACGGAAATACTGCCTATACGAGACGATGTCACAGGCATGAGGTTACATAGACTTCACAAAGGAGGCTGGGGGAAACTCAGCTTTAAATAGTTTCATGCTTGAAAAATGTTTTTCCGTCGTCTAAAGATTCAAGGCCTCTGCTGATCATTTACAATTCAACAAGACAAGGACAGATGGAGCTCAGAACCTATAAGCTTACCCTTTCCACCTTCTCCAACATCTCCAACTTCACTGCAGGCAATGACACAGATGTCTTGCAGTCCAAGGGCTCTTACGAGGCAGTGGAGATGGTGATCATTGTCCTGGTTACAGGGTCCCTCAGTCTTTTAACAGTTACTGGGAACATACTGGTTATGCTTTCAATCATAATCAATAGGAACCTCCAGACCATAAACAACTACTTCCTCTTCAGCCTGGCATGTGCAGACCTGATCATTGGGGTCACCTCCATGAACCTGTACACAGTCTACATTGTGATTGGCTTTTGGCCATTGGGTCCAGTAGTCTGTGACCTTTGGCTGGCCTCGGACTATGTAGTTAGCAGTGCCTCTGCCATGAATCTTCTCATCATCAGCTTTGACCGTTACTTCTCGCCACCAAGCCACTCAGCTACCCTGCAAGGAGGACGACCAGGATTGCAGGCATGATGATTTCAGCAGCCTGGGTTTTTGCCTTCCTCTTGTGGGCCCCAGCCATCCTGTTCTGGCAGTTTATTGTAGGTGAGCGCACTGTGCCAGAGGGCGAGTGCTACGTCCCGTTTCTGTCCAATGCAACCATTATTTTTATCACCACCTTTGGTTCCTTCTACCTGCCTGTTGCCATCATGATCTTACTATATTGGCAGATTTCCAGGGCTGGCAAGAGCCGTGTTAAGATGGGAAAGCGCAAGCAAACACAGGACAACCCATCCAGCAGCAAAGCAGGAAGCCACACTGCCATTCCCTGTGATGATGGCAATGTGAAAACCCATCACGCTGTAAGGAGCCAGAATGGAGGAACTGGTGGGGTTGGGGAGGAAGAGCCGAAAAGCGCCAGTACATCCTGAGACATTTGAAATTTCAGAAGCCCCTGCAGGTTATAAAAGGAAACCCCACAGCCCACAAGCAAAATGCTACAATGGCAAAGCAGCGGATCAAGAAGAGGGCACCGCCATCTCGTGAGAAAAAAGGTCACACGACGGTAATGGCCATTCTTGTTGCCTTCATGATCACATGGTCACCCTATCACGTCATGTCACTCATCAACACCTTTTGTTAGACCTGCATTACCTCCAGCATGTGGATCCTCAGTTACTGGTTCGTCTACATCAACAGCACTATCAATCCAGCCTGCTATGCTCTCTGCAATGTCTCCTTCAAGAAGACCTTCAAACAACTCCTGCTCTGCCAGCACAAGGACATTCGCTTGGGCAGATAAAGAGGCGTGATTGTTTCTTTTCTGTTTCTGCAGGTGCTCTTCTCTGTCATTTTTTAACATATCCTTTTGCATCAATTTAAACAACGGCAGGTACAAGCTCCAGAAGTAAAATTACCAACACGTGACCAATCGCTGTCATGTCAAATTGCACATATTTCAATACCTATAACTTGATCAGAATTCAAGCACATTCGCCACTGAACTCACAACGAGTTGACAGTAATACATGAGATCAGACCGCATAGGGCATCTATTTATTGTAATCTATATTCTCATCAAATTTAAATTATGTATTGCTTAATGTACAATGCCATACAAAAGTCTGCAACCATCTAGAAATGTTGATGGTTTAAAACATGAAAACTATTTATGGAAAAAAACAAACAAACATGAAATACTCAGATCTCCCCGCCACAGGATGGCTAATATCTGGTCTGCAAACACAATACGATGTATCCAAACGTAAAATTCTCTTGAGTCCTATTGATAGGATCAGGAGTTCTGGCCCAGAAAAGAACAGGATGGCTGATTTCAGGCCTTGAAACAGAATGCGTGTAACGCTTTGTCCGTAGTGCAGAGTGCAGTTGCACGAAGTGCAGGAAGTAGAGGACTGGACTCAAGTCCAGAGCTCAATTTGGTTGATATTTAATAATGACCTGTGCGCATACGGCACAAATGTTGCAGTCTGAAAAAAAAAAAAAAAAAAAAAACAAAAGGAACTGAGGTTCTTGCAATTGCACACTAAACTAATACAAAGACTAAACTACAGAAGAAGTGTATTATAATTAGAAAAGCAAAAGGGAAGCGAGGTTCCTTGATGCAAAAATCAAACGCCCTGTTTAAACATGAAGCAGGACAGATTCTAAGTTTTAGAGTTAAACGCGAATACGGAAATACTGCCTATACGAGACGATGTCACAGGCATGAGGTTACATAGACTTCACAAAGGAGGCTGGGGGAAACTCAGCTTTAAATAGTTTCATGCTTGAAAAATGTTTTTCCGTCGTCTAAAGATTCAAGGCCTCTGCTGATCATTTACAATTCAACAAGACAAGGACAGATGGAGCTCAGAACCTATAAGCTTACCCTTTCCACCTTCTCCAACATCTCCAACTTCACTGCAGGCAATGACACAGATGTCTTGCAGTCCAAGGGCTCTTACGAGGCAGTGGAGATGGTGATCATTGTCCTGGTTACAGGGTCCCTCAGTCTTTTAACAGTTACTGGGAACATACTGGTTATGCTTTCAATCATAATCAATAGGAACCTCCAGACCATAAACAACTACTTCCTCTTCAGCCTGGCATGTGCAGACCTGATCATTGGGGTCACCTCCATGAACCTGTACACAGTCTACATTGTGATTGGCTTTTGGCCATTGGGTCCAGTAGTCTGTGACCTTTGGCTGGCCTCGGACTATGTAGTTAGCAGTGCCTCTGCCATGAATCTTCTCATCATCAGCTTTGACCGTTACTTCTGCGTCACCAAGCCACTCAGCTACCCTGCAAGGAGGACGACCAGGATTGCAGGCATGATGATTTCAGCAGCCTGGGTTTTTGCCTTCCTCTTGTGGGCCCCAGCCATCCTGTTCTGGCAGTTTATTGTAGGTGAGCGCACTGTGCCAGAGGGCGAGTGCTACGTCCCGTTTCTGTCCAATGCAACCATTATTTTTATCACCACCTTTGGTTCCTTCTACCTGCCTGTTGCCATCATGATCTTACTATATTGGCAGATTTCCAGGGCTGGCAAGAGCCGTGTTAAGATGGGAAAGCGCAAGCAAACACAGGACAACCCATCCAGCAGCAAAGCAGGAAGCCACACTGCCATTCCCTGTGATGATGGCAATGTGAAAACCCATCACGCTGTAAGGAGCCAGAATGGAGGAACTGGTGGGGTTGGGGAGGAAGAGCCGAGTGCGCCAGTACATCCTGAGACATTTGAAATTTCAGAAGCCCCTGCAGGTTATAAAGGAAACCCCACAGCCCACAAGCAAAATGCTACAATGGCAAAGCAGCGGATCAAGAAGAGGGCACCGCCAAGAAATAAGAAAAGGTCACACGCACGGTAATGGCCATTCTTGTTGCCTTCATGATCACATGGTCACCCTATCACGTCATGTCACTCATCAACACCTTTTGTTCGACCTGCATTACCTCCAGCATGTGGATCCTCAGTTACTGGTTCGTCTACATCAACAGCACTATCAATCCAGCCTGCTATGCTCTCTGCAATGTCTCCTTCAAGAAGACCTTCAAACAACTCCTGCTCTGCCAGCACAAGGACATTCGCTTGGGCAGATAAAGAGGCGTGATTGTTTCTTTTCTGTTTCTGCAGGTGCTCTTCTCTGTCATTTTTTAACATATCCTTTTGCATCAATTTAAACAACGGCAGGTACAAGCTCCAGAAGTAAAATTACCAACACGTGACCAATCGCTGTCATGTCAAATTGCACATATTTCAATACCTATAACTTGATCAGAATTCAAGCACATTCGCCACTGAACTCACAACGAGTTGACAGTAATACATGAGATCAGACCGCATAGGGCATCTATTTATTGTAATCTATATTCTCATCAAATTTAAATTATGTATTGCTTAATGTACAATGCCATACAAAAGTCTGCAACCATCTAGAAATGTTGATGGTTTAAAACATGAAAACTATTTATGGAAAAAAACAAACAAACATGAAATACTCAGATCTCCCCGCCACAGGATGGCTAATATCTGGTCTGCAAACACAATACGATGTATCCAAACGTAAAATTCTCTTGAGTCCTATTGATAGGATCAGGAGTTCTGGCCCAGAAAAGAACAGGATGGCTGATTTCAGGCCTTGAAACAGAATGCGTGTAACGCTTTGTCCGTAGTGCAGAGTGCAGTTGCACGAAGTGCAGGAAGTAGAGGACTGGACTCAAGTCCAGAGCTCAATTTGGTTGATATTTAATAATGACCTGTGCCGCATACGGCACAAATGTTGCAGTACGAAAAAAAAACAAAAAAAAAAAAAAGGAACTGAGGTTCTTGCAATTGCACACTAAACTAATACAAAGACTAAACTACAGAAGAAGTGTATTATAATTAGAAAAGCAAAAGGGAAGCGAGGTTCCTTGATGCAAAAATCAAACGCCCTGTTTAAACATGAAGCAGGACAGATTCTAAGTTTTAGAGTTAAACGCGAATACGGAAATACTGCCTATACGAGACGATGTCACAGGCATGAGGTTACATAGACTTCACAAAGGAGGCTGGGGGAAACTCAGCTTTAAATAGTGTCTGCTACCACAAAAGACAACAGGGAACAGCTGTATATGGTAATTGAATGATTGTTGAAGTGTGCTCCAGGATTCAGAACAGCGGTGAGCTGGACGGCTGGAGGCGTGTCCTCACAATGTGGTGGAGGGACGTTCAGATGAACAATAGGACGGACGGAAGTATAAGAAGGCACTTCAAGAAAATAAGAAGTATCTACAACTTAAATTTTGTTGAGAAATGTTGAATGGTCTAGGATTTCTGGCCTGGAACAGAACTGTGAAAAATGGACAGACAGACAACACTCATTCCCATATCCCCATCCACTGCATGGTGGGGATATCCAGCCAAGACTTTACAATAAAACTTTATTACAATTTGTGTCAAAAGAATTGCTTTTAATTCAGATTTTACACGATTGCAAACCCTAATTTTTAGCAGCCATTCTTCCAGTGCACAAATAATAAGCGTTGTCAACAATGCATCATCCCATTCTTTGAGATACTTTGAGGAACATTCAGGAATATCTCATGTTTAAAGAGTTATTCATGTGATATTTGTGTGAAGAGTTTTGATGCAAAAGTTCCAATTTTACATGAATGAATGAAGTGTTTCCTTGAACACAAAGTGAGATATTTTCCATGTGTATACTTTTGGGTTGTGTGTTTAAAAAAAAAAAAAACTGTAAACTGCAACACTTTCTGGACTCTGATGGCTTGACTCTGCTATTAACTCTCACAAATAAAACAGAGTTTCGTGCATCTACAGTGTTCTAAATGCTGTTTTTTTCATGCAAACAGCACCTGGTCCTTTGTTAAACCCCAGAATCTTCAGAAACACTGCAAAAGCAACCCAACAGGAACCCAAATACACTGTGCTGGAAAAGCACGTCGGGGAAAAAAGTTTTGATGTTTTTCTGCAGAATGCAGGATATTTTTAAGCTTCAAACTGTTGTGGTACACCGTGGTGTCATCACTGGTATTAGTGACCACAAAAAAGGAATAAAGTCTGTGTGACTATTAAAATCAGAAAAGACGGGACCGTGATGTCATCAGAAGCAGAAGAGGAGATTCTCACTCTTCATCCCTCTTGTCTCTAATGCCTGAGAGGCATTCATGACAGCTTCAGACTCACATACAGGAAAGCAGAGCTAATTCGAAATTGCAGCTGGTTTCCTTAATAAGCCTTTCGTCATCCAAGCACACACTTCATATCGCATATGCAAACACACACAAACATGATGGATACACTAGCAAAAGCACAGCTACGCGCATACTCTTACACACAAACACAGTCATTCTCACCTGAGCATCCAAACTTCCACAAGTTTGGTCACACATTCAAATATGCACACACTCACTCACACATTTAAAGCTCACTTGCGGAAAAAAAAAAAAAAACTATTAAAGTAGTCGTTTACTGAAAGCATACTTAAAATTTGAGTTACAAAAATTTAAAAGTGGGCTTGAAATATGCAACCATTTAACCAAAAGAATATAATTTTAATCGCAGTATATTTTCAAGAATTCAATCATAAATTAAGAAATGCATTGGTGGCATGATGGAACAATGGGTCAAATTGCAAAGGCTTTGAATGTCTCATCATTGACAGTGCATAACATCATCCAAAGATTCAGAGAAAATGGAAAAATCTCTATGCGTAAGGGACAAGGCCGAAGACCTTTACTGGATGCCTGTGATCTTCGGGCCCTCAGACGCCACTGCATCACTCACCGGCATGATTCTGTCATTGACATTACTAAATGGGCCCAGGAATACTTCAAGAAACCACTGTCTGTAAACACAGTCTGCCGTGCCATCCACAGATGCCACCTGAAACTCTATCATGCAAAAAGGAAGCCATTGTTGAGCATGATCCAGAAGCGCCGCCGTGTTCTGTGGGCCAAGGCTCATTTAAAATGGACTGTAGGAAAGTGGTAAAGTGTCCTGTGGTCAGACGAGACCAAATTTGACATTCTTGTTGGAAATCATGGGCGTCGTGTCCTCCGGGCTAAAGAGGAGAAAGACCACCCCTCCTGTTATCAGCGTTCAGTTCAAAAGCCAGCATCTCTGATGGTATGGGGATGCATTAGTGCATATGGTGTGGGACACTTGCATGTTTTTAAAAGCACCATGAATGCTGAAAGGCATATAAAGGTTTTAGAGCAACATATGCTCCCCTCCAGATGACATCTATTCCAGGGAAGGCCTTGTGTATTTCAGCAGGACAATGCAAAACTACATACTGCAGCTATTACAACAGCATGGCTTCATAGTAGAAGAGTCCGTGTGCTGAACTGGCTTGCCTGCAGTCCTGATCTTTAACCGATTGAGAACATTTGGCGCATAATTAAACGAAAAGTCCGTCAAAGGAGACCCAAAACTCTCCAGCAGCTAGAAGCCTGTATTAAACAAGGGTGGGATCAAATTCCAATGGCTAAACTCAAGAAACTTGTCTCCTCAATGCCCAGACGCCTCCACTCTGTGTTATAAAGAAGAGGGGATGCTACACCATGGTAAACAGGCCCCTGTCCCAACTTTTTTGAGACCTGTAGCAGCCATCAAATTTGAAATGAGCTCATTTTGCGGATAAAATTGTAAAATCTCTCAGTTTCAACATTTGCTATGCTATCTCTGTTCTATTGTGAATAAAATACTGGCTGGTGTGATTTGAAAGTCATTGCATTTTGATTTTATTCACAATTTACACTTTGTCCCAACTATTTCGGAATTGGGGTTGTAGATCTGTAGTTCAAAATTTAGTTTAAGACACTTATTATGAGGATATTCTCGGTCCGCGTCAAAATTGACCCGGACCATACTTGGAGGGCAGATATGAACAGTATGGAAGGGTTAAAGTCGCAATTTAGTCCCCAAAAAGTATTGAAATTGTACACTTCCAAGTATATAACTTATAGCATGTTGTTATTAGTCTACTAAGCGAAATTCCTCAACTGACTTGTCAACGCACACCTTATGAGGTGCTCACCGACTATGTGAAATCAGATCAAAGAGAAGGTGTCGTGGCACACTCAGAACTTGATATGCACAAAGTTTTTATTTTATAATTTCACCAACGTCTCGGCAATAAAGCCTTCGTCAGGGTTCATTCATATGGAATGTGAAAAAAAAAAAGCCACTAGATGGCAGTGTTGACATTTTTTTTGTTAAGCCCAGTCTGGAGCTAGGTTTGGGGTATGCCTCAGAGGGGGCTGGAAAAGAGTATTTAAGGAGAAAAATTGAGAGAGTGAAAGGGAGTAGGAGAAATTGCAAAGAGAAATTGTGGAAGGATACATTTGACCAGACCTGTCACTCTTTTCAAGACCTGTGAAGCTTTTTGTGGATTTTTGCCTGTGTTGGAGCATTTTCCTGTCCCAGGACATCGCAACACAGCAGCCCATCTCAATTACCAGGGGACTGTAAATATCTCTTTTTTTTTTATTTCAATCTTGGTCAGTAGGGTAGAGTGTAGATTAGTTCTAAGCGTTTGTTTAGTTAAATCTGTTGAAGTTTAAGAATTTTGTCTGTCATCCCTTGCTGTCCGTGACGTCATAACAAATTGACGCCATAACAAATTGGGGCCATAACAAATTGGGGGCTGGTCCGGGATAGACCATTGTGTGAGTCATTTATTGAAAATCTAAAATTTCAAATTGTGAAATTGTTTTTTGAATTTTCCTAGATATATATTGGCAGATCAACAGCAATGGATGATTTCTTGGCATCACCAACCGTAGAGGTTTTGAAGTCTTTTAAAAAGACAGAACTGCTAGAAATATGCAGACAGTTAGAGCTGACAGATGTAAAACCAGCCTGCGAAAAGCAAGACTGGCGAGAGAGATTGTTGAATATTACATTGATGAAAATGTGTTTGCACCAGGAGATCTGGAACAGTTTCCGGTGGAAAATCCAAATGTAGAATTGGAGCTTAAATTAAAAATGCTAGAAATTGAAGAAAAAGAAAAACAAAGAGAGTTCGAGAGAGAGAAAGAGAGAAAAGAAATTGAGGAAAAAGAAAAACAAAGAGAGTTCGAGAGAGCAGAAAGAGAGAAAGAAAGGCAGTTTGAGTTAGGAAAATTAGCAAGAGAAGAGGAAAGAGCAGAAAGAGAGACAGAGACAGAGAAATTTCTATTTAGAAAAATTAGACAGAGAAGAAAGGCTCCAAATGGAGCAACTAAAAATTAAAATGGAAGCGGAAAACAAATTTCGTGCTAGCCAGGAGTTAAAGCTGGTGCCTCCATTTTCGGAAAAGGAGGTTGATAAGTATTTCCAGTGCTTCAAGAAGGTAGCTAAGAGTTGTCAGTGGCCAAAGGAACGCTGGCCTCTGATGTTGCAAACTGTTCTCAAGGGTAAAGCTCAACAAGCCTATTTGGCTTTGTCTGCAGATGATTCCTCTGATTATGAGGTTGTCAAAAAGGTTATTTTGACAGCTTGTGAGTTGGCTCCAGAGGCTTACCGACAGAAATTCAGAGGTCTGAAGAAATCTGACAATCAGACTTATGTGGAATTTGCTAACGAGAAGAAGGTTTGCTTTGAGCGCTGGTGTACTTCTATGGAGGTCAAGGATGATTTCGACTCACTAAAAGAGATGGTGTTAGTTGAAGAATTCAAGAACTGTGTCAAAGATGATATTAAGACCTACCTTAATGAGAAGCAAGCACTGAATTTGCAATCAGCTGCCAAGTTTGCAGACGAATATGTTCTCACACATAAGTCCAAATTTCAGTCTAGCAGTAACAATAGATGGTCCCAATTTCAGAAGAAAGGTAACGGTGATACCCAAGATTCCTCACCCAAAGACAAAGACAAATCTGGTGATGGTGCTCAGAAATCCAGTAAAAGGTCTGATCAAAGTGTGAAAGCTGACAGTGACAAAAGTGGTCTAGTTTGCAATTATTGCAAGAAATCTGGTCATGTTATAACGAACTGTTGGTTCCTTAAAGCTAAGAAAAAAAAAGAAAAGGATACCAAACCCAATGCCTTTGTGAAGACAAGGTTAGAAACCCCTGTAGTAGATGACCGATCTGCTAAATTGCCTGCTCCTTGTGAGGCTAAGAAGCCTGATACTGCTGACTTTGTGAGGGGGGAATTTCTTCCATTTGTGTCAGAGGGATTTGTGGCTCTGAATGAGCATTCTCCTCCTGTATCCATATATATCCTAAGGGATACCGGAGCTTCTCAGTCACTTTTGTTGATGGACTCCTTGGAGTTACGTGATGAGACCGCTTCTGGGGATTTCATACTTGTACAAGGTATTGAAGGGAGGACTGTATCTGTACCCCTGCGCTCTGTATTCTTGAAGTCAGATTTAGTTACAGGACAGGTAAAGGTGGGACTTATGTCAAGTCTACCTATCAAGGGTGTTTCTCTGTTGCTAGGCAATGACCTGGCTGGGGGCAATGTAGTTCCCCCTGTTCATCTTACTTCACGGCCGAGCACTGAAGATGGCGATGAAGACCCATCTCTGTATCCTTCCTGTGCAGTGACCCGTGCTATGGCCAAGAAGGCTCAAGAAGAAGATGATGTGGTGCCGTCCAGCACATTGAATAGTCATGACTCAGGTGGTTCGCCTCATGACTCTGTTCAGCCTACTATGGTTTCTCCGTTTGAGGACTTATCAGACACTTTTATCAGTTCTCTTTTCAGCCAGCCAGATGGGTCTGGTGATTCTGATGTGTCTGGAGACTTGTTCCTATCCAGAAAATGGTTGATTCAAGAGCAAACCAATGATCCTGAAATTTGTGTACTAAAGAAGAGAGCCCTTCCTGATGAAGAAATAGACGCAGTTCCAGTTGGGTATTATCTCAAGGATGGAGTGTTGATGCGGAAGTGGCGCCCTCCTGATATCCCTGCCAATGCAGATTGGGCAGTGGTCAAGCAAATTGTTGTTCCGAAGGTCTACCGGAATGAGATCTTAACAATGGCTCATAGTTTGCCTTTAGGAGGTCATCTTGGTGTTAACAAGACTGTTGACAAGATCATGAAACACTTCTTCTGGCCTGGACTTCGGAAAGATGTTTCCAACTTTTGCAAAACCTGTCACACTTGTCAGGTAGTTGGAAAACACCAGTTAGACCCACCTGTAGCTCCATTGCAGCCTATCCCAGCATTTGGGGAGCCCTTCTCCAAGGTCATAGTTGATTGTGTTGGTCCATTACCCAAGACTAGATCTGGAAATCAGTACTTGTTGACAATCACGTGTGCATCTACCAGATTCCCTGAAGCCATACCTGTACGCAACACCAAGGCAACTGCAATCTCGAAGGCTTTGATAAAGTTCTTCACGTTGTTTGGCCTTCCCAGGGAAATTCAGTCAGATCAAGGTAGCAATTTCACTTCCGGATTGTTTCAGCAGGTTGTGTATGAACTAGGTGCGAAGCAGATTCTTTCCAGGGGCCATCATCCAGGGAGTCAGGGTGCCTTAGAGCGGTTTCATTCCACTCTCAAGACAATGATGAGGACTTATTGTTATGACCATGAGAAAGACTGGGATGAAGGTTTTCATTTGCTGTTGTTTGCAGCTAGAGAAGCAGTGCAGGAGTCTACTGGATTCAGTCCGTTTGAGCTAGTGTTTGGCCATGAAGTGAGAGGACCTTTGCTATTGTTGAGTGAACAATGGCAAGAGAAAGAGCCGCATATCAGTCTGTTAGACTATGTTAGCAAGTTCAAGGAAAGACTGCGTGCAGCTTGTGACCTAGCCAAAGAGAACTTGAAATCAAGTCAGGGAAAAATGAAAACTTGGTATGATTATAAGGCTAGAAGCCGTGAGTTTAAACCAGGAGACAAGGTCCTTGTGTTGTTTCCCTTGCAGTCCAATCCATTGCAGGCTAGATTTCATGGTCCTTATGAAATTCTGACAAAACTCAATGATCTCAATTACATTGTGAAGACTCCAGATCGGAGAAAGCCAAAACATTTGTGTCACATTAACATGCTGAAGCCTTATCATGATAGGAATGCTAGGGTTGCAGCTGTCACTTCAGATCCTCCTATGGCCGAGACTTGTGAAGATGAGGGGGAGTTTCAAGATGAGGAACCTAGAATTAAAGCTGAAGTTCTTTCATGTAAATTGTCAAATTCTGAAGAGTTGCAAAATCTTGATGTAAAACTCCAGCACTTAGAACCCTCACAGAAAGATCAGTTTGAGAGGTTGATCAAGAAATATAAAGATCTATTTCCTGATGTTCCAAAGAGAGTTTCTATAGCCTCTCATGATGTAGATGTTGGTGATGCCAAACCAATAAAACAGCATCCGTACCGGATGAATCCTGAAAAGAGAAAGATTGCTGAGAAAGAGGTTGAGTACATGTTAGAACATGATATTATCAGACCTTCTAACTCAGATTGGAGTTCACCCTGTGTTCTAGTTCCAAAACCTGATGGAAGTACTAGATTCTATACAGATTATCGCAAAGTCAATGCTGTAACCAGAACTGATGTGTTTCCAATACCTAGGATTGATGATTGTATCGATAGAGTAGGGCAAGCAAAGTTTCTGACCAAAATTGATTTATTGAAGGATTATTGGTGTGTGCCTTTAACTGAGAGGGCCAAGAGCATCTCTGCTTTTGCCACACCATCTGGGTTATACCAGTATGAAGTCCTACCCTTTAGCATGAAAAATGCCCCAGCCACGTTCCAAAGGATGATTCAGTCTACAATCGCCGGATTGCTACACACGGGTGCGTATATCGACGACCTGATCACATGGAGTGACTCCTGGGAAGAACATCTGAAAGATGTAGAGACGTTGTTCCAGCGCTTGACCCAGGCTAACCTGACTGTTAACCTGAACAAGAGTGATTTGGTTGTGCTACTGTCACGTATCTTGGCTACGTCATAGGCCAGGGTAAGGTGGCACCCATAAATGCTAAAGTCCAAGCCCTCATGGACTTTCCAGTTCCTTACAACACTTTGAGGTTTATGTTTGTACAGGGCAAAAGCCAATGAGTGTATATACTGACCACAATCCGTTAATGTTTTTGAGTAAGATGAAAAACAAGAATCGGAGATTGTTGAATTGGAGTTTGATTTTACAGGAGTTTGACTTGGAAATTGGATGTAAAGGGTACTGACAATGTAATTGCTGATTGCTTATCCCGTGTTTGAGTATGTGTGTATATATCACATGTGTTTATTAGCATATTGTATTATATGTATATATATATACAAGTGTCTACTTTACCATTTTTGTATTGAAAAGAAAAATTTTGCCTTTATGAGTCAAAATTTTTCCATTTTGGAATGGAGGTGTAATGTGAAAAAAAAAAAAGCCACTAGATGGCAGTGTCGACATTTTTTTGGTTAAGCCCAGTCTGGAGCTAGGTTGGGCATGTCCTGGGCATGCCTCAGAGGGGGCTGGAAAAGAGTATATTAGGAGAAAAATTGAGAGAGTGAAGGGGAGTAGGAGAAATTGCAAGGAGAAATTGTGGAAGGATACATTTGACTGGACCTGTCACTCTTTTCAAGACCTGTGAAGCTTTTTGTGGATTTTTTGCCTGTGTTGGAGCATTTTCCTGTCCCAGGACATCGCAACACAGCAGCCCATCTCAATTACCTGGGGACTGTAAATATCTCTTTTTTTTAAAATTTCAATCTTGGTCAGTAGGGTAGATTGTAGATTAGTTCTAAGTGTTTGTTTAATTAAATCTGTTGAAGTTTAAGAATTTTGTCTGTCATCCCTTGCTGTCCGTGACGTCATAACAAATTGACGCCATAACAAATTGGGGCCATAACACATAAAACCAGAGTTCATTCATTCACGCCATTTTATGTTACGTAAGATTTTCACGATTGGGTCAATGTTAATTGTGGGCGTATCCAGTCCACTCCCAACTTCATTCATAACTCCGTACGGCAGTCAGGGGAATTACCCTGTATCCCTGCAAAACACAACATTGCTTTTGGCCTAAAAATACTGTAATGTTTAATGTTTGTATATTGATGCATTTATTACCTATCATTCACAAAAGAATTATTATTAGGACCTTTAGTGAAACAATGCTGGGTCATTTCATGTCAAATCAACCAAATTTTAGGAACTTCCCCACCAAAAAAAATTAATTTTTATTATATTCCCCGCAGTGGAAGATTATATATCTTGTATGAAATGGTAAAATAATTTAGCTCAGTTATTGCCAGTTCCTGAGATTTAGCTTCTTTTAGGGGGGGGGGGGTCAGTTTTAAGAAAATCGCCATAATTTTGGAGGGAGTTTGAGGGCCTGAGATATGCATTTGCAGAGCAAACAGACCCATAAGTTTCATTTTGTCATCAGAAAAGTTGCTGAACTCTTGGCTTAAGCTACTTCTCTTTACTCAGTATGTTTAGTTTACCTGTACTGTGGCCTGGAAAAAGCAAAAAACACCAATCGTGCTCATTTTTTCAAAATTTAATGTATTTATTATTCTGTAACTAATTAAGATAGAACCCTGAGACTTGGTATGCAAACTGTCGGTCAACTTTCTGAAGACCATAAAAAATATCGAAGTCACAATGGTTGTATTGAATGTTTTAATGACCTTGGAAGTTGGCTTCAGAATGAAAAGTGCATATGAAGTGTCATTATAGTGGGTATATATCTCAAAAGAGGCACAAGTTATCAGTGTCATATTTTTAGAGGTTGAAGGCATGGGTCTCGGGTCTAACATATTAAAAAAACTGGAGATGTAAACTGTTCTTTTTGATTTTACATCATGCCCATCATAATAGTGGTTTGGCATTCGTTTAAGCCTAGATACCATGATTTGTGACTGAAGAGCACACCAAATGATCACACTGTTTCATTCACAGAACACTGTTGCATCATTATCTACTCTTACCAGCACACTTGGGGTGACACGTGTTATCTGTACACTGGAGGAGTGGCTGCTAAAAAATGGGGGTTTGCAATCCTCTAAAATCTGAATTAAAAACAATTGTTTCTAACAGTAATTTTAATCAAGTTTTATTATAAAAAGGTCTTGGCCTAATCTGCCCCGCAGTGCAGTGGATGGCGATATGGGAATGAGAGTTGTTCGTCCGTCCAACCATCATCCTTCTTTTCCAGGCCACAACTCCTAAACCCTTCAGTATTTCTCAACAAAATTTAATGTTTGGATACTCTTTATTTTGAAGAGGAACGCTTTGCAACTTCCGTCCGTGCACCAGTTCGTCTATCCATCCTCCACCGTGTTCTGTTTCCACGCCAGATATCAGCCATCCTGTTCTTTTCTGGGCCAGAACTCCTCAACCGTTCAATATTTCTCAACAAAATTTTATGTACGGATACTTTTTATTTTTGAAGATGAGCCTCTTCAAACTTTCATTCATCCTCCTGTTTGTCCATCTGTCCCTCCTCCAGGTTCTGTTTCCAGGCCAGTTATCAGCCATCCTATGCTGGGGGGGATCAGAGTATTTTAATAATAATCATAATAATAATAAGTTACATTTATATAGCGCCTTTCTCAAACTGAAGGTCGCTTTACATAGTGGACAGGAGAATACAACAAGAAACAAACAAAAACAATACAAACAACAAAAAAAGGAGAATAGGAGGAAAGATCGAGCTATTGGTTGGGTATGGAGGAGGAGTGATCATTAAATAGAAAGGTCTTGAGATGTGCTTTGAAGAAAGGAAGAGAGGGACAGTCACGAAGAGGTTGGGGGAAGGAGTTCCAGAGTTTGGGGGGCCAAGGCACTGAAGACTTGCCACCCAGGGTGGAGAGTCTGGTGCGGGGGATAACTCAGAGATTTTGGTCAGAGGATCTCAGTGAGCGGGAAGGAGTGTAAGGGGTCAAGAGGTCGCGGATATAGGGGGGAGCAAGGTTGTGGAGGGCTTTGAAGGTGAGTAGCAGTACATTATATTTAATCCGGCACAGACCTGGTAGCCAGTGGAGTTGATGAAGAATGGGGGTGATGTGTGCAGATCGTTTTGTGTGGGTGAGGAGCCTGGCTGTAGAGTTTTGAATGTATTGCAGTCTTTGAAGGGATTTAGTGGGGAGCCCAAGGAAAAGTGAGTTGCAGTAATCTAGACGGGACATAATGAAGGAGTGAACCAAAGTCTGTGCATCACTAACAGAGAGGAAGGGTCGGAGACGGGCAATGTTACGGAGGTGAAAGAAGGCAGTCTTGGTGAGTGTTTTGATATGGGGGTCGAAGCTAATGGTGGAGTAAAGTTGTATGCCCAGGTTTTTGACAACAGGAGTAGAGTGGCCAAGTGAACCATCGATGTTCAGAGTGAGACTGAGATTTGGAGAGCATACTTTTAGGGCCAATAAGGAGAATTTCAGTTTTGTCTGTGTTGAGTTTGAGAAAATTGTTTTGCATCCATAATTTTAAGTCAGAAAGGCAGTCAGTGAGAGAGTGTGGTAAGATAGAGTTGGAGGTCATCTGCATAGCAATGGAAGTTAAGGCTGTGGCTGCGAATAATCTGGCTAAGAGGGAGGATGTATATGAGGAAGAGGAGGGGCCCAAGTACAGAACCGTGGGGGACACCACAGATGAAAGGGGACATGGGGGACCGATGTGGACCAAGTGTGACAAACTGCTTTCTGTTGGTGAGGTATGACTGAAACCAATTGAGGGCTGTACCAGAAACACCAATAGCAGACAGACGGGAGATTAAAACATTGTGGTTGATGGTATCAAAAGCAGCACTAAGGTCCAGGAGGATGAGAATGTTAAGTGAACCAGAGTCAGCAGACAGGAGGAGGTTGTTAACTATGCGTAGAAGGGCAGTCTCTGTGCTGTGACATGAGCGGAAGCCAGATTGAAAGGGCTCATACAGGTCGTGGTGGTTGAGAAAGGTGTGTAGTTGTGAGGCCACCACTCTTTCCAGTACCTTGGCCAGGAAGGGGAGGTCAGAGATAAGGCAGTAGTCTAGTAGAGATGTTGGGTCGGAATCTGGTTTTTTGAGAATGGGTGTAACTGCAGCAGTCTTAAGGGCAGCAGGCACAACACCAGAGTTGAGGCAGGTGTTTACAATCAATGTAATGGGGTCTGATAGTGTCGTGGCGCAAGCTTTAAGTAGAGGGGTGGGGGCAGGATCGAGCTGACATGATGAGGAGTTGGACTTAGTGATGATGTCAGTGATAGTAAGGGAGTCAGTAGTGGTGAAATGGGAGAGCTGAGGGCCCAGAGAAGGAGAAAAAGAAGAGAGAGAGATAGCATTGGGGTTTAAGCAGTGGTAAATTTGGCTAATCTTGTCTTCAAAGAAGTGTAGGAAGGCCTGGCACTGCTCAGGGGTCTTGGGACAGGCAGTGACAGGGGGTTTGAGGAGTTTGTCCACAGTCTGGAATAGGGTTTTTGGCCTGGACATGGAGGAAGTTATGAGTGACAGGTAGTAGCTTGAGCGGGCAGCATTGAGGGCATCCCTATATGTCTGAATATGTTCGGTGTAGAGCATGGAGTGAATTGTAAGGCCAGTTTTCTTATATAGCCTTTAAAGACGGCGGCCAGCGGCCTTTAGTTGTCTGAGCTCAGGAGTGAACCAGGGGCAGGTGCGATTAGCTGGCACAAGCCTAGTCCTGACAGGGGCTAAGCTATCCAGCAGGGTGGTCAGGGTGCCATTGTACATGGCAACCAGGTTGTCAGGGGATGAGAGCTCGTCTAGGTCAAGCAGCGGCGAGGCCTGTATAGAGACAGCAAGCATGCTGTGGTCAATAGACCTGATGTTACGACCTGTAACAGTTGTTTTCTCAGAGGAGGGGGGGAGGGGTGATCATATGAAAACTGCATTCAATGAGCTTATGGTCAGAGACACCAGAGATGGAACCAGAGACAGAGTCATTTAGACCAGAAGAACAGAACAGATCCAGAGTGTGGCCATGAGTGTGGGTGGGAAAGTCAACATGCTATGTCAAACTAAAACAGAACAATACAGAGTTAAACTCTGAGGTGTAAGAACAATTAGTATCCACACAAATGTTAAAATCCCCTAACATAATCATAGAAGAACAGAGAGATGAAATAACAGAAGTTCATTCAGTTCAGACAGAAAATTTGCAGATGGTTTGGGGGGGCGGTAGATTAACAATAGTATAAGGGGCAGGGTAGAGACAACTTTTAGAGCAATGTATTCAAAGGATGTCACTTCAAATGGCCTAAATTCTTTGATAGTCAGATCTGAGCGGTACACTACAGCCAACCCGCCCCCCCTCTCCCTGCAGATCTGGGTTTGGATAGGTAGCAATAGCCAGGGGGGGTCAGCATGTTTAAATGAATACAATCACCGGGTTGTTGCCAAGTCTCTGAGAGACAAAACAAGTCACATTTTTTGTCAAGGATGACATCGCTTATTAGGACCGTTTTATTCGTGATTGAGCGTGCATTTAGGTGGGCAATGTTAAAGTTCCGCCGTGACGACGAGGCTGGAGCGAGCAGCCTAGGGGGGCGACGAAGGTTGTCAAAGTTAATTCCCCTGTTTTTTGGCTGGGGTCGTCGACAACGGTCGGGCGTGTATAGAGTTGGAATTTGGGCATTATGTCCGTAGATGAGAGTCAGTCCTCTTTTGGAATGATGAGTATAACGCGGATGACGAGCAGTTCCAAGCGAGCAGCAGAGGTTATACAGTGTTGAGTCTGGGGGGGCGTGGCAGCGAAAAAGTTTGAGATCAGCAGGGGTGTAAAAAGGCTCCATTGCCAAATGATTAAAAGCACACAGGCACAGCATAAAGCGAGCTGAGAGGACTTTAATCCAGCGGCCAGCGGAAAACATGATAGGCAACCAACACAGTAAAGTTGTCACAAGCGACACAGCAACACCACGCTAATGCTACATTTTAGCCAACCAGGCTCACAACACAACCCAGCCCGAAATGTAATCAGCGCAGTTTAGTATTCCAACCACAGAACAGATCGAGGAGAACAACGAGGCAAGAGGGTAGAGACGCACTCACCACTGAAGTAGTCACTGTGAGGGGAGAGGAAGAGAGCTCATGCAGGGGAAGAGCAGGTGTGCTGGGCAGTAGCAAACAGAACTGGCAGAGCAAGTTTGTAGCAAAGTTTGTAGCAATAATCCACGGATTTACACAAAGCACAGCAACAATGCTCCAGCGACAGGGCAGGAAAAGTTGAGCAGACACCGGGAGGGGATGCGGTAATCCACTAGGTAAATAGACAGAAAGGAGTCTAGCGATAACAAGGAAGGAGAGGCGCCGGTGAGTAGCGGCAGACACACACGCACAGCGTTCACTCAACCGGAAATGTAATTTTATTAAATTAATAAAATTTTATTAGAACGGATTCAGATGAAAATGCAAGTTACAATAGATGGATGCCCTTTCTGATCTGCTGAATCACTGTAAACTCTCTTGGAGTCGCAGTTCTGTGGAAAATGTGTGTGATTTTTAATGAAGTTCACGGGCACAGAAATGTGTGCAATTTGACATTACATCTATTGGTCGCCTGTCTGTAGTTCTACTTCTTGAGCTTCTACCTGCCATTGCTTACTTTGTGCAGATGTAGATGCCAGCGTCCATAAATTCCAAAATTTATTTTCTCAACAATTCTGTAATTGAATTTCCAAATGTCTAGCTTCACTGGAATAATTTTCCAAAGTCTCAGTGACAGAAATGCTGAGTTATAAAGCTTAAATAGGCTCATGCACAACAGGAAAAATTGGCATAATTTTGTATTCTGCGCAAAGGGGTTAAAGTGATGCAGGAGGATATGTAAAGAAATGACAGAGAAGAGCACCTGCAGAAACAAAAAATAATTAATCACACCTCTTCATTTGCCCGAGCGAATGTCCTTGTGCTGGCAGAGCAGGAGTTGTTTGAAGGTCTTCTTGAAGGTGTTGTTGCAGAGAGCATAGCAGGCTGGATTGAGGGCGCTGTTGAAGTAGGCAGACCAGTAACTGAAGGTCCAAACAGCGGGGGGAACGCATGTTGAACAGAAGGTGCTGAGGACCTTCAAGATGTTATAGGGTGTCCACGTGACCACAAAGGCAACAAGAATGGTCATTATCATGCGTCGTTACTTTTTTTTCACGAGATGACGATGACTTCTTCTGGGGCTGCTGCGCTGTGGCATTTAAGCCGTGGGCTGTGGGGTTTCCCTCGTTACCTGCAGGGGCCTCAGCAATTTCATTTTTCTCAGGATATACTGGTACACTCAGCTCCTCCTCTCCATCACCACCTGTTCCGCCATTCTGGCTCCTCTCAGCGGGTTGGGCTCTGTCACACTCGTCATCACATGGAATGCTGATGTGGTTTCCTTCTTCGCTACTGAATGGGTTGCCCTTTTTTTGCTTGTGATTGCTCGCCTTCACACGGCTCTTGCTGGCCCTGGAGATCCGCCAGTACAGAAAGGTCATGATGGTAACAGGCAGGTAGAAGAAAGCAGTGGCGGTGACAAAGGTGATGGATTCATTGGACAGGAACTCTATGTAGCACTCACCCTCTTTCACAATGCGCTCACCTATGATATACTGCGCAAACAAGATGACTGGGGCCCACAGGAGGAAGGCAGTACCCCAGGCTGCCCCCATCATCATGCCTGCAATCTTGGTAGTCCTTCTTGCTGGGTAGCTGAGTGGTTTGGTGACGCAGAAATAACGGTCAAAGCTGATGACGAGGAGATTCATAACTGACGCACAGCCAACCGTAAAGTCCTGGACAAGCCAAAGGTCACAGACTATTGGCCCCAATGGCCAATATCCAAACAGAATGTAGACTGTGTACAGGTTCATGGAGATGAACCCAGTGGCCAGGTCTGAACATGCCAAGCTGACCAGGAAGTAGTTGTTGATGGTTTGGAGGTTCCTGTTCATTTTGATTGAAAGCATGACCAGTATGTTCCCAGTAGTTGTTACAAAACTGAGTAACCCTGCAGCCAGGATAATGAGCACGGCCTCCACTGCCTGGTAAGGGCCCTCAGACAGTCGAACATCTGTCTCATTACCGGTGGTGAAGTTGGAGATGTTTGAGAAGATGGAGATGGTAAGCTTAAGGGTTCTGAGCTCCATCTGTTCTGGTCTTGCTGATTCTTGAGTCGTCAAGAAATAGCCCCTTGAGTAGCCCCTAAAACCAGATAAAAGGAGAAACATTTTTTTTCAGTAGTAAGTGCTCGTTTGTCACACAAAGATTCAGCTTTGTTATGAAGGCACTCCATTAGAAATGTAATTTAGTCTTGGATTAGACTGCTCCTGTGTCTGTTAAACTGGCCCTTGGATTGCTAATTAGAAATCAAATTGAAAAACCCATTTCCAGAAAAGTTGGGATGCTCTTGAAAATGTGAATAAGCAGAATGTAAGGATTTGCACATCATTTAAACCCTATATTTAATCGAAAATGGTTCAAAGACAATATATCACATTGAAACTGAGAAATGTATTGTTTTGAGAGAAATATTTGCTGATTTTGAATTTGATGCCTGCATAATGTTTCAAATAAGTTGTGACAGGGGCAACAAAAGATTGGAAATGTTTCATGAAGCTAAAAATGCACCAGGTGGAATATCTCACCGCAAATTAGATTAATTAGCAACGGTCAGTCACATGAATGGGTATGAAAAGAGCATCTCATAAAGGCTGAATCTTTCAGAAGATGGTGAGGGCTTCACCACTCTGTGACAGACAGCATAGGAAAATTGTTCAGCAATTTAAGAATGATATTGCAAAGAAACTGGGGATTTAATAATCTATTATATGTAGTATCATAAAATTATTCCGAGGACCTGGAGAAATCACTGCATGCAAGGGACAAGTTCAAAAACCAGCACTGAATGGTTGCGATCTTCAGGCCCTCAGGTGGCACTGCATTAAAGACAAACAGGCTGCCGGATAGCTCACTCGGTTAAAGCACTGTATTGTAGCGCAGAAGTGACTATCATGGCGCAGGTTCGAGCCCCGGTCGTACCAACCAGCAGTGGTCGGCAGCTTTTCCAGAGTAGCGCACAATTGGCCATTGCGCAGCAGGGATGCAAATTGAGAATGGACTGCCAGGAAGGGAAATATAATGGCTGCTTTATTCATTGCTCAAGTACCTCGTGTTGGCCAGTCAGGCGCTTGTCAGGAAGATTCTAAGCTTGTTCATGTTCGGGTATCCTCTGCCCTCGTTCTGAAATTGCGAGGATTCAACCAATGAGTCTAAAGAAGCAGTAGTTGATGGGCACGTGCTTTGGAGGACAGCCATGAACCATCCCTCTCTCCTGAATTGGCAACAGGGGGTTGCATACCAGCAAGCCTTGTACATAGTTCATCAATTGGGTATTCCACATTTGGGTGGGATTGGACATGCCAAATTTATAAAAACAAAAAAAAAAAAAAAATAAATATATTTAAAAAAAAAACAGGATTTTGCAGTGGAAATCAACGCATGGGCTCACAAACACTTCTGAAAACCACACTCAGTGAGCACAATTCGTTACTGCTTCCACAAATGCAAGTTAAATCTTTACTACATAGAGAAAAAACATAAATAAACAGGATTCAGAAATGCTGTTGCCTTCTCTGGGCCTAACTTCATTTATGATGGCCTGAGACAAAGTGAAAAACTACCCTGTGGTCTGACAAATCAAAATCTGAAATTTTTTGGAAATCAAGGATGCCACTTCCTCTGGCTAAGGAGAGGAAACATCCCGCTTTTTATCAGTGCACCGTTCAGAAGCCAGCATCCATGATAGTATGGGGGAGCATGTGGCCTTGGTAACTTGCACATCTGTGAAGATATTATTAATGCTGGACAATATATCTTTTTCTGGTAAGGCTTTGCTTATTTCAGCAAGAGAATGCCAAACCACATTGTGCGTGCGTTACAACACCATGGATCCCTCGTCAAAGAGTCCTGGTGCTAAACTGCCCTGCCTGCAGTCAAGACAAGTCACCCATAGAAAAAATTTGGTGCAGAAATGTGACAAAAGAGTCTGCAGAAGGGTTGAGAAGCTGTAATCTAAAATCAAGCCAGCGTGCGAAAACATGCTGCTTTCAAAACTATAGTAATTGGTCTCAGGGGTGTAGATTTAACTGGGAGCTGGGGGACGGAGACACGGCCTTCATGACAATTAGTCCTAGCCAGTTCTCAATCAATTTTTCTTTATTGACGCGTTTTCCAATTATCGTAATTGGCAACTGAAGACACGGTTCCTCTCCATATGGGATCTAACAGCATCCAGCAATGATACGGTGGGGTAAATTAAGTTCAGAAAATTAATTTACTGCTTGCCTGAGAGTCGACAGGTAAGCAATTTTGAATAACGTTGATTTAAACACATCAAATACACATCCAGATGACCGATTGCCGTCTTACTTAATCGGAGAGAACAAGCAGCACCTGTTCAGTATGGACAGCAAAAAGTTCAGTGTTAAATGATTTAACACTGAGCTTTTTCCTGTCCATACTGAACATTCCGGGATTTTAAAGTCATTATCATATGCAGTATAATGATGAAGTAAACATCACTGCTGCTTATGGGGCTGCACCTGTATACACCAAGTATACAGTGACTCATTAGTGTTTTAGTAGCACACTGACAAATTGCCTCTTTGACACACAGCCTGATACACATATGCTAAGTGATTCATGCAATCTCTGCTCGTTATTCTTCACAGCTGAGGGTTCTGAGCTGAGTCTATTCATATATTTTTGTTATTCCAGTAATAATCCTTCAGGCCAAAGCAAAATGCAACACACTCATGGTTATCCCTTTTGAGATAAGAAGCCTGTTGCAGTTGTTGCAGGGATTGGAATTTTGCAATTTGTCTGGAAACCCTTCCTTGTCCCCTTTCCATTGTTTCCCTGCTGAATCCCAAATCCTTCTGGCTCTGCGTGAAAGTGACCTTCATCACAGAGGGCCAATGTGTTTGATGCTGATTTGCTGGTTTAATTAATCAGCCGTGTTTTCCAATTTTACTTCGCTGTGAAAAAGGACCATTGCTAGAATGCAAAACAGCCAGGGCTGCACCCTTTTACAAGCTGCTTCTACGTGACCTTATACAGCCGTTTCAAACCAATTTGGGAATCATGCTGCTCTTAAGTCTGTTTGAATGTGCTCAATAAGGTGTTTTCCACTTATTCCTCATGGTTTTAATGCTTCAAATGTAATAAATGATCCATAAATAAATATTTCACCATTTATTTATTTATATATATATTTTTTACCATTAATAATACTGTGTATTTTAACCCTAATCAGTAAAACGCGGGTCAGAAATGACACGGAGCATGAAAAAACTTTCATATTTTTTACAAATCTCAGTCTATCGATCCCAAAATTTTTTTCGTGAACCAAATTTTGTTGTTTTGCGGTGTGTAAAAAAATTTTTAGGATCACTTGAGCAGTTTTTATGCATTAATAAAATTGTCAACTGGGTCTGCACTGACCCGAGCGATGCTGCCTAACCCAAGAAGACCAGAGCAGTCAACCATTTTTGGCTTCACTGATACAATGTCACTGGCCAGTTATCTTCCTAAGAAAAACAACAGTGTGGTTGTTCTGTCAACCATGCACCATGATCAAGAGATCCTACCACAGAAGGCTAACAAGCCTGTCATGATCGACCAATACAACCAGACAAAATCAGGCGTTGATAATTTGGATCATCCGGTTGGCATGTATACCACCAAACGGAAGACAAACAGATGGCCTGTTGTTCTGTTTTACAATCTTCTAGATATAGCAGGTGTGGCAGCTTTCATCTTGTACATATGCAACTTTCCGCAGTGGAAAGCCAGCCGTCACAGGTCAAGACGACGTTGCTTCTTGTCTGAGTTAGGGTTCGCCCTTGTAGATGGCTACATTCGTCGTAGACTGGCCAACAATCCTGGTCTGAAGAAAACAGTGAAAACTTCATTGGAAGCCATTGGCTATAAAGGTGATGATAACAATGATGATGCAGCTGTCAATGACAAGGGGCAAACAAAAAAAAGGAAGCGATGTCATCTCTGCCCTGTGCTCAAGGACCGTAAAGCTTCCAACAAATGCTCCAGCTGCAAACTGCCTGCATGCCGTGAACATGCCTCATCTACAATCATATGCAGAATGTGCAACAACTAAGAGCAGGAACAGACTCATTCAACATTGGTGTTGGTGATGTAGAAAGTAATTCAGGTGTTTGGAAAATAATGTGTAGTTATTAGGCCTAGTAGTTATCGACCATAGATGACATAGTCATGCTTTATCTAACTGTGCTTGCAATTATAAAGCTATTTGTGTCAATCAGTTACTATTGATTCATATTCAGTGGATATTATCTTGCTTATCACCTCATTTCATTCAAGCTGAGTTATTGAAAGGATTGTTTAAATATCTGAGAAAAACAAACTTTTTGTTAATTTTCATACAATGGTTTGACTGGAATGAGGTGCCAAAATCAGTCAAAATCGTTACTTTACGTTACTTAAAAATTCATAAAAAAGAAACTACTTGTTATACTTCTTTTATATTTGGTATATAATTTCATTGTTAGTGTACCAAGCATGAAATAAAGTGTCAACAAGATTGTAATTTCAATGTTTGAGTTATTAAGGAAAACAAATTTTCAGTTTCACACTTTTCTACATATACGGAGAAATGTGAAACTTCCATATGGTTTTAATCCTGTTAATTTCAAGCATACATTAAAATAGAGTTTATTCTTTCAAATGAGCTATTGATCATTAAAATAGGAGCAGTATTAGATTTTTTGTGAATTTTTAAAAATTCAGGTCAGTTCTGACCCACGTTTTACACCAACGTAAGTTTTTAGGTTATACTGATGAGGGTTAATGTGTGAATAAAGATATTATAATAATTAATAACTAATATGCCATAATTCAGTACAAAAAAATCTAAAATTTGGTTCCCATTCGTGCCTTATAATAAACTTCAGTTCATTGACAGTCCAAGGTCCCTGCGATTGCATTTTGCACCACATAACCCACCACACGTTTTTAATGAGCGATAGGTTGGGGCTGCGAGCATTACTCGCTGTCTGTGACAACACAGCCATGCTGTTTTAATTTGGGCTGTGTGCGGCTTGCCATTATCCGGAACAAGCAGGGGCATCCTTAAAGACGACGTCTGGAAGTCACACACATTCTGCTCTACGATGCGCTTGTACCCTTTTGTGTCAATTTTGTCTATATCTATCCATACTGAGAGCAGTAATTCAGCCCCAGACCATCACAGACATTGGCCTTTGATCATGTCGGAGATAAGTAGGGATGGTCCTCCTCCTTTTTGGCCTAGAAAATATAACATTAATTATTTCCAAAAATACTTTGAAAGATGGACTCCTCAGACCACAGCACTGCTTCCTTCTTCCCCTACATCAGGGGTCACCAACTCCGTTCCTGGAGGGCTACCATCCTGTAGGTTTCTGCTCTACCTCCTGTTCAGCACACCTGATTCAACTAATTAGCTACTTAACAAGATCTCTAGCTGGGCAATTGAGCGGCTAATTAGTTGAATCAGGTGTGCCGAATTGGAGATAGAGCAGAAACCTACAGGATGGTAGCCCTCCAGGAACAGAGTTGGTGACCCCTGCCCTACATTCTTTTCAGATGAGTTCTAGATCAGAGAGGGTGGTGGCGGTTCTGCATGGTGTTTGGTTTTGGCAAAGTGAAGAACCTCAGTGTAAGGGTTTTTCCCTTGCAGTCCCTCCCCTGCCGCATTCTTCACCTCCACTTTAATGAGCTACAGGTGTGGCTCGTTGAAGTGGAGGTGAAGGCGGGCTATTTAAGGGCTGGCTTTGCCACTAAACATTGTGGCTGCATTCTCGTATCCTAGCCCTGCTGTTTTGTGTCACTGCTCCCCTGATTTTTACTAGTGTCTTTTGTTCTTTGTAAAAGTTTATTAAAATTTTTTTTGTATCAGCCTGTGCATGTGGGTCCCTTACTCAGCTTTTGGGTCCATGGTCCCAGTGCCCGCCGGATTGCAGGTTGCATCTGGCAGGACCAAACCATAACACTCAAATCATCTCACTGGTAAACTACCGTGCCTTCTGTGACGGCTCATTTTATATTTATTATTTATTTATTTCCATCTTATTTTCACAGGGTAGCCCTTTCAGTTTAAGAACTGATTTACAAAGGGGCCCTGTAGATTAAAACAATACAAACATAGATAAAACATTCACAAATACACATTTTACACATGAACAAAAAAGTGAAATGAGGATAATTACATATGTACACACAAAAAATCAAGTTGCAGGGTTACAACAATTTTAAAAGAAAAAAAGATGAAATGAAACTAAATTATATGAGAGGGTGCAAACTTAATTGTTTAAGCTGCGATGGGACATAGATGTCATATTATGTCAAAAACAGATAAGATTCTAAATTGTAAATGTGCGCAATGATGGGGTAGTTTTTATAAAGGATGGGAGATTGTTCCAGTAATGTGGTCCGAGGTATTGAAATGACCTTCTCATATAATCAGTTTTGGGTTTGGGGACACAGAGAGGAGAATTAATTGCTTTTCTTGTAAAGATTGATGAGGCTCTAAATGTAAACAAAACTTTCAAATAATCTGGGACAAGTCCATTCATAGTTTTATACATATATGTGACAGTCCACAGGAAAAGGATGTATAAGGGATATTTTGGTCAAACTGAGTTAAGTGCATCTGATGATCCCTCACCATGTACTAAACATAGAAAAACAGTTTTTCTCTAAAATGTAAAAAAATCCCTTATACACCCTTTTCCTGTGGACTGTCACATATAGACAAAATTGATAATTAACTCTCTGGGAGATAGATTGCCAGCTGAGCTCTCTGAGGAGCGCTGTGTGAGGAGTAAAAAAGTCTGCTTTCAAAATCAAGCGTGCATATCTATTTTGAAGACATTGTAGTTTAAAAATAAGATACTGAGAAGATTTTCCCCGTGTAATCAAACCACAATCAATATGTGGGAGAATTAGTGCATTATAAAGCATGACTAAAACTCTTTTAGGGAGAAATTGTCTCATTTGTCGTATAAATCCAATAGTCCTTGACATTTTACCACAAATTTTAAAAATATGTTTATAAAATCTAAGAAAATTGTCAAATGTTATTCCAAGATATTTAAAATCATTTACCTGTTCTTTCACTTGACCCTCATTTTCAGTCAATACTGGTTTACCATTAATTTTTTTTATGAGTCCCCACTGTAAAAACTGTTACTTAGATAAAACTAAAAAAAAATGAGGCAACATTTTCCAAGCACTTTTTCTTAGTTTTGTGAACTTCGTTTTTTTAAGTTGAGAAAACTCAATCATAAAATTTAACATAAAGTAAAAATTTTTAAGAACAGTCTACAAAAAAATAAATAAATAAACCCAGGAAATTGAGTACAACCATTGTCAAAATAGACAGCATTTTAAGTACATCTAACTTAATTAAATTAAGTTGCATTTAAAAGAAAACATTAATTTTTACTTTCATGTTACTTTTTTTTCATATTTACCAATCCCAAACCTCTCCCAGGGGCCCACCTGTCCTGCAGGTGTTAGATCTCTCCCTGCTCCAGCACAGGTGATTCAAATGATCAGCTCATTATCAATCAGCCTTAGGGAATGATAACGAGCTGATTATTTGAATCACCTGTGCTAGAGCAGGCAGAGATCTAAAATATGTAGGACAGGTGGTCCTCCAGCAGAGGTTTGGGAAGTATTGTATTAAACTACAAACTCCAATTCCAATGAAGTGGGAACATTGTGTAAAATATAAATAAAAATGGAATAAATGATTTGCAAATCTCATAAACTCACATTTTATTCACAACTCAACATAGACAACATAATGTTGAAATTCAGACATTTCATGAAAAATATTGGAAATATTAGCTTATTTTGAATTGGATGCCAGCAACACATTTAAGAAAAGTTGGGACGGGGCAACAGAAGGCTGGAAAAGTGGTGCTAATAAAAAAAAAAAAAAAAAAAAAAAAAAAGGAGCATTTTGCAACTGATTAGGTTAATTGGCATCAGGTCAGTAAGATGACTGGGTATAAAAACATCATTCTAGAGAGGCAGTCTCTCTTAGATGGGCAGAGGTTCACCAATCTGCATCTAAAAATTGAGAATCATTTCAGAAAAAGGCTTCTCAATCTTAAATTGCAAAGACTTTGAATATCCCACCATCCAGAGTACAAAAGATTCAGAGAATCTGGAGAAATGTTTGCTTAAGGGACAAGGCCAAAGGTGAATATTGGATGCTCGCGATCTTTGGGCCCTCAGACGGCACTACATTAAAAATGGGTATGATACTGCATGGGAATTCACTGCATGGGTTCAGGAACACTTACAGAAATTGTCTGTGAACAGTTTACCGCACAATCCACAAGTGCTAGTTAAGGCTGTATCATAAAAGAAGCCATATGTAAAAATCCAGAAATGCTGCCATCTTCTCTGAGCCAAAGCGCATTTAAAATGGTTTAAAATGGACTGAGGTAAAATGGAAAGCCATTTTAAAATGAGCTTTGGTCCTGAGCAGATGGCATCATTTCTGGATTGTGTTCATATTGCTTCTATGCATGATACAGCTTTAACTTGCATTTATGGATTGCACAGCAAACTCTGTCCACGCAGTGATTTGTGGATGTGTTCCTGAGCCCATGCAGTGAATTCAAGTGCAGAATCATACTTGTGTTTAATGCGGCGCAGCCTCAGGGCCAGAAAATCGAGCATCCAATATTCACCTTCGGCCTTGTCCCTTGCGCACAGATTTCCCCAGATTCTCTGAATCGTCTATGTATTGTAGATGGTGGCATAATCAATGTCTTCGCAATTCACACTGAGAAATTTTTCTGAAGTTGTTCAATTTTTAGATGCAGATTGGTAAACCACTGCCCATCTTTACTTCTAAGAAAGAGTGCCTTTCTAAAATGCTGTATTTATACCCAGTCATGTTACTGACCTGTTGCCAATTAAACTAATTAATTGCAAAACGCTCCTCCAGCTGTATTTACTGGGTGCGCTCGAGAAGTGATGACAAGCGGCAAGGGAGGAGCATATCTTTAAAATGAATTGGAAAATGTCTACCGGTGGAGGCGTAGCAAAAAAAAAAAAAAAAGATTTTTCAGAGAGATCAATGTTTAGGCTATAGTTTCATAAATCGCTAACGAATTAACATCGCCTCGGTGAAGATCTAGTAATCCAAACTTAATGATGTGCTACTTAAATTCGTAGTTGCTGTGCTTGAAAACCTATCCAACAAGCATGCGCACAAGCTTGTAAGGCGCAAAAAAAAAAAAAAAAAAAAAGACCAGACAGTTGGGAGTTTATCTGGGGCATTTTAAGTCATAATTTATGCACATAAGAAAACGCGTCATAACTTTGTGAAGCAACTTAAACAGTGCAATCGATAATAAAGTGGACCGTTAAACAACCAATTAGTTTTAGCAACTGTTGCTAATCAGACAACGTAAACTGCAGCAGGATTAGGTAATTAAGCATACAGATGTGCCATTACCTAAAGGTCTTTACCGCCAACGGACTGCTACTAATTTAAAACACTTGTCTGTCGTTCTGGGCACACAATCACCAGCTGAATCCAGACCATTTCTGCCTAACTAATTTCACATGTGCAGATAGATTAATCATGACGTCAAACAGCAACCACGAATGGCTGGTAACGCAACAGGGGACAAGCAAGGCCATTGGTCAAACAAATTTCCCGGCAAACCTGCTCTCTGAAACTTTTAGGACGAAAACAACATTAAATAAATTGTACATAGATTAAATCCATGCATCGTTTTTTATTTGCAAGAATACAGTTTTTCAGTCATCATATCATGAAGCAAATATATAGATAGATACAAATGGCCATGACGCAGGATAACCGGAAGAGTGAAGAAGAACCATAAAAAGTGGTATATATAACATTAAGTCTTCCCATTTATCATTATTGGAAGTCAACTCTCCGATATTGAGCAAATGTGTGACAACATTCATTGTCATTTTAATAAAGGAATAGAAAGTGTTCGTACTAAGGCGGTAACGCTGAACATGGCGCCACCACTGCGCTATCGCTCATATTAATGAGAATTACCGGCCACCAGTGGGCCTTCTACGCAACCGCGATTTAGGTCTTTTCGCCGGCCGGACCGGTGCACTGACCCAGCGGCCCACCAGGAAAACTCCCGGGATTCCCGATGGCCAGTCCGCCCCTCAAATATTAATAATTTCTTTTGTTCACTCTTCTACTCCATATTTCACATTAAACAAGTTCTGACTTGCAGATTCAACATGTCTACTGAAGAATTACAATGCTGAAATGTGTTCTCCAATTACTGCATGTGGGCGGGTCCTGACAATTTACTTATTGAGTACATTTTTAAACTAAGTTTCGCGAAATTAATTTATTGTGGAGTACCAGAAAATCAAATTTATGATAGAAAATTTTAAGTTACTAAAACATTAGCTCTTTTTACTTTTCTGTAACTTAAACAGTCAGTAAAAAAGACAAAATCAATTTATTGTACTAAATATACATTTTAAAATTAAGTAATTTGGACATTGCCATTGAAGGACTTTTTACAGTGTACTTTGCACTTATTAGCATTCAATTCTAAATCATTCAACTGTCCCCATTGCATTATTCTCTCAAACTCAAACTGTAGCTTTTTCTGAATTGACATATCTCTGCCTTTACAAAATATTGCTACATCTACGACTGCTCATTTTATACCCAGTCATAATCAAATCAGCTGTTTCCTATTCACCTGGCCACCTGCGTGATATTGAAAAAATATGTGTTTTTCTAAAGATTCCACAGATCTTCCAGTCTTTCCATTCTCCTCTCCCATTTTTTTGGAACCTGTCGCAGGTATCATATTCGGAATTCGCGAATATTTCTTGTAGAATACCGAATGTGATACCTTCATTAGGGTTCAGTTGTTGATTCTGTAGAATCATTAGGGTTCAGTTCTTAAGGTGATTTTTGAACAGTTTTTCGTGCTGATCTGAACTAAATTCAAGCAAACAAGAATTTGCAAATTAATTCATTTTACGCGCTGTTCCAATTGTTTTGGAATTGAGGTTGTATAAAATCAGTGAAATTTAATTTATTAAAACCATTTAGCTACCAAGACTGCACGGATTCCCAATTTCGTTATCATATTTTATGCTAGCCGCGGTGCGTAAATTCCGCGACACCAAAGGTCCCAGGTGTAAGCCGCACTGTCTCCATAATGTCATTTTACCTATCGTCATTGCCACATTAGCCTAAGCCACCCTTGAACAAACAGAGCATTTGCGCTTTAGTATGGGATTTAATTACCTGATCTCGAGGATTCGTAGTGTTTTTCCCCAATTTTTCCCTCCGTTTGGTAGGTGAGAGTACGCAGCCTTCAGTCGGTCTCTTGCATCTCGCTGCCGGTCCGATGGCATGCGTGCGGAGCAAAGTGACGCTGAGGGACGAGTGGATGCGACGCTGCTGTCTGGAAGGAATGAGCGTCAGTGAGAGAGAGGTGGAGGAGACTCAGGAGCGAGTGCAGGACCGAGACACTGAGAGGCTGGCTATAAGGGGTAGAAAAGCAGAGTGGGCAGTCCCTCACAACACGCTTGTGTCAAAATCTTAATCCCTCAGGGATTCTGGCAAAATAATTTCACTTCAAGAAATTTTTGCGTCAGATATGAAGTATTCAGGATAGAACTGTGCATGAGCACAATCACGTCGCGTAATTTGTCTTATAAACGGTTAAATGTTGCGCAGTGCACACAAGTGAATGATAAACAACGGCAGGTCGGGAGTGGCCTCAGCTTTCCAGGACTCAAAACCCTGAACTATGCAATCGAAAAAAATAATGTCTCGACTGTTGTAAAATAAGAGAACCTTGAAGCCGCCTACAGGGTGACCGAGTGCTCTTCTGAAACCGCACTTCACTGAAAATGTTGAGGCAGCCTCGCACCCAGACATTCCTATGAACGACTGAAGAGGCTATAATTGCAGCATATGCATAAGATGCAATTGTGGCCCTTTTCCTTCTTCTCTGCCTAAAAATCCTGGCAATGTTAGGCGAAGTTTTCATACACCGCAACATTATCATCAAACATATCGTCGGCCTGCAGATAAAGCCTCCTATCTTCAAAATGATAAACTTTACAGGAAAAAAAAAAATAATAAAAAATATAAATATAAGTCAAAATATAAATTAAATAAAAAATGTTTAATTTTGCATGTAAGAATAGTGGACATATGAGTTTTTGTTTCTTATCAATTAGGAGAGCAGGCCGACTATGTCAGCATCATCCATTTTTTTTGGCTTAGCAGTTAGCGCTTGGTGCAGAAGTAGGCGTGGCCTAAAGTTCAGTAAAAACTAAAAGTAGGCATGCGCGATATTTCAGATGTTGTAGGCAAGTGTAATCGCGTGAATCAGATATGGGTCACTTGATAAAATACGTGTAACTGCACGGTAAAAAAAAAAAAAAATCGAATTCAGGCAGCAAAACCGATCTGGGCACCAAGACTTACAGTGTAAATACGGCCAAAGTGACTGAAAATGAACAAATCTATGGCAGATACAGGTGCCCCAGGGGCGGACTGGGGAAAAAAAGTGGCCCGGGAATTCGTATCTGACCAGCCCACTGTCCAGGTGGCAGGGATGAGGAGGTAGTGACTGGCCGAAAAATATTCATGTTATTTGACAAAAAAAGTATGGATTTTAACATCATATTGGACCATATATCCCATAAGGACAAATTTTATTTGGCACCGTAAAACAACAAATCAATATGCAGTAGGCTATTAACAGCTGGTCCATCAGTGGGGTCCTTTTGTAAGCTCAAGCAAATTTTACCCGAACACATACTTGCGATTGCCTAATAATTTAACGCCAGTCCTGACTCCTACCGCATTTGAAAGCCTGAGCCTCCAATGTCTGTTCACTTCATTCTATAAGCTATGTCGTCCTCTCCATTACTTTCTGACATTTGCGTCTGACGACTTATTCGTTGAAACGCGGTGTTACACCGGTAACGCAACAGGGGACAAGCAAGGCCATTGGTCAAACAAATTTGCCAGCAAACCTGCTTTCTGAAACTTCTAGGACGAGAACAGCAACATTAAATAAATGCACATAGATTAAACCCACGCGTCGTTTTTTATTTGCAAGAATACAGTTTTTGGGTCATTATTATATAATAAAACAAATATATAGATAGATACGAAATAAAATGACCATGACGCAGGATAACCGTAATGGTGAAGCAGAACCACAAAAAGTGGTATATATAGCTTTGAGTCAAAACATGATCATTCCCGTTCCAACTGACAACTCCATTTAGTAGTCTGTACAGAGTGGTTGAAAGCCATTTTAAAAAAAGTATGGAACTTTTTCGCGTTAAGGCGGTAACGCTGAACAAGCAAGGCGACACCACTGCGCTATCGCTCACATTATTGAGGGCTACTGACCACCAGTGGGCCGTCGACGCAACTGCGATTTAGGTCTTTGGCCGGACCGGTGCACTGACCCAGCGGCCCACCAGGAAAACTCCCGGGATTCCCGATGGCCAGTCCGCCCCTCAAATATTAATAATTTCTTTTGTTCACTCTTCTACTCCATATTTCACATTAAACAAGGTCTGACTTGCAGATTCAACATGTCTACTGAAGAAATTAAATTACAATGTGTTCTCCAATTACTGCATGTGGGCGGGTCCTGACAATTTACTTATTGAGTACGTTCTTAAACTAAGTTTTGTGAAATCAGTTTATTGTGGAGTACCAGGAAATCAAATTTACGCTGAAAATTTTAAGTTATCAAAACATTAACACTTCTTACTTTTCTGTAACTAAAACAGTCAGTAAAAAAGACAAAATCAATTTATTGTACTAAATATACATTTGAAAATTAAGTAATTTGGACATTGCCATTGAAGGACTTTTTACAGTGTACTTTGCACTTATTAGCATTCAATTCTAAATCATTCAACTGTCCCCATTGCATTATTCTCTCAAACTCAAACTGTAGCTTTGTCTGAATTGACAATGAACAATTCATTTCCAATAGGCCTATGTATCCAGCTGGACGATGAAAATAAGGTCCAGATACAAGTAATTAAATCCTACTTGCGATCGAGCGTTGTCCCTCGATGGATTAATATTCGTTGCAGCTGAATATGGGCTACCAGCCGCGCTTTTGATTATCTGTAGCCTATTCTTTATTATACTTTGACATATTTTTTTTCTTTTTTCTTAATGTTTGTGTATATATACGGAAATAAAACCAAATGGAGACATATTTGAGCGAAGTCACGAAAAACGGAACACTTCTGTAAAAAAATTAGGGTGTGTATTTTATTATTGCAAATGAAGGTACTGTTCACTTATTATTTTAGGTGCAGAAAAACCACTGCATTTTTTACGCATCTATGTTAAAAGTAGTCTGTTTTTTAACCTTAATTTGTATAGGCTACTGCATTGCCAAAAACCAATGAATCCTGCCAAAATTTACTTTACAAGTCAAGACCATACATTCTTCAAATAAAGCACACGTCTAAATTATCATGTTGAAAAACCTATTTATTTATCCACATTTCTGGAAAAATGAAATTGTACCGTTTTTCGCGTCTGTGCTCATATGGAAGTGGGGAACACTTCTTATTAAGGCGATTGCATATTATTAACGTATTCACGCACGCGAAAGCATTAAAACGAACCAAGGTGAAAGTAACCGTTCAGGGGTACGTTCCCTAAAGGAAGTGGCTATTCGCCCCGCAGCGGGCTGAATTGGGAGAAAGAGATCGGCTATTTGCCCCGCAACGGGGCCGACAAGAGAAGCACTTGTGCTATTCGCACTTATTTAAGTGCACCCATGCAAGCACAAAAATTCATCGAAATTCGCGTTAGACGCACTTGTAAGTGTGGCCAAGTTGCACATTGCTCCATCGCCCACACTTATTTGAAGTGTGTCCAAAGCCAAAATTTTTTTTCTTGGCCAAATTTATTTTTTAAGCTGTGGGCAAGGTAAAAATTTCAGCATGGGCCACACGAATAAGTGCGAATATCATCGGCCAAAAAAAAGGTCCCGCATTGCCTTAATCAGTTGTTTATGCTTCCGTTTAGTGCTGAGGTTATATCGGCTTTTAACTTGCAGCTTGGGATTTCATTTTCATAGTCGAGATAGGGTGTAGGCTATTATCAGTATTAACCATCCGCCTGCAGCGTGCGGCACTATTTAAACACAGCAGATGCGTGGTTGATGGAAGGATTTGAAGGGCATTAATCGAGCCGAAAACATGTATATGCAAAATTAATCTACAGCATGTGCCTCACTTGTACCTTTTTTTACTAAATTTAATCTCGGGAAAAATCTATAGGCCTTTATTTTCAGCATGTAGGCCTATCCTCCTGGACAACGAAAATGAGGTAACTATACATTTACTGTACAACTAATTAAATTCTGCATGCAGCAGAGCACGGTCCTTCATTGGAAACGTATATGGAAGTGGGGAATACTTTTCGTTAGGCGATTGTATATTATTGATTGTATATTATTTGCGTATTCACGAACGCAAAAGCATTAAAGCAAACTAATGTAGGGCCTACATTTACAGTAACAGTTTAGGGGTACAGTTCCCAAAAGCATAGTTTGAACTAGACTGTGGAAGTAGTTAAAAGAGTTAGCTAGCTAATTCTGAGAATTCCGAAATATGACGAAAACTTCACGAGCATTCCACGAGCATTCGGCATGCAAGATCGGGCGCTCGGATATGGCATCGACCGTTTCAAATGGCAACAAGAGGGAAAATTGCATCGGCGCCCGCACTGCGCGGAATTAGTTTTCGGGGACTCAAAAAATCCCGCAGGTGCAACAGCACTTAATTTGAATGGCTTATGGCTGTCCACTTTAAATTGCCCACATAAGTGACCCAAACCGTATGCCTCATCATAATGAAACAAGAGAACAATTAAAGCTCTGCAAATGTCGGGAAGTGACAGAGAAGGATCACAAGCCTTCGTCCGATCACACTGTTTAGACTCATGATCCAATATAAAAATAACTATTCAAATTGCCAAAGTTCCCAGCTGACAAATTTTGGTTCCCAGAACGTTCTGGCAACGTTATTTTTTGGTTGTGGGAACGTTCCCCGAAGGTTTGTTTTGGTTGTCCTGTGGTTCCCCAAGAAAGTTTTACTGACGTAAATACAACGTTTGTTTTTGGTTGCATATTTTGGTTCCCCTAACGTTCTCCAAACGTTCTCCTAACTTTCATAAGGTGGGAACCTTTGGGCAACCTTTACAGAACGTTCTATTTTGGTCATAGGAACGTTCCCCTAACCTGAAAGCTAACAAATTCTGGTTCCTTGAATGTTCTGGCAACGTTATTTTTTTGGTTGTGGGAACGTTCCTTGAAGGTTTGTTTGGTTGTCCTGTGGTTCCCCAGGAAAGTTTTCCTGACGTAAATACAACGTTAGTTTTTGGTTACATATTTTGGTTCCCCTAACGTTCTCCAAACGTTCTCCTAACTTTCACAATGTGGGAAACTTTGCGCAACTTTTATAGAGCAGTAGCGGCTACTTACTTAACTACCAGAAGCCACGGGTGGTTAAATAAACGAGATTGTTTGCGACGCGCATAATGCTGAAGAAAAAAAACTCAGATCCACAAACGTACGTGCGTTTGACTACCTATTCTTCTCGCACGAAACTGCAACTAGTGCTGTTACCGTCGATACCAAGGCTTCGGAGCCTGTATCAAATATGTGAAGCACTTCCTAACGGAGCTCCGTATCGAGGCTTGTATCGTCTCGGCATAATGACGTCAGTCAGTCAGTCGACTATAAAATGTCCCAGTTCTCTTCTGCAGCTTGTGGGTTGTCAGTAGTTGAAGTTTGTCAGCGCGGTTTGCGAGTTTGTCATTGCGTGCGATTGAGCCAGCAAGAAAGAGAAAGTTGTTTACCGTTCGGGAATACTTTGATTTGATTTCACCGAATAAGGTCGCTTAGTGAGGCTATTAGGCCAAATTGTTCGACTCTTATGTCATGTCATATTTTCAAACCTTTTCAAATAATTTCCAATACATAATAAATTCCCTTAATTTGATAGTTTTTCATTTCATTATTAGGGGAAACGCTTATTATTTTTGAACAAAAATACAAAGCTCTTTGTTTCACATGCGCATTCACTGCCCTCTGTCCTGTCCCCGAAAGTATCTTTTAGTTTCGTTATGACATAACGTGGTCAAAATATTTCATTTTATTTTGCATTTATTGATTCTGCCACTTTCGCGATGCAGGCTTATGCTTGCCTACCATTTCCTACGAAGCACAATTCGTATGCGTTTTTATTGACCAATAGGGGTCTCTAGAGTGCATTCGAAACGTCAAGAAATGAACCACACTTCAACACATCTGGCTGGAAAGCTTCAACGCTTCATGAAGCTTCATCTCACCAGCACTAACTGCAACATGGCGAAAGGCTTAGAAAACAAAAACGCCAGCATGAAAGAAGAGTTGAGTGAAGCGGTCAGCAGCAGGTATGCTCTTTCTACTCACCCCCTCTACATACCGCCACACCAGTGCACAGGTGCGAATAACTTTAAATCACCACTTCCGCTATGCCCACGTGATATGTCAATTACCGTGGATAACGTAGTATAAGGTGCAACATAAACAATGTTTACATACTGTCCGTATTTGGCTCCAACACAGAACGTTCTATTTTTGTTGGAGGAAAGTTCGCCTAACCTTTAAGCTATCAAATTCTGGTTCCCTGAACGTTCTGGCAACGTAATTTTTTGGTTGTGGGAATGTTCCCTGAAGGTTTGTTTGGTTATTCTGTGGTACCCCAGGAAAATTTTCTTGACGGAAATACAATGTTAGATATTGAATGCATATTTTGGGTCCCCTAACACTCTCCAAATGTTCTCCTAATTTTCGTCATGTGGAAACCTTTGGGCTACCTTCACAGAACATTATATTTTGGTTGTAGTAACATTCCCCTAACCCAGGGGTGGGGAACCTTTTCCAGAAAGGGCCGGTGTGGGTACAGGCTTTCATTCCAACAAGGTAATTACACACCTGATTCTACCAATCAAGGTCCTTAGCAAAGATCCCAGAGGTTGTTTAGTAGAATCAGGTGTGTAGCTGCTTGGTTGGAATGAAAGCCTGCACCCACACCGGCCTTTTCTGGATAAGGTTCCGCACCCCTGCCCTAACCTTTACATTATAACTAGCCTATGGTAAACATTATGCCAACGTTTCAGTTAGGCTCTCTGGACGTTAGGAATAAGCTGGCCCCTCATTTTGCAGTCATTGATGAATGGACAGACCAACACAGAGATGGAACAGAAAGCTCAATTATTTGAAAATTAATTTAATTAGTTCATATATTTATGTAGGCATGTATGTAAATATGCAGGTTAGGGCTAATGCCTGCATGCTTGTGTTGCAGCAGTCACGAGTCTCATTCCTCTGCTCAGCTGCCAGCTGGCCTAAAAATTTGAAAAAGGTACAATTAATAAAGTTTGATATAGTACGCCAGAGTTTGTTGCTGGAAAGAAATCCAGAACCAATGCACATAGTTAGGCCCTGTAGAACAACGTTCAAAGCTTGTACAATACCACTTCATGAGACGATAGGGATTCATTTCTATGATAATGAGATTGAATTTATGCATTCAAAATATAAAGCATTTTGCTGTGTTTAGGAATATCTTGTTTTTTCTTTGGAAGAGGCTATTCGCCCCGCAGCACTTCAGTGCAAAAGTTAAAGGAGTGTGGGGCAGATTATAAAATGAAATCACTTATTGGCCCGGCTGTGGGGCAAATGGCAGAAGTGCTTCTCTTAACCGCCCCGCCGTGGTGCGAATAGCTGAGCTGCTTGTCTTGTCCAGCCCGCTGCAGGGCAGAGAGCTGATCTCTTTCCCCCAATTCACTCCGCTGCCGGGCAAATAGCCACCTCCTTTTCTGGCCACTTTTCCTGCTGGTCTAGTTCTGTTTAGCTTGTAAACTATGATACTGAAGAATTAAAGTTGATTTACGCAATCAGTCGTAATTCAAATTTTATTTAAATTGAGTGCCAGTGGGCGTTTAGTTTAAGTTAAACCATGTGAATGAACAATAATTAGATAGTCATAGGAAATCAGGCAAGACACAAACTGATTGATTTTAAAATGTTACTGGAATATGTTTCTTAACGTCCGCATTTGTGGGAAATGAGGCTTATAAAGAAAGCGCAAGGTCGCTATTTGACTTTGCAACACAGGTCAGACAATACTTGTGAGACCGATGCTGCTTAAGGCTAGCAGTGGATAGTTCTGGACTTCTGAACTGCACTGAAGTGCTCCACTGAAAATCGTTTAAATCCACCGCATAACAGTAACTTGTATACCGTTATAGCCGTTGTCACAGCAGCGCGCATTCTCGACGTGCAGATGACGTATATATCGCGATATAGACATGATCTGCACGTCGGCCAGACGTCTCATGTTTGCTGGGTCAACACTGCTAATTCTATCACGGTCATTACAGAGTACTAAATCTAAAATTGCCTTCTCTCTCGTAGGTTTATTAACATACTGCACCAAAAAATTGTCATTTATAACATCTAGAAATTCTTCATCCCCTTTATTCTGTCCTTTCACCATTTCCCAGTCGATACCAGGATAATTGAAGTCTCCCATAATAAAAGTCCCACCTCGTCTACAAGCTAGCCTAATCCTCTTAAGGAGCATTTCATTGACAACACTGTCCAAAGCTGGCAGTTGATCGCATGCTCTTATGTTTAAACTTGTCTTGCGTTTGCCAATGAGCCTGACCCAGATATCTTCACAGGGCAAGAAATGTTCAATTTCAGGAATTTCCTGCACATTTATGTTTTCATTCACATAGAGTGCTCGGACTTGGTACAACTGGGTGCAGCACTTCAGGAATAGTAGCAAAGAATTCCTCAAGCTGACACTGGTTGGCTCATTAGGAACATGCAGCGTCGGTGGGATGCTTGTTTGGACAGTAATGGCGGACCAACTCATTACTGTACACTATGTGACTTTAGAGTCCCATCCCATGTGATATTCTGTACCTCCAGAAGAAATTCTGAATAAAGATAAGTGATGAAAAAATGTAATTGAATTCATCTTAAATTGTTCACTAATTAAATGACATAATTTTGCAATTTGAAATAAATATATTTTTAGAGTTACTTGTTTTTTCTTTTCATTATCCCAGACTTTTAGTGAGCAGTATGCATAAATTTTCATCAAATATTTTCAGTGTGAAAATACAATAAAAGCATATTCTATAAAAAGAGAGGTGTAGCTCATCTAGAATGAATATTAGAATTATATGCGTTTTGTGCTGCATCCCTGTGTCAAGTTTCCTGGTATTGCAAAAAAGTTATTATATTATGTTAATATTCATTCAGTATTTTTAAAATGCAACAGAAGCATACTTTGAAAAATTTTAGAGGTGTACCTCTTATAGAATGAATTTTAGAATTATTTAAGTTTTGTGCTGCGTTCCTGCATCAAGTTTCCTGGAAGCGATTGAATAAAGTAATGCTTTTTGCAGTCATATCAATGAATTAATTTTCAATTTAGTAAAATGCCACTGATCATATTCTGACCATAAGAAGAGGAGTGCCTTTTTAAAAACGAATATTATAATAACTTTGATTCTGTTCCACGTCTCCACATGAAGTTCCCTTTTAGCTATTGAGAAAATATTTCTTTTTCAATTCACATTAAACTATTAATTTTTTTATTCAATATTTATTAGAAAGCAAGAAAGTTAAGTCTGAAAATAAAATATGTGCATCATTACCAATTAATATTAGAATTAGTTGGGTTTTGTTTTGAGTCCCTGGGTCAGGTTCGCTTGTAGCTATTGAAAAAATATAGTTTTTTCACTCATTTTAATATATTAATTTACGTTAGCTATGTAATAAAAAGCTATAAAATTATATTTTGATGATAAAAAAGTGGTGTGCCTCATTAAGAGTATGTATTGAAATAATTTAATATTTGCGTTGTATCCATGGGTAAAGTTTCCCCGTCGGTTTTGAAAAAACAAAATATTTTTGCATTCATATGAAGCTATTAATTTTCATTAAATGTAACCCCAATTCCGAAATAGTTGGGACGAAGTGTAAATTGTGCATGAAATCAAAATGCAATGACTTTCAGATCACATGAGCCAATATGTTATTTACAATAGAACATAGATAACATTTCAAATGTTGAAACTGAGACATTTTACATTTTTATCCACAAAATGAGCTTATTTCAAATTTTCTGGCTGCAACAGGTCTCAAAGAAGTTGGGACACAGGCAAAAAAGGGCTAAAAAAGCAATTAATATATAAGAGAATCAGCTGAAAGAACATTTAGCAAGTAATTAATTTAACTGGCATCAGGTGTGTAACATGACTGGCTATAAAAGGGATGTCTTTGAGAGGCTGGGTCTCTCAGAAGTAAACATGGCCAGAGGCTCTCCAACCTGAAAAGGCTTGTGTAAAAAAATTGTGGAATACTTTAAAAACAATGTTCCTCAATGCTGGGGTGGGTCTACAACTAGGAATTGGGGTGGCACAGACACGTCCCTTCTAGTCCTGGCAAGTTCTCAATCATTTTCCTTTATTGACGCTTTTTTCCAATTATCATAATTGGCAACTGAAGACATGGTTTCTCTCCATATGCGATCTAACAGCGATGAAATCATGGGCTAAATTTTGTCATGGTTTGGTCCCGCCGGATGCAACCTGGCGGGCACTGGGACCATGGACCCAAAAGCTGAGAAAGGGACCCACACGCACAGGCTGATACAAAAAAAAAACCTTTTAATAAACTTATACAAAGAACAAAAGACACTAGCAAAAATCAGGGGAGCAGCGACACAAAACAGCAGGGCTAGGATACGAGAATGCAGCCACAATGCTTAGTGGCAAAGCCAGCCCTTAAATAGCCCGCCTTCACCTCCACCTCAATGAGCCACACCTGTAGCTCGTAAAAGTGGAGGTGAAGAATGCGGCAGGGGAGAGACTGCAAGGGAAAAACCCTTACTAAATTCAGTACAAAAAAATAATTAACTTATTAATAGGCCAATGCTTTGCCTTGATTGAACTGGTCCGCGTTCCAATGAAATATTACCTTTCACTCTTGGTACTGCGTGGGTTGATAAAAAAAAGTGGCACTCGGCAGTTAAATAGGCTATAAAAGGCCGGTGGCTCAAGCTATTTGCTTGAGAGTCGACAGGTATGCAATTTTGAACAACATTGATTAAACGGTCATCTTCATTTTGTCCAGCGGGGGGGCGAGTGACATGCGCTTTATTTATTTATTTACGTATCTTAAATGGGGGGGCTCATGGGGGGGCACGAGATGTCCTTGGGGGGGCACGCCCTTGGCGACGCCACTGCTGAATTGGGGAGAACAAGCAGCACCTGTTAAGTGTGGAGCGCTCTTGGAGTGAACCTTTTGTTAAATATGAAAATGACTGAGAACAGGTCAGGACTAATAATTGTTTTAAACGGATGTTTTGTGCACCCAATTCTCAGTTCTGGCTTCGCCACTGTAGCCTACTGAATTAAGCCTATGATTTCATTGCTGTTAGATCGCATATGGAGAGAAACTGTGTCTTCAGTTGCCAATTACAATAATTGGAAAATGCATCAATAAAGGAAAATGATTGAGAACTTGCCAGGACTAAAAGGGACGTGTCTGTGCCACCCCAATTCCCAGTTCTAGACCCGCCACTGCCTCAACGTCAAATTGCAAAGGCTTTGAAGGTCTCATAATCGACAGTGCATAATATCATCAAAAGATTCAGAGAAACAGGAAAAAATCTCTGTGCTAAAGGGACAAGGCCGAAGACCTTTACTGGATGCCCGTGATCTTCGGGCCCTCAGACACCACTGCATCACTCACCGGCATGATTCTGTCATTGACATTACTAAATGGGCCCAGGAATACTTCAAGAAACCACTGTCTGTTAACAGAGTCCGCCGTGCCATCCAGAGATGCCACCTAAAACTCTATCATGCAAAAAGGGAGCCATTGTTGAGCATGATCCAGAAGCGCCGCCATGTTCTGTGGGCCAAGGCTGATTTAAAATGGACTGTAGCAAAGTGGCAAAGTGTCCTGTGGTCAGACTTGTCCAAATTTGACATTCTTGTTGGAAATCATGGGTGTCGTGTCCTGCGGGCTAAAGAGGGGAAAGACCACCCCTCCTGTTATCAGCGTTCAGTTCAAAAGCCAGCATCTCTGATGGTATGGGGATGCATTAGTGAATATGGTGTGGGGCACCTGCATGTTTTAAAAAGCACCATGAATGCTGAAAGGTATATAAAGGTTTTAGAGCAACATATGTTCCCCTTCAGACGACATCTATTGCAGGGAAGGCCTTGTGTATTTCAGCAGGACAATGCAAAACCACATACTGCAGCTATTACAACAGCATGGCTTTGTAGTAGAAGAGTCTGTGTGCTGAACTGGCCTGCCTGCAGTCCTGATCTTTCACCGATTGAGAATATTTGGCGCATAATTAAACGAAAAGTCCATCAAAGGAGACCAAAAACTCTCCAGCGGCTGGAAGCCTGTATTGAACAAGAGTGGGGTCAAATTCCAATGGCTAAACTCAAGAAACTTGTCTCCTCAATGCCCAGACGCCTCCACTCTGTGTTAAAAAGAAGAGGGGATGCTACACCATGGTGAACAGGCCCCTGTCCCAACTTTTTTGAGACCTGTAGCAGCCATCAAATTTGAAATGAGCTTATTTTGTGCATAAAATTGTAAAATTTCTCAGTTTCAACATTTGCTATGTTATCTCTGTTCTATTGCGAATAAAATAGGCTACTGGCTGGTGTGATTTGAAAGTCATTGCGTATTGATTTTATTCACAATTTACACTTTGTCCCAACTATTTCGGAATTGGGGTTGTATTTTCAAAAACACGGCAATACACTTTCTGACAACGCATGTAGAATGTGTCCCATGCTGAATAAGTATTAGAATTAATTAGATTTTGCTTTGATTCCCTGCGTCAAGTGGTCTTGTGGCAATTGAAAAAATATATTATTTCACACTTTATCATGATTATTATTCACAAGCATCAAATATCTCAAATTGAAAACACTACATTTTTCCTTTCAGGAATAAATATATTTTTATTCAGCACTTTTACCATTATCATTAATTTCGTCAGGAGGTCATGTACAGTGGAAACAGTTGACTTAAGTATACATTACTACTAATACTTTTAGAATTTATTGACGGTCCCTAACCGCCGCAGCGAGTGTTGAATCGTTGATTGATAGCCCACCGTCGGAGCACTGAGTGTGTAAAATCGTGAAATTATGCCGGAGAGTGCACCGCGAATGTCCGTTGAATATTCGACATAAAACTAACTTCACTGCAATACTACAATGGTAGATCGCGAAGTTTATGGTTTTGAGTCCTAAAAAACTGAGCCCCCCATGACGAGCCGTTACTTTCATTCACTTGTGATCCCTGCGCAGCAATTTCTTAGCCAAATTGTGGGATTGAGCTCATGACCGGTGCTTCCCTGATGACTTTACACTTGACGCAAACATTTCTTGAGGTGAAATTATTCTTCCAGAATCCCTGAGAGATTACGATTTTGGGGCAGGCGTGTCGGGAGGGACTGCCCAGCTTCGTCTATCTCACCCTTTTCTTAGCCAGTCTCTCCGCATCTCTGACCTGCACTCGCTCCTGAGTCCTCTTCATGTCGCACACCCGCGCTTTTTACTTCCAGACCGTCACCGCAAAATTAACTTAACCGCAATAAAGCGGCGCTGAGGCACGAGCACATGAGACAGTGCTGTCTGGCTTTATTCCACAGGCATGTACTCAAACCGGCAGCGAGGTGCATGAGACTGACTGAAGGCTGCGTACTCTCGCATACCAAACGGAGGGTACTATTGGGAGGACCGCAACGAAACCTCTAGAACAGGTAATTATATCATACAACTACAGAAAAGTACAGCGCAAATACTCAGATTGTTCATTGTTGGCACAACGTGAAAATGAAGAAACATAAAATGACATAATTATGGAAATAGCGCGGCTTATCATTGGCATCTATTGTGGAGCGGAATTTACGCACCGCAGCCAACGGATAGAATATTACAACGACTCCTAGTAGTCAAATGGTTTTATTTGACTAACGTTCATAATTTTTTTTTCTACGTTCCTTCGATTCTAAAAGAATTGGAACAGAACGTAACATTAATTAATTTGGAGGTTATCGTTTTGTTGCATTTTGTTGAAAAAAGGAAACTTTAAATTTTAGCCTTTACTGCTGGTGCCTTATGATTTTTGGAAATTTTCGTAAATTTTGAATGTGATACTTGCAACAGTTTCCAAAAAATAGAACCAATGGCCCTGTAGCTCACTGGGCTAATAACTGAGCCTGCTGTTCAGTATTTCTGAGAAAAGCTTTTCAGACACTCGATGGTGTATGAATACTGCATATTAAAGTATATGAGGTGAATCTGGCTGCCCGTTTCATAGGAGATGATTCTGAATGATTTTTCCCCTTTGCAATTCAAGGGGGAAAATTTAATCAGAAAAACAATCATGAAAAATAAAAAAAAATAGCCTATGTTTCAAAAGTGAGAACAATCTTGGTAAACATTTTCCGAAGGAAGCCCTAGACCAAGTTTGGAGTAAATCCAGTCTGTGGTTTTGGAGAAGAAAATTTTAAAAGATTTTGCTAACCGATGACAATAACGAATATGACACCAGACGCCGCCTGAAAACAATAGTCTATCAGCCGCAGTCTATCAGCCAGTGAGTTCAAAATTTGGACCGGGAAATGGTAAGACTGGAAGAGTTGTGGAATCTTTGGAAAAAGGCCTGTTTTTTTTGCTCACTGATCGATAGGCTGTGAGCTATTGTGATCAGGCGGTGTCCCGTGTCGTTTTCGTGATTGTCATCATCTTCTGTTTGCAAAATCTTTAAAAATCTTCTCGTCCAAAGCCACTACACAGAATCACTTGAAATTTAGCATGGAGCCTCCTTGGGACAATGTCTATCAGGATTGCTCACGGTTTTGAAAAATTTTAATTTATTATTTCTTTACAAATTTTTTTCTAATTAAATTTTCCGCATTTACTTATAATGGGAAAATCTTTCACAATCATCTCCTATGAAAATGGTTGCAAATTCCCTTCATATATTTTAGTACGCAGTATTCATGCAATGTCGAATCTCTGAGAAGCTTTCCTCAGAAATGCTGAACAATGGGCGCAGTTATTGGACGGGTGAGCTACAGGGCCATTGTTCCTATTTTTAGCTTGCTGGTCCTATGGTCCGATAAGCTGTTGTCGTGGTGTGGCGTTCGTTGTCCGTCGCCCGGAACATTTATATCTTTTTTTTGGCCTGATGAATTTTCATATAAGTTTGCCATAACATTCCACTAGAACATATCTCCAGACGTTTTTTTTCCCGGATTTTTGATTGAATCATTTTTGTCCGTTTTATGGGCCTTTGAAATTTTGACCCTAATGTTAAAGATAGGACTGAGAAATTAAAAAAAATTTTTTCCAAAACTGCATGATGTTTTTTTTTTAATCTAAATTAGGCAATCAACTTACCTTGGTACCAACAATGTACAATGGGAGCACCATTTTGATTGAATCAATGGAAGTGGGTCTAGTGGGGGCACTGTACTTCAACATTGGTTCTTATGGAGAATATGCAAGATGGCCTGTGGAGGCCAAATGGTTGCAGATAGAGTTTGAGCTCGTATCATCGACATATAGGAAGTCACATATGCCCTATATTTTGGCAATATTAAGTTTGACCACATATGACTTTGAAAGGTCAAACTTGCGGTCAAGGAAAATATTAACAATGTTAAAGTGCATCTTCTGGCTGATTTAAAATGTAAAATGCACCCAATTTTGAGATTTGGATTTTTTTCACTTAACGCATTTTAACCAATGTACCACTTCGGTCAGTGTCAGACATACCTAGTTTAATATCAGTGTTTTAGGCATAATTCTTATAGCGAGAAAAAAGCTTGCGATTTGAATCTCCCGGGGAAAATAACTTTCTCTGATGCTACATGCGGTTCCTGCAGCTCATAGGCGGCGCTGGTCATTCTGTAGATAGTGGATATACTTGGAAGTTGCATTATTATGGTGTTTATTTTTGCGATTTTGGGCATTATTTGAAGTATTTGGTCGGAATGGTCAACAGGTGTGTTGTGGGAGGGTGCAGTAACACCAATTGTGATGGTGTTAGTACCCACAGATTCTCCCCCCGACAAATGGTGTTAGTACCTACAGATTCTCCCCCCTACAAATTTCTTTCCTTCCAGGGTCACACTTGCTTGCTTAGCTTGCAGGTTTGTTAGCCTAGCTAGCCAACAGTTTGGTGCACGGAAGTCAATACAACATAAATAAATAAAAAATATCCATTATTTTGCTATCTCACTTAGCTAAAGTTGAATTGCGAGCATTTATGCAAAACCAAATATAACTACTCCCTAGCTAGCTCGCTAGCGTTATTTCACTTGAATAGCTTGCTAGTTCGCAAGCCTAGCTAGCCAACAGTTTGGTGCAAAAAAGTCAATCGAAAATAAATTAATAAAAATGATCCATTATTTCACTATCTCACTTTGCTATAGTTGAACCGCATGCATTTATGTCATACCAAATTTAACTGCTCGCTAGCTAGCTCGCTAACATTAGTTCACTTACTTAGCTAGCTAGTTCACTAGCCTAGCGAGCTGACAGTTATATTTGGTATGACATTAATGCTCGCGGTTCAACTCTAAGTGAGATAGCTAAACAATGGATCATTTTTATTCATTTATTTTGTAATGACTTCCGTGCACCAAACTGTAGGCTAGCAAACTGATGAGCTAAGCAAGCGAGCTAGCGTTAGGTAGGTAGCTGGCTAGCTAGCCATAAAGCCTTTTTGCCGACTCATTAGCAACCAACAGAGCATAAGCGTGACCCTAGAAGGGGAGAAATTTGTAGGGGGGAATAAATTTGTTGTGACACAGGCACTGGGTCTCTCAGCACCCTGGATATAGGGGAACTGCAGGTTACGTAACAAATCTGGATCATTATGGCTAAGGACTCCTTGGGCATTTTTCCAGACACTTCTGGTAATTTTCAAAAATTGTTCTATACACGGACCACCCTTGGCAAAATAACCCTTAGGATTTAGTGTATAAAGACACAATCTTTTAGACAAAAAAGACAAATTTGGTCCAGGATATGCACTTTAAGATAGGACTTAAAATTTCAAAAAATTATTTCTCAAAAACTGTCAAATTTTTTCTTAATCTGGCTATCAACTCACCTTGTTACACTTTATGTACAGTCCATTTTGATTGAATCGACGGAAGTGGGTCTTGTGGGGGCGCTGTACTTAAACATTGGGTCTGATGGAGAATGGGCAAAATCGCCCGTGGAAGCTAAATGGTTGCAGATCGAGATTAAGTTTGATTTATTGTCATATAGGAAGTAATATATGACCTCAGATGATCATGAAAAGTTAAACTTGAGATCAAGCAAAATGTTACAATTTTCAAAGGCTTCTCAGGCTTTAAAATATTGAAGATGGGGTACATATGTGTATTGAACACTTATAGGTCATATATGAACTTGGAATGACCGAAAAAGCTGTTTTCTTGCAAATAAAAAACAATATATGGGCTTAGGCTCGCCACAATTTATTTAATTTTGTTGTTTTCTTCCTAAAAGTTTAAGAAGGCAGGCTTGCTGGGAAATTTGTTTGACCAATGGCCTTGCTTGTCCTCTGTTGCGTTAACAATCTAAAAACGCTGTTTCAACCACTGATCTTTATTGAATAACTAGATATCTGATGATGTCATAATTTTGAAGTAACCGCGCCGCCATATTGGTATGCCCAACTATAGTCTCTCAGAACATTACTCACATTGAACACGTTGCAGGCAACAATATAATTAATTGAGAAGATATCTTTTCACAGACATGGAAGAGGCGGTATTTTATGTTTCCTCCTCAGATCGACCTGACTGTACGAAAAATGCCTCAAGGACCGCAGATGTAACTACTGTAGGCAGCAGTTGTACGAGCCTTTAAGATTTTCAATGGACATCAGCATTTGACAATATGTACGACCAATCAGTGCGTTCCATAGGAAATCTATACGGATTTTTCTACATCTCGCCTGAGTGGGGCAGTGGTACAAAGACATTGAGGGCCAAAATCATTTAGACTGAAGAAGACAAGACGTCAATCCTGCATGCATTATTATTATTCAGTGTGGGGGGATTTAAAAACTTCATGAAAAAATAAATTAGCCGTAAGCTCGCATCTTGTCAACCGCTGTCTTAATTTTAGAAACACTGGGTGTGAGATTCAATCGCGCATAACGCATATGTAAGTCCCAACGGATGTCTTGTATTGAGTTTTCTCTTGCGATGTCTTCACTCAGTAGCTGCCACGAAGCTAGGCTAATTTTCCTACGAAGTGAAAGTGATTTCGCTGAAGAGAACGCAATGTAAACCTTATCAAGGTCGCCAAATCAGCGTTCACAAGAGAAGTGAAGTGAGTTGTGCGTTATAGAGATGTAGGCCTATGTAAAACTGCCTGTCATTCATTGTCGAGTGTGAATCACATTATCTTTTTAAGTAGCTCTAACATTACATCCTCATTGATAACCTGGCAAAATTAAATTTGTCCGTCCACAGTAATTAAGTGTCAACAAAACGTTAGCCTTTTTTAGTGCTGGCGTAAATTAGCCTTAATGATTTTACCAGTGAACACCTGGTTTTGTTGTCTAGTTCGTCTGGTCTAATTTTATAGACAGCGTTACACAGCAGTTTTACTGGATAATCTCATTTATGCCGTGTGACATGATTGATCTGGTTAACTTCAGTTCGATTATCTAGGTAGCTTTAGGCTAACCTGATTGATCACGTTAGCTAACATTAATTTGAATTATTCCAACAATAGCCGTTAGCTGGGCTAACATTGACACATTATCTGCCGTTTAGGTAGATCGCAAGTGGCTAATAATAAGCAATATATTTATTGAAATTCATTTATATGTATCTGTCTTTACTACAGCCAGTGCATTGTCTCGCCACATCCCCCAAAAAATGTCGTTCTGCATTGGAAAGCTGCACATCAACGCTTCTCTGCCATAGAATACTATTTACGGTTGCTTACTACCGGGCATAGTAAAATGGCCTCTCGACCACTTCCGCTTGCTTCGACCTCCCAACGCAGTTCTCTATCACGTCAGCAATCCAGTTATTCTATATAGATCAGTGGTTTCAACGACTATGAGATCAGACGAAAATGCAGGCTTTCAAATGGGAAAAAAAAAAGAAGTTGACCAGCTGGCGAAAATTTTTTTTGCAACCAAGTTCTGGACAGACGACTTTCTTCATTAGCATACAACCGATCAGATTATACCAACTTTCATCGAGCCGATCAACCACATGATGCATAGAAATCAGTGGAGATAACACTGAATATCTTGTATAACTTTGCCATTTTGTTAGCAAGCTAGCATTTACATGAAACAGATATGACTAGCGCAGTCTGTAAAAATGCTGTTTAGCAAGCTAGCTAACGTTTGTTCACCTGCTCAGCTAGCTAATTCGCTAGCCTAGCTAGCTAACAGTTATATTGGGTGCATGTAGCCATTAGCCAAGTCAATAGAAAATAAATGAATAGCCATTACTTCACTAACTAACTTGGCTAGAGTATCATAGCCAAGTATCTTTGTCCTGTGTTAGCATAAAAACTCAGTTGCTGACAAATGAGCTAATCAGCCTCGTCAAAGCATAACTGACCTAGCCACTCCACTCCACATTCCACTATTTGCACTGAAAATAGCTAGTTAGCTGAGCATGCGAACAGGCTTGCTAGTCTAACATGCAAGGTAGCAGGTTTTTAGTCAACAAGCACCAAATTGTTATTATTGTCAGCTAGCTAGGTGAGCAAACTAGCCAGCTAAGCAAGCGAACTAACCTTAGCTAGCTAGCTGGGTATAAGGCCTTTTTACCAACTTAGCTTGTTATATCTGGTGCATGTAATACCAGCTAGCTAACTAAATGGTGAAGTTATAACTATTCACTGCCATTCAATGGCTCCTATGCATCACATGTAAGGCCGTAATCGCCAGTGAACCCTTTATGCATGCTGACAAGGTCGCAATCCTGAGAAACCCTTCGCTAGAGAGTAAAAACAAAACACGCGATCCGCGGAAAATGTAAACAAACTACAGGTGATTGATCGGCTCTACGAAAGTTGGGACAATCTGATTGGCTGTATGCCAATGAGGAAAGTTGTCTGTCCAGAACTCGTTGCAAAAAAAAATTTCCCGACCGGCTGTTTGGCCATGATGATCCTCATGTGGAAAGCAGTTGTCATTTGTAGGGGGACACGAAAGCGGTAAGACTGACATTAAATTAATAGGCTATCGCAAGTATGTGCTCAGTTAAAATTTACTTGAGCTTACAAAACAACCCCACTGATGGACAAGTTATTAGCCTACTATTTAATGCGTATTGATTAGTTGTCTTACGGTGCCAAATGAAATTTGTCCTGGAATATAGGAAGACTTTCCAAATTTTCCAGTCATTGACCGGTCTTGACGTTCAGAATCATCTGTCATTAAACTTGCGACCAGCGAGTTCTGCGGTTCTGAAGTGGGCTATTCTATACCTTTTGGAGTCTGTAAGATGTGTAACATTATTTTAAAAAAGGGTATGCATGAGTCAATTCAAATAATGCAATGGTCTTATTGAAAAATTCTAAATGGCCCCAAAGTCTCATTTCTTTTTCACATTCATTCATATAATAATAATAATAAAAATAATAATAATAACAAGAGCACTCAGAGAGCACAGCACCTCTGCTACGCCAAGGCAACTCTGTGCATTAGTTATTTCCGTTGGCTGATGTAGGGTGTTGTTGCATTCCACCGCCAGGTGGCAGCAAAACCCAAAAGCACGCCAATTGGAAATCCGGCCCAGTGGAAAGACTTCAAATCTCTGCCAGCATAGCTGGATTTGAACTTTGGCCTGCTGTATATCTCAGCTGCACTTAGGCCTAGATATGCCAAAATTTAGTCACTTGTTCCTCTTGTGCTACTCTAAGATCCTGCAAAGTTTGGTTAAAATCTATGTGGCCGTTTTTGAGATATCCTGCTAACAGACAAACAGATAAACACCGGCAAAAACATACACCTCCTTGGCGGAGGTGAATAACAACAAGTAACGTTCTGGCAGTTGCCAGTACAGGACCCTGCGCTAAGGCTGCCATATGGAACTTGTACCCAGCTGTCAGTGCTACAGGTTTAAAGCAATTAAATTTTGGCAGATGATCACCAACATCTAATCAGCTGGAGACCTATCCATAATGAATATATGTGCCAAATTGCATTGCTGTATGTTCAATACTTTTTAAGTTATCGCGTAAACAAATTTTGTGGAACCACTCACTCACTCACTGACTCACGGACTGCATCACAATTACTGGGGAGTAGCCCTGCTAAGCGCAGGGAATAATAATAATAATATTTCCGTAAAAAAACATTAGTTTATATGCTGACAACATTATGTTTTTAATATAGGACAGCATCAGTGTATTTAATTTATTTCAGGGCATCTTTAATATAAATAGGATTGTTTGTGTTTGGACATTACCCACAGAACCCCTGCCTACAGAACAGTAAATTCATTCACATGTACAAAAGTTCAACTTAATGGTGACTTGGCTTATGTGTATGTTGGTGTTTCACAAGACAGAACTTTGTAGTTTCACTACACTTGGAGTGTTTTGGAAGCATTAAAGCCTAAAGCCTCATCTTTTAGAAATAATTCTGAAAAAAGACCATCACAGCATTTTACTAACTTTTCAGAAGCGGTTGAGGATGGTATCTTCTACAAACCTGGTTTAGGGACTTTCTTGTTGATCAATCACAGATGCATATAGCCACTGGGTTTGTATGTTAGAAATACACAAGAATTATTTCGTTGTAGGCTAATTGGTGTTATATAAACTAAAAAACTAATATTATCCATGTTTTCTGGGAAATATAGTCCAATATGATGTTTAAATGCATACTTTCTGTCTAATAACGTGACATTTTTTTTTTTGGCCGGCCACCACCTCTGCATCCCTGCCCCCTGGAGAGTGGGTTGGTCAGGCACAAATTCCCGGGCCACTTTTTTACCCCAGCCCGCCCCTGGACGTAGGCATTCTCTTCTAGCTGAACGAACATGGTGGCTTGCTTCAGCGGTCTTATACCAGACAATTTACAAGGAGATTACTTGGTGGTGGAAAAATTTTTTAAAATAATGGCTTATCGTTTTGGATCGCAGAGATTATGTACTTTATTTGGCAATGTAGGTTTGCCATACATTTACTTTTCCTTCAACTGTGAGTGACCTTTGAATTTCAAACTTGACATAATGCAATTACAATGACTTGTATTGCCAAAACGGTCACAGATGGAGCCTAGGTTTTTATTAGAGACATATTGGAGGTCATATTTGAACTTTCATTTGGTGGCCTTGGTATTGACCGTCGAAGGTCAAATGTGACCGAGTGAAAATTCAAGGACTTGTATCACTAAAATGGTCACAGACGGAGCCTAGGTTTGTGTTACTGACATCTAGGAAGTCACATATGAACTTTCATTTGGTGACATTCAGCTTGTCTGTCAGTGATCTTTGAGGGTCAAATTGACAGTGAAATTACAATGACTTGTATCGCCAGAATGGTCACAGATAGAGCCAAGGTTTGTATAGAGGCATTTAGAAAGTCGTATTTGAAGTCCATTTGCTGACCTCAACTTGACCATCTGTGACCTTTTAAAGTTCACAATTAACATATAGAATTTTCTCTGAACTTTTATCACCAAAACTGCTTCAGAGCTGAGGAGTGTATTGCAGGAGGTCTTACATGAATGAGTGAATGAATGAATGAAAGTTTATTAACGTGTCACGCGACAAAGTCACCCAGCCCATACGAGCTTATAAGACACCACAATCAGATGAATATAAAGATCACATAAATATGATGCTTACATATACAGAAACACATTACGTCAAATCAAATGAGGCAGAGGTAGTAACTAATAGTAAACCAAGGAACGGCTAGTTCAAATAAAAATGACAACAACGAGAAAGCTGAATAAAGCACATGATACAGTGACTCAAATCAAATGAAACAAGTAACTAGAAAAGCACTCAGAGAGCGCAGACCTCCGCCAGGTGGTAGCAAAACCCTAAAGCACGGCAATTGGAACTCCGGCCCATTGGAAAGACTTGAAATCTTGAACTTTGGTGTATATCTCAGCTGTACTTTGGCCTAGATATGCCAAAATTTAATCACCTGTTCCTTTTCCTAATACCCACCTTCTCTGAAAATTTCATCAAAATCTGTGCATTACTTTTTGAGTTATCTTGCAAACAAACAAACAAACAGACAGACAAACAAACAAACAAACAAACGCCGGCGATCACATAACCTCCTGCCAACTTCGTTTGGCGGAGGTAATAACTGGTTGTAAATTAAGGCATAATCAAAGGTGATAATGATAACATCGGGGAAAGCACGTTACTGCAAAGAAGTTAAATGGTACGTAACATAGCTAGTAAGACATGCACATGCATAAAGTTATTGAGACAGCATCTGACCAAAGTAGGAATCAACAACAGACAACGACAACAACAACAAACTTTCAGGTATCTCAAATGTTAGTAATATGGCAACAGATTATGCACTATGTGTCTGCTGTGCATGGGTGTTACAGTTATCCTGTTGATTGTGTCTGCTTGTTTGTCAGCCTTTGCTAATGTCTGTTTTTTGCTTTGTTGCTAAACAGTTCTTTGCTTAAATTACCACTGTTAGTATTGCTTTGTTGCTCATATCCATTTTTACTTATGTCTGTTTTACTCATGTTTGCCCTTGCTGTTATTTGTCACTGTCTATGCTTGTTTTTGTGAAATAGGCTGCTTTGTAATTGTTTGTTGCCTTGTCATGTTTGCCATGTTTGTGCCGCTATGTCTACCTGTACTCTACTTTTATCATAACTGCATGCAATGATATTGTTTTAAACTTGTTTTCTATTTTATTTTATTTTAGGCTGCCAAGTTTACATCTGGCCAGGGACTACGGACGAAAACTAGCCTTTTAGCTAATTCCGGCATGTTTACAGTATACTGTTCATCAATATGCACTGTCCCTGACAAATAAACAAATAAATAAATAAAAATAAATAAAACTATGTGTAGATGTGGTGCTTCAGTTTAGCCCAGGCATCTTGAATAAATTTTGCGAATTCGAAAACCCCATCATTGAATAACCATTTAAGCTTTACTTCATCCCTCTCCCAGATGATTTCAGGTGATTTCTTATACATTTTCTGAAACAGTGCGTTTCGGACATCATCATAAAATGGGCAGTAAAAAAGGAAGTGAGATTCATTTTCTATCTCTTGAAGTTCACATAGTATACATATTCTGTTTTCCTCTGGAGTGCCATAAAAGCGACCGGTTTCTATGCTCAGTGGTAAAATACCGTCCCATAGTTGGGCGCACAAGGATCTCTGGCTTCTTGTCAAGTGCATAGTGAGGTACTTTTCAGTAACATATTAGTCCTTAACAAGAGAGTAAGTTCTTAACTTAGGTTTGTCCCACAGTTCTGATGCCCATCTTTCTTTAAATTGCAAGAAAAGGTTATCTTTTACAAGCTGAGTATTCACCTTTATTCAATTCAAGAAAATGTATTCACAATCAGAATCACAGAATATTTTGTGTAATTCCATGCTCCATGGGCCATTGTTGCATATGTCCCATTTGAAGACCTTTTTGGTAAGTGTGTCGTCTGACATACCTATAAGTCTATTTCAAAGCGAAACCATAGCTCCTTTTCATCTAATTTCACATGGGGTCCACCCCATATCCCCTGTTATTGCTAGTTTGGGAGCAAATTTGTGTACCCCAAGGAAACAACGGATCGCTCTATTTTGGATCCCAGACAATTTCTCGTGGTTTGCAAAACCCCACACTCCTGCCGCGTAATCAAAGATAGGGCAAACACAAGCCTCAAATAATTTTGTGTACGTTTTATATCCTAGATCCTGTAGTACTTTAACTCATAAATGTCTGTGAACTTTTATTTAGTGACCTTTACATTGACCTTCAATGATTTGAAGGTCAAACTTCACATGAAATTTTCATAACTTGTATCATCACAGAAAGACTGCTTGCCGGAAAGCTACAGGACCCTTAGTCCTATTTTTATTCAACATTATTCTGGTTAACAGGTGAATAAGAATTAAATTATTTGACTGCGATCTGATATAAATTGAGCAGTCACAAAAGGCACAGTCGTAGTGAGATGATTTTGAGGTTTGTTACTGTGCTAAAAGCAAACATCAACCAGAACCACCACTGACTTCTCTGGTCTCCTCCTCCTCCATCTGAAAAAAATTGTTTCTGGAAATAATGGACATCTTGTTCTCAGGGCCAAAGAGGAGAGGGACCGTCCCAACTGTTATCAGGGACATGTTCAAAAGCCAGTGTCTGTGATGCTGAATTACTGCACTTGGTATCAGCTGCTGTTGACAAAATTGACACTTGAAGGGTACAGGCGCATCTTTTAAAAGGAAGTGACACTTCTAGATGTCGTATTTTTTAAATATGCCCCAGCTTGTTCTGGATGACAGCAAGCCACACACGGCACATATTAAAACAGCATGACTGTTTTGTCACAGAAAGCAAGTATTGCCTGCAGCCCCAACCTAGGTCCCATTGAAAATATGGGGTAGGTTATGAAGTGTGAAATGCGACAACAGAGTCTTTGAATGTCGATAAAATGGGGACAAATTCGAAGCATTTTTAGCTTTCTTAGTTCTGGTGATGGCAAATTAATAAAGAATGACGTTTTCCTTTTTGGATAATTTTTTACATTTGAAGCATCAAAACCATGAAATAAAAGAGAGAAACATTTTGATTAGCATATTCAACCGGACGTGAACGCAACATGATTTCCAAATTGGTGCAAAACAGCGGTAAAAGGCCATATAGAAGCAGCTTATGAAATGGGCACAGTCATGGTTGTTTTGATTTCTATCAATGGTCCTCTTTCATGACCAAGTAAAACAGAAAAAAACTACAAAGGATTCGTGAAACTAGTAAATCATTGTCAAAAGCATTGGTCCTCTGTGAAGAAGTTGACTTTCATGGAGAGCCAGAATGATTTTTGCTTCAGCAGGGACACTATGGAAAGGGGACAAGGAAGTAGGAGGGGTTTCCACTCCAGTTGGGAAATTCCAATTCCTGTGACAGGTGCAAGATGCATCTTTTTTCACTGGGTACACAAACAACGATTGCACTGCATCTCACTTCGAAATGAAGTATTATTAAAGGCATTAACAAAAATAAATGAACCCATTCATTCATTCATTCATTCATTCATTCAGTCACTCAGCTGATTACAAGTGTTAGCAGTGGCGGCTGGTGTATTGGCAATAGGGGAAGCTGAAATCCCTTAAAAAACAATGATTGGTCATGACCTGTTTTCAATCTTAATAAAATTGACTTTACTTGACTCCAAAAATCCTTAGGACCATCAGGTGTCGCCAGTTTTCCTTGTTAAGTTAAAATGAACAAGAATAGCCTAATTCTTAACGTGTTTTCAATTATTCATTAAAATTACCATTACAGAAACTCCGAAAACTCTCAACATTATCAAGTGTGGCCGGTTTTTATGAATAACGCATACCTGTCCACTCTCACGCATTCGGCGTGAGTTTTAGTGGCATATTTACGTTCCCCTGCTGTAGTCAGCAATTATTCAATCAACGCGCATGTAAGAGATTCTTGCGCAAAATTGAAGTCCTCGTGCATGAGGTTTATCAGTGTCACGTGCGATACCGCACTGTATGGAAACCGATTATGATTCCGGAGTTCTCACGCTTTTCTTTACTCGGGTTGGAAGCAATGCATGTGTTTCATGATCGTTTAAATTGTTTTGAAACGTCTTGATGCAATTCAATCGCTTCCAACCCCAAACTGGTAAACCTCCGTGTTTGTGCATCAAATACTGATGTCAATGAAGTTTTTTCCAGAAGAATTTCACATGCCTTCTGATGTTTCGCATATTTGGCAGCCGTTTGTTCAAGACCGCACCGGGATACTGTTTTTTTTTTTGTAATACTTCAGAGAAAAACCACCTCTCGTGTGCTGTAGCTTTTTTAGTTCCATTCATTCTATGATACAAATGTATATTTATATACTATTGTATATATTGTACTGCTCATGAATGCATATATACACATATTACACCATCCACATTTGACCATTTGCCACTCAAATTTGACCTTCCAAAAGTTGGGGACATCGGTCAGGACTTCACGGCCAGGGATGTTTGTGTATGTCACTTGCAATCTTAAGATACAGATTTTATGACTCGTGCAAGAGTTTTTGGTGCAACGACAGTTACAACATGTATCAGCACTATCCTAAGTTTGGTATCTTATGACAAGCACTTACGACACGTTTGGTGCAACTGGCCCCTGGTTTCAGTATTCTTTGAGTTACATTAAAATTTAAGACTGTTAATGAACAAAGTAACTCCATGCTAGATGTGGCACTTTGTACCATACAGAAAAAGGAAATTTGGAAAGGGGAGGGCTGCTCAGACATTGGGCCCTATTTTAACGATCTAAGCTCCCGGTCTGAAACGTGTCGCGCAAGTGCATTTAGGGCGTGTCCAAATCTATTTCTGCCAGTTAAACGGCATAGTAAGGCGTCGGTGCAAAGGAGTTGGATTTAATCTCTTAATTAATCGTAGGCGTGTTTTGGCCAAAACATGGAATAAACCAATCAGATTGTAATCTCGCATTCCCTTTAAAAGCCTGGGAAACTTTTAAACATTTTGACCTTTCAGGGTCACTTGAAGGTGAAGGTGACAGTGCTATTAAATTCCCCATATATGACTTCCTATTAGTGTTCAATAGTAACTATGGGTCTATCTTGCACCGTTTGGCTGCTAGAGCACTGGGAAAAGTGGTGAGGCTGAGTGTGACCTTTCAAGGTCACTTGAAGGTCAAGGTCACGGTGCCATTAGCTTCCCATGTATGATTTCCTATTTGTGGTTAATATTAACCATTTCTCTATCTCCCACCGTTTGGCCCCTAGAGCAGCCTGAGAAATGGGTGACCTTTAGTTTGACCTTTCAAGGTCGCTCAAGGTCATAACATTTAGTGGTAAAAGAATCTCCATACCAACTTCCTATTAGTGATTAATAGTAACTTCATGCCTATCTCCAAGCAATTTCAAGTTATAAGCAGTTGAAAGTCTGCCCTATCTCCCAGTGTTAACGTTGATCCGGATCTTCACGAAAAAGTAATCATTTCTTCCCTTCCGCCAAAGGATTGTCCCCAGCAAATTTGAAGACAATCTGTTCAGAATTGTGGCCTGTAGAGTGCAAACAGACACACACACAGATGAATAAACGCGACAACCACATACACCCTTCCGCAACATTCGTATAAATAAATAAATACGCGCTGGTGGGGAATGCCGAAGAGAAATTAAAATGAGTGAGAAAAATAGCGAGAAAGAAACAAAACTAATGTTTTCTTTCATCTCGTGCCGTAACCCCTTGAATAACTCCGACAGGAGTGACAAGGATTTGTTTCCGCTTGTCTTACGATTGAAGGTTGAGTCGAATATATGGAAGAAATTCGGATTAACTACAGACGGTGACAATGTCATCCATTGATTTTTCTAAAAGTGCCGGTTTTAAGGCTACTTCTTTTGTTAGATAAACTGTGAATAATAAAACCATTTTCAAATGAAATGAGGGATTTTACATTTGATTATGGAAACAGGACCGCAGGCACCGTATTAATGGCTCAGGTCAGATTCAATTTTTTTTTCCCCATGTAATTACAGATAACAGGTCTACCCGTGCAGGACTTATCCAAACTTCTGATGCGCTTTTTCAGCACTTCAAACATTCGTTCAGTTTACAGTTTCTTATTTGTGTGATCCGTGCAATATTCAGAATCATATGTCAAGTGTTTGATATTTTGGCCGCCCTTTGCCGCCGGCGATAGCTAAAATCACATATCCGGGATGATGTACCTGTCATCTGCTCAACATCTGATATAGACTGATAAGTGACAGAAGCAAACCGTTAATGTTGAAGCAACCCTGCGTATTTCAGAAAGTACTTAACACCATCTCGTGCAACTAGCCAATGGGCCATATTGAACGATCTTTTGTCATAAAATAATGGACTGGGACAATCACACTATCCAACACAATAACAGCGCATATCTCTGGGCGAAGGGCGACGGTTCGTCATTCTCGGGCGACGTTACGTCATTATCACGAGACCGTTGAAGCAGATGACAACTAATTCGGGGGAATAAAACCTTACTTATCTCGTCATTGAAAAGAAAAATTCCACATTTTTGTATTTTACAATATTTATTTACTAATTATGTTTGTATAAAACAGCATTATGATTTAGCCCGGAGTTCCCCTTTAAAGCAACCTCAAGATAGCAACATGCCAGCAAATCGCCTGACCACACCTCATTTTTAGACCAGCACACCCGTGGGCGCTCAATGTGGCACAAATGCAAGTGCATCCTCTATTTATGTAGCATAGACGCTAGACAGAAAAACAGTACCTGCGTTGGTCTAAAAGTAGCAATAATACTTGCGCTACGCTTTGCGCTGAGTGTAAGATAGGGCCCAATTGTCATGGTTTGTGAGGTGTGCGTGTTGTTTGGACTTTTCTTTGCGGCTCTCGTCCCGGGACGATATCGTATTCCTGAACTATCGAATTCTTTACCCTGCTGGCTGATTGAACTGGGGCGGCGCTTTCCTCGACTCGATATAAGCAGGAAGTCCGGCACGCCCTATTCGCTAGAGTATCTGTTTTTAACTTCGCACTTTAGCCGAGGATATCTTCAGTCAGGTTTTGTATGACTTTCTGTCTTCTAATTATTGGAGTTTCTTCTCCCTTTTTCTATCTCGCTTTGCTTCCGTGGTTCGGACTATTATATGTTCTTTGGAAGCGCGAGTACTTTCATTTGGTCTGTATTGTTCTCTGTGTTTGTACTGTGTCCGAGCAACTCTCTTTCTCTCTGGTGGTTGCACTTGGCCTCCAAATTCTACCGGCCATTACACCAATATCTTTTCTGGTGACTCCAGAGGTGCAGCCCCTCCCCCCCCCCCTCTTGGGATGGGTCTTAAAGGGTGTTATAGTTTGTGCATTCAGGAAAGAGGTGCGGTATTCCGTCTATCCTCTTGCTTCTATTAATTTTCTTTACTAGTTTTGAACCAGTCACTGCAATCAATGGAGCTATTATCCACCAGCCCTTGACTTCAGCTCTATTTCAGGAGAACCAAACTGACAGGAACCAAATTGGAATAAAAAAAATAATATAATTGCGGCACTGTGCAAGTACTCATAAACATCTTGGTTTGTGTTATTGTTTGTTAGCTTGTTTGTTAGAAAAAAGAAAACTCTGGTGCTAAACTGTTCCTGGGGTGCTTTTCTAGGTGCAGCTGAAGTCCCTGAAGAACAGTGGAACCCTGCAGACGGTTTTGACTATGGAAGTCTCACTATAGTCAGAACGGGTCACTTTTAAAGGTACTAGGTGTGTTTATGCACTCCATAACCAGTGCAGAGAGTTAAAAGGCCATTGTACATGCCTATTGGGAACATGATGTGTGATTATGTTTACTGCAGGCTGAGTTATATTCATACATTGCACGTGATGAATGGGGCATTGAGCACAGGCCAGATTGGTGCCCCTGGTGAATGCTGAGAAGCAAGTCATTTCATTCGCATAAGAGAAATTTATTCTAATACTGACCGTGGAATCATTCTATAATGCAAATTCATGTTTATAAATTTATATAAATTCATTAAAATAACTGAAAAGAAACTTGAAGAGTGCAGAGCAATCTTCTAAATTGGCTCTATTTTGCTAATAATGATTCTTAATCTTTTGAGATGTATGGCATTTATTCTATCAAGGCGATTAGACTCATTCATTTACAATATCTGCTAAATAATTTAGACATGTAACAAATATTTTCTTTCATGTAGAAATTACATTTCGACTAGTCAAAACTAACTAGCAGATATCTTTTATTTATAGAAATCATTCTTTCATTTTTTCCTTTGAAAAAGGAATATGACTTGTGATCTGTCACCTATTATTGTTGAATGAGTGACTGATATTGGTCCATGATTGCTTTCTCCCTGCCACATTGGCACTGTCAAATAGAGCCAGGCGGTATTATGGAACTAGTTCTATGTTTTGGGCTAGGGGAAGGGTTAGGGGTTAGGGTTCAGCTTAGGGTTAGAGAAATCAGTGATGACTGGTGCAAACCAGTGCTGTTTACCAGAGATCACATGACATAATGTAAGTTTAGCGGATGGAAGTAAGTGACTTCCGTGTTCATCATGGCAAAGCAAGCGATTATTAATAATTAAACGGAAATGTTTTGCTATTAGACCATTGCCTGATAACGCACATGCTAGGCATTATGGAATAGAAGTGGGGTCTCACTGCCTTGCTTTGCTCATTATCCTATGTCCTATAGCAGATGAGCTGATAAAAGTTCAGTTGAATCTGTGAAGTTGTATCATACTAAATTAATATGCAAAAATATGCAAAAATGCACCACATTGCAGGGTTCTAAACAATCCAATACGACTGCACGTTGCTTCCATTGGTCAGCAAATTAAATTTATTTGCGATTATATTGAAGCCTTATAAGTGATTCATTTCACCAGTAGTTATTCTAGTGATGTTTGTTTTGTGTTTTTGGCTCTGTTGAAGTGTAGCGCACCAACAGTATTTGTGCATACCTTCATTTCATGCCTGCAATAGCCACCTGGCTGGCTATGGAGCAATATGAAACCCTGGGCGTTGAACAGCCCATTTTTCACGTTGCTCTGTAGCCAGCTAGCTGGCTATTGTAGATATAAATTATGCTTGCTGGTTTGGAATAATTTAGGCATTATCTTAACCAGCTAGCTATATTCTCCTGACAGATCCTGAGCCGACAAACGGCACTTCAGCCGTGTAGCATCACACTTGATTAATATGGAAAAAGATACCACATTATGGGGTCCTTTACAATCCAGTAAGATTGTATGTTTTTTTTTTGTACTGAATGAGACAGAACGGAGTGAAAGGCAGTAGTGAATATCAGTATGTGTATTAAACTTTACAACAGAATTTTCAACGAATATTTCCAATACGGTATCTTAGCACAGAGTTAATAGAGGGGACTGGTCAGGAAAACCGACGATCTTCAAATGGTTATTTGGTTTTGGTGACGGATTTGAAGCTATTTTAGACATGTTAGAGCAATTTAGAGCCATGGCTGACAAAGTGAAGTAGAAAATATCTGAATTTCGTGTTGATTTTCTTGCCTATTACATTAAAATTCATGTGGAGCTGTACTTTTTTTAAGGCAAGCGCCATACGCTCTGAACGACAACAATCTTTACTTGCTGCAGAGTTTTGCTTTCAGAAAATTTTTGAGTTATTGGGCAAGCATTCTATAAAACTGCATGAGACTGCTCCATTTCTTTTTGAATTAATAGAGGATCTCTAATGAGTGAGCCCAAGATATCGAATTTATGAAACCAGAGTCTTATTTTTCATTTATTCCGAGCCTTTGGTAGCCTGGAATCCATCCACATCAAGCTTTGGTCGCTCCCAAAGGTCACTTTCTTGTATGTCTGGCCTCAGTCGGTAGGCCAGCGTTTGACTTTCAAATATTCGCACAAAATCCATGCAGGATCTGTGATTGGCTCACAGTCGCAAGGGTGCCCCCCTCCCCCCTTTTGACAGACTTAAAAATAAATAAAAATTCCAGAGTTCTGCATTCAATGGAAGTCCCACCTCCCGGCTCGTGTTTATACAAGAATTCATCTGAGTGGCAGCAGAGTCTCTGGGCAATGAACGAGCCGGGAGGCAGGACTTCCGTTGAATGCGCGAGCTTACTTGAAGCATAACTCTGGTATTTTATTATTTTTAGCGAAAAATAACTGAGTTTCTAGAGTTCTGAGGATACGAGTGGACAAAGCTGACTTGGATTATACTGGACGATGCGTTGGACGATGGTTTGAAAGTTTGTCAACGGACGTTTTGTGGAGTTTTCCCATGGCTATTATTGTTGTTCGGCCTCGACACTGTATTTAATGTCGTGGGGCATCTTCCGCATTATTTTCCACTCACTTCTCCGGCAGTTCAGCACCTCTGAGAGCCTCATTTTGGGATAATACAATACTCTCCACCATTTTTAGCGAGACCCCAGTTTGATCCCACAATTCCATGCACAGACCGTTTTGTTGTCATGACTGGGCTAACTGAACTGGCATACGCACAAGGTGTATGCCGTCAGAAGGCGCTCTTTGTTGCGAGTGCAGAATCATTTCCCTGATCCCAAGACGGCTTGCCTTTGAATACATTTGCTGTCTCTGTTAGAGCGAATTGCTAACCAATTTTTAATTCGACAATCGAGGCATCAATGGCGCCAGTGGTTGAATTGGGTTTTTTTAGGAGGGGGAGCCCTTGTCTACACACTACTGTAAATGGTCAACATTTTTCAAATCATCTTTATTTACATCTCATGACAGCGAGGCGGGTATCAGAGAGGTATCAGTGCCTGATCACCTTCGGTATAAAAGTAGTAACCCTGGGAGGTAGGACAGAACTTGAGTGCTTTGGAAAAACCCACTAAGTAACAAAAAGCAGATTTTGAGAAAAAGACAGAAATCTGTATCCGTTTGGGGTTAAGGTCTTGTTTGACAATGAAACTGACTTGGCAGTTATTTATTCATTGCATAATAAACAATATCCAGGGAGAACCTTTTTCATCGTTTGTCAGGATCCATGGCAATATCATGACTTAAGTTTTTCCATTCAAAAATGTAATTTACCAAAATGGGCAAAAACCTTGCACTTATGTAGTTACAGTGAAGTTTGACAGTTATGTCAGTGCTAACTCCACTGTCTGCTTCCCTCCTGACGCCATTTTTCAGTCATTAGCATGTGAATCATGTCATTTATAAATTCAGGCCATGAATGTCCTGCACAACCAGTGCTCTGGATGGGAACTGACCCAGCAGATCATGTTATACGTATGGTGCTTCATAATTGGCTGATTCGACTTGGTAGGTTTTGCCGTGAAAAAAAAAAAACAAAAACAAATTGAATCTGGGAAACCCAATAAGATCAACTTGCTAGATTTTTGCTTCACAAATGAATAAATGACTTGCTAGGGTTTGCCATAGCAAAACATGGGAAATCAGGGATTATTCTTTTTGTATCGTACTGTGTGTGATGAGGCAAAGCCTAGTAAGCACAAAAATCGTCCTAACTCAGTTTCGATCAAAATCTGATTTATTTGGTTTTTCCGTAACACTGAAGAGAAGGAGCTGGGTGGTTGGGACTCAGGGATTTTATGACTGACAGTTGCCAGCAGCCTTAACAAACTGGGTGTTGGTAACTGCAGCTCGTAATTAAAAAAAAAAAAAAAAAAAAAAAAAAAGTTACGTTAGCTGTTGCGTTGAAGAGCAGTCTTGATAGTGTGATGCACCATTTTGGCTGCAGTGTGCGGGGGGAACGTGGCTCAGCAAGTTTCCGTTTGAAGAGGTTGAAGAGGAAGAAATTAAGCCAGCAGTGGTCAGTCACGTGAGGTGCAGGGTGAATAGAGAGCGAAACAGCGCTGGTCAGGAAAACAAAGCAGTGAACCAGAAATAAACATAATCGTTTCACAACGGTTGGGTTTTAAAGCACAAAGAAACTCACACACCTCCGCACAGACGTCTTGCTTGTGTTCCTGCAGTAACGTTACAGAAAAGCCCGAAATGATGTGTAAAATTACGCACTTTATGCCGCCTTTGCTTGGTTCTCTGGGCACAAAAGCAGTATAAAGAAGGATCTTCATTAGAGCTCTACTGCAGAATCTCCGTAAAACGGGCTCACTACCATGCCTTCTTCATACATGATCGGCTGAATCTGCCTTTGTTACTTGTTTAGGCTGCATGTGTGCTACATGTTAGCCCAGTGGCTGCTAAAGTTTGCTTAATTTTAGCTCGTTAGCTACCAATACAGTTTGTTAGCAACCAACTCGTTGCCACCAAGCCAACACAGCTAACGTTAATGCTGCTTAACAGGCAGCTTAGTAAATAGATAAAATGTTGGCTAACTAAGAGTTGGGTAAGAGTTGAACTTTTGAAAAGTTACCGAGGAAAAAGCAATTTGACGGAATCTTGACGAGGGCATTTCGTGCCATGACAGACAGCATGAATAGTGAAGGGCGCAGGCATGTTTGATGACTTCTGATCATTGTTGTTTACTTTGTTTTGGGCATTGATGGTTTGGGGTGTAAAATTAGCCTCAAATATCTATTTTTTGTCTAGACAATTATTTATCATGACTTAGGTTGATGCTGTTATGTTTACTGGGAGAATAACAAAATATATAAGTGCAATATGAGTGTGATAATATGATACTGAAGGAGACGGAGCTCAGCTCCGGCCAGGTGCGATTTGGACTTAAGGAGGCGGAGCTGAGCTCTGGTGGGCTCCGGCCCAATTCAACCCCTGAATGGCGCGTAGTTCCCTCTGAATGTCATTGTTACCACTCTGCAATAACACTTATCTGGCTCGATTCACCACATTAAAAATTCTGTTGAATGCAGAGACTGCGTCTCAGTATTAGAATTTTCTTCCCACTCCATTTTCTCTTGTCGTCATTGCCCTCATTTTCATGTGATCTACGTCACAGTTGGATGTCACCCAAATTACGACATTAGTTTCGGATACGTAGCCCTAATTACCATTAGTTTGGGATATATAGCCCCAGTTACCACATTTGTTTTGAATATGTACTGATTCAATGTTAAAACGGTTTGCCATATATTTTTCACGAGTGGAAATTCCTTTTTACATATCTGAAATTCAGTTCTGAGTAGTTACAAAGGGAACTGTAGATATCTCAAATATATTTGTGACTTGTAAGAATGTAATATCAGATATCTACAACGGCATGTCAGATATGTGAAATACAGTTGTTGATATCGATATCTGAAATGTAATTATAGGTATCTGAATTGACATTCTTACTCGTTAGACTTCCACACTGACATATCAGTAATTTCATTTTGACTTGTCAGAATTGAATTTTAGATATGTGGTATTCCATTTGAGATATGTGTAATGGAAGGACGATTGTCACTATCAACAATGAACATTGCTTTTAGTGAGAATTGAATTGTTGATATCAACATTTGATATTTCCTGTAGTCAGAATTGAATTGTATTTACACATATCTACAATGAGCATTTCCATTACTAAGATCGTAATTGTTAATATCAGGGATTAACATTTTGACCAGTGAAAATTGAGTTATGTATATCTTTTATAAGAATTTCCACTGCTCAAAGGGACATTATGGATATCTTGGTTTGGAATTCTTACTGGTAATAAGTGATTGTTGTTATTGAAATTTGTTATCACTGCTACTGATTAAATGTTAAAACGGTTTGCCATAAGCCATTAGTGCTGCTGAGTCTGTGTGTGAGAAACAAGCCCTTGTGCAAGTGAATCTGTGAGTGAAAAAAAAAGCCCTAAGTGCAGCTGAATCTGTGTGTGAGAAATTAACCCTTATTGTGGCTGAATTTGTTTTAAAAACACAAGCCCTTTGTGCTGCTGAATATGTGTGAGGGAAACAAACCCTTAATGCTTGAAAAATGTTTCTACATCATCTGAAAATTCAGGGCCTCAGCTGACCGTTCAAGATTGAACAAGACCAGAACAGATGGAGCTCAGAACTTTCAAGCTAATTATCTCCACCTTCTCCAACATCTCCAACTTCACCACAGACAATGACACAGACACCCTGCAGTCCGAGGGCCCTTACCAGGCAACGGAGGTGGTGATCATTGTCCTGGTTACAGGGTCCCTCAGTCTCGTAACAATTACTGGGAACATACTGGTCCTACTTTCACTCCTAATTAACAGGAGCCTTCAGACCATAAACAACTACTTCCTCTTCAGCCTGGCATGTGCAGACCTGATCGTTGGGTTTAGCACCATGAACCTGTTCACAGTCTACATTGTGTTTGGATATTGGCCATTGGGGCCAGCAGTCTGTGACCTTTGGGTGATCTTAGACTATGTGATCGGCACTGTCTCTGCCTTGCATCTCCTAATCATCAGCTTTGACCGGTACTTCTGCGTCACCAAGCCACTCAGCTACCCTGCAAAAAGGACCACAAGGATGGCGTGCATGATGATTGCATCAGTCTGGGTTATTTCCTTCATCCTGTGGGCCCCCGCCATCCTGTTGTGGCAGGTTATTGTAGGTGAGCGCACTGTGCCAGAGGGTGAGTGCTATGTCCAGTTCCTGTCTAATCCAACCGTCATTTTTATCACCACCATTGCTTCCTTTTACTTGCCTGTTGCCATCATGATCTTACTGTATTGGCAGATCACCAGGGCCAGCAAGAGCCATGTGAAGAAGGGCGAACACAACCCAAAACAGGACAACCCTTCCAATAGCGAAGCAGGAAACCACATCACAATGCCCTGTGATGATGAAAAGGTGAAAACCCATCACACAGAGAGGAGCCAGAATGGCAGAACAGGTGGAGTTGGGGAGGAGGAGTCGACTGCGCCAGTACATCCTGAGAGAAATGAAATTGTTGAGGCCCCTGCAGGTTATGAGGGAAACCCCAAAGCCCACGGCCTAAATGCTACAATGGGAAAGCAGCTTCCCTCAAAGAAGGCATTGCTATCACGTCAGAAAAAGGTTACACGCACGGTAATGGCCATTCTTGCTGTCTTTGTGGTCACATTGTTGCCCTATCATGTCTTGGTGCTCGTCAGCACCTTTTGTTCAACCTGCATTCCCTCCAGCATATGGACTCTTGGCTACTGGCTCTGCTACATTAACAGCACCATCAATCCAGCCTGCTATGCTCTCTGCAACAACTCCTTCAAGAAGACCTTCAAACAACTCCTGCTCTGCCAGCACAAGGACATTTGTTTGGGCAGATAAAGAGGTGTGATTATTTCTTTTATGTTTTTGCAGATGCTCTTCTCTGTCTTTTCTCTACATATCTTCACTTTTTGGAACAGCAGGTACAAGCTCAGAAGTAGAACTACAAACACACAACCAAAAGATGTAAAGTCTTATTGCACACATTTCTATGCCTGAGAACTTTATTAGAATTCAAGCACATTTACTACAGAGTTAAGACTCAAGGAGAGTTCATAGCAATTCATGAGATCAGACAGGGCATCTTCTTTTTGTAATTTATATTTTCATCTGATGTAAATTTCATATTACTCAATGTACAGTGCCCTAAAAAAGTTTGCAGTCACTTAGAAATGTTGATGGTTTAAAAAATGAATACATTTTTTATTTAAAAAAAAAAAAAAAACAAGCTGATTTCTAGCTTGAAATAGAATGAGAAGGGACAGACAGTCGGACAAAAGGACAGATGGAAGTTTGAGTAGACACATCGACAGTACAAATTAATAAGTATCCATATCTTAAATTTTGTTGAGAAGAATTGAGGGGTTGGGAGTTCTGGACCAGAAAAGAAGTCTTAACAGATGGACGGATGGAAAACACTCATTCCAATATCCCCATCCACTTCATGGCAACGGATATTCAGCCAGGTACTTATTTTAATAAAACTTGATTACAATTACTGCTAAAATAATACTTTTTTTTTGCTTTTTATTCAGATTTTACATATGATTGCAAAACCCACTTTTTATCAGTCATTCCTCCAGCGTACAAATAATAAATTCCATCAACAATGCATCATCTCACCCTTTCAGGTACTTTCAGGAGTTCTAGAGATAAACATAACATTTACAGGAAAAAAAATAATGAACATTGAGCTTCAATTTTTATTGGATGATAGAAATCCACTTAGATTTTTGAAGATTCACTTTGTTTCCACAATCTGTAATCAGGATTATTATTTTATTTTTTTTTTTTTAGGGCTTCAAGCCGAATGGCTGAAGCCCTATTGTAATCGTTCTGTTTATTATTATTATTATTATTATTATTATTCTGCAATTTTATATTTTGAGACCACATAAATTGAAAACTAATTGACCAATTTTCATAAAATTTCGCCAACTTGTAGCATGTGAGTTTGCTGTTATTTACTTTCCAGTTGGTTGATCTAGGTAACATGACTTGGCGGCCATATTGGAAAAAGCTAAAACCATTTTAAGATCTTCTCTTCCAGAACCATAGTATGGATTGAGCTCAAATTTGATACACGTGTAGAGCATTACTAGACGTTCAAAGTATGTGAATGGGGTTTAGTTCCGGTAAAAATTCTAGAAGCTCGCTATTGGTCGAATATGTCAGGTGACCAAAATTGACCTTTAAATGCCTATAACTTCAAAACAGCTACAAGTAAAGACATCAAAATTAGTGTATGTATTCTACTTAGGCTGTACAACAAACTGACGGAGTTTGGTGAGCTTGCGCCTAGTCACGTGGCCATATTGAATTTTCAGATTTTTTGAGATAATAACTCCATTTCTTTTAAAGTGAGAACTGTAATAATTGCACTGTCTGAAAGTCTAATATATTCCCTTTATGACAGACATGAGCTGGGTTTTGATTGGATGACGAGTTTGGCCGCCATTTTGAATAATTAACTTTACACTTGACAGCCTTCTTCTCCAGAAGCAATCAAGATATTGAGCTGAAATTTGGTATACTTATAGCAAGAGCCCATCCCTATGAACCCTCAGAAAATTGTCAAGATCCAACCAATATTTCAGAAGTTATGTATACATAAATATTACAGAAATTTTGTCACGTGTCACCGTTGCCTTGTACTGTCCAACATCGGCAGGTGACGGCTATATGCCATTGCTTAATCAATATGCAACTTAGTAGAGCCCCAAAGGAACGAAGCCAAAATTCAAATTATAAATGCTCTAATTTTGACATAGTTTTAATTTTCCCTCTTTCATTAAGCATAAACCTTGAAGGTGTGATATCCCACAGAGTGGTGATTAACAATTCACGCCAATATGTATTGGATGTGTTTTTTAGCTCAGCACTACTGTATTTGATATTGGGCGATAATCTAAGTTTCGAAGACACAACCAACCTATAAAGCAAAGGTAAACACACCACTGACAATGAATTTGTAAGATTTGCTCAGTAAGCTTGAAGCCTGGCATCGCTGTCATTCTGACAGCTATATTTATTATTATTATGATAGACACTAGTCTTGCATTCAGGATGCTGACATTTTGAAACCGCCTCATCTTCAAACAAACGCACACAAAGGGAAACACACTGCACTCAAAGGGTGACAGACTGCACACATAGGGCTACACACTGCACACAAAGGGGTTCATACTGCATGCAGAGGGTGACACACACACACTGCACACAGAGGGCTACAAACTGCACACAAAGGACTAAACTGCACAGAAGGGGCTGCACACTGCAAACAGAGGGCAACACACTGCACACATGATGACAAAAATTCTTACCAGTCTGCTTTTTCCTGCAAAATGTAAAAAAAAAAAAAAAAAAAAAAAAGAATGTAGGGTTATGGCCCCCAATTTGTTATGGAGTCACGGACAGCAAGGGATGACAGACAAAATTCTTCAACTTCAACAGATTTAATTAAACAAACACTTGGAACTACTCTACAATCTACCCTACTGACCAAGATTGAAATCAAATAAAAAATAAGATATTTACAGTTCCTTTGTACTGGAGATGGGCTGCTATATTGCGATGTCTTGGGACAGGAAAATGCTCCAACACAAATCCACAAAAAGCTTCACAGGTCTTGAAAAGAGTGACAGGTCTGGTCAAATGTATCCTTCCACAATTTCTCCTTGCAATTTCTCCAACTACCACTACTCTCTCAATTTTTCTCCTTATATACTCTTTTCCAGCCCCCTCTGAGGCATGCCCAGGACATGCCCAAACCTAGCTTTAGATTGGGCTTAACAAAAAAAAAAAAAAAAAAAAAAAGTCAATACTGCCATCTAGTGGCTTTTTTTTCCCCCATTACACCTCCATTCCAAAAGGGAAAAATTTTGACTCATAAAGGCAAAATTTTTCTTTTCAATACAAAAATGGTTAAGTAGACACTTGTATATATATATATATATATATATATATATATATATACACATATAATACAATATGCTATTAAACACATGTGATATATATACACATACTCAAACGCGGGATAAGCAATCAGCAATTACATTGTCAGTACCCTTTACATGCTTAATTTCCAAGTCAAACTCCTGTAAAATCAAACTCCAATTCAACAATCTCCGATTCTTGTTTTTCATCTTACTCAAAAACATTGACGGATTGTGGTCAGTATATACAATCATTGGCTTTTGCCCTGTACAAACATAAACCTCAAAGTGTTGTAAGGATAGAACCAGAGCCAACAGCTCCTTCTCAATTGTGGAATAGTTCTTTTGGTGGCGATTGAACTTCCTGGAGAAGTATGCCATGGGATGCTCAATGTCATCAGAGTCACTTCTCTGTAGGAGCACAGATCCACAAGCTTGGTCGCTAGCATCGACCGCCATGGAGAACGGTTTGTTGAAGTCAGGAGATTTGAGCAGGGGAAGTGACACAGCAGAGACTTCAGGCGATCGAAGGCTTTTGGCATGCTTCATCCCAAGTGAACTTTACGCCTTTCTTCAGTTGGTTGGTGAGACTGAGAGCAATCTCAGCAAAGTTCTTGCAGAACTTGCAGTAGTGCCCGATCATTCCAAGGAAGCGGCGCAAAAAGCTTTTTTGTTGTCAGGAACTGGAAAGTCCATGATGGCTTGGACTTAAGCATTTATGGGTGCCACCTTACCCTGGCCTATGAGCGTAGCCAAGATACGTGACAGTAGCACAACCAAAGTCACTCTTGTTCAGGTTAACAGTCAGGTTAGCCTGGGTCAAGCGCTGGAACAACGTCTCTACATCTTTCAGATGTTCTTCCCAGGAGTCACTTCATGTGATCAGGTAGTCGATATGCACGCACCGTGTGTGGCAATCCGCCCGATTGTAGACTGTATCATCCTTTGGAACGTGGCTGGGGCATTTTCATGCCAAAGGGTAGGACTTCATACTGGTATAACCCAGATGGCGTGGCAAAAGCAGAGATGCTCTTGGCCCTCTCAGTTAAAGGCACACACCGATAACCCTTCAATAAATCAATCTTGGTCAGAAACTTTGCTTGCCCTACTCTATCGATACAATCATCAATCCTAGGTATTGGAAAGACATCAGTTTTAGTTACAGCATTGACTTTGCAATAATCTGTACAGAATCTATTACTTCCATCAGGTTTTGGAACTAGAACACAGGGTGAACTCCAATCTGAGTTAGAGGGTCTGATAATATCATGTTCTAACATGTACTCAACCTCTTTCTCAGCAATCTTTCTCTTTTCAGGATTCATCCGGTACAGATGCTGTTTTATTGGCTTGGCATCACCAACGTCTACATCATGAGAGGCAAAAGAAACTCTCTTTGGAACATCAGGGAATAGATCTTTATATTTCTTGATCAACCTCTCAAACTGATCTTTCTGTGAGGGTTCTAAGTGCTGGAGTTACACATCAAGATTTTGTAACACTTCAGAATTTGACAATTTACATGAAAGAACTTCAGCTTTAATTCTAGGTTCATCATCCTGAAACTCCCCTCATCTTCACAAGTCTCGCCATAGGAGGATCTGAAGTGACAGCTGCAACCCTAGCATTCCTATCATGATAAGGCTTCAGCATGTTAATGTGACACAACTGTTTTGGCTTTCTCCTATCTGGAGTCTTCACAATGTAATTGAGATCATTGAGTTTTGTCAGAATTTCATAAGGACCATGAAATCTAGCCTGCAATGGATTGGACTGCAAGGAAACAACACAAGGACCTTGTCTCCTGGTTTAAACTCACGCTTCTAGCCTTATGATCATACCAAGTTTTCATTTTTTCCTGACTTGATTTCAAAGTTCTCTTTGGCTAGGTCACAAGCTGCTCAGTCTTTCCTTGAACTTGCTAACATAGTCTAACAGACTGATATATGGCTCTTTCTCTTGCCATTGTTCACTCAACAATAGCAAAGGTCCTCTCACTTCATGGCCAAACACTAGCTCAAACGGACTGAATCCAGTAGACTCCTGCACTGCTTCTCTAGCTGCAAACAACAGCAAATGAACACCTTCATCCCAGTCTTTCTCATGGTCATAACAATAAGTCCTCATCATTGTCTTGAGAGTGGAATGAAACCACTCTAAGGCACCCTGACTCTCTGGATGATAGGCACTGGAAAGAATCTGCTTCGCACCTAGTTCAGACACAACCTGCTGAAACAACCCGGAAGTGAAATTGCTACCTTGATCTGACTGAATTTCCCTGGGAAGGCCAAACAACATGAAGAACTTTATCAAAGCCTTCGAGATTGCAGTTGCCTTAATGTTGCGTAGAGGTATGGCTTCAGGGAATCTGGTAGATGCACACATGATTGTCAACAAGTACTGATTTCCAGATGTAGTCTGAGGTAATGGACCGACACAATCAGCATTGACCTTGGAGAAGGGCTCCCCAAATGCTGGGATAGGCTGCAATGGAGCTACAGGTGGGTATAACTGGTGTTTTCCAACTACCTGACAAGTGTGACAGGTTTTGCAAAAGTTGGAAACATCTTTCCGAAGTCCAGGCTAGAAGAAGTGTTTCATGATCTTGTCAACAGTCTTGTTAACACTAAGATGACCTCCTAAAGGCAAACTATGAGCCATTGTTAAGATCTCATTCCTGTAGACCTTCGAAACAACAATTTGCTTGACCACTGCTCAATCTGCATTGGCAGGGATATCAGGAGGGCGCCACTTCCGCATCAACACTCCATCCTTGAGATAATACCCAACTGGAACTGTGTCTATTTCTTCATTAGGAAGGGCTCTCTTCTTTAGTACACAAATTTTCAGGATCATTGGTTTGCTCCTGAATCAACAGCTTTCTGGACAGAGACAAGTCTCCAGACACATCAGAATCACCAGACCCATCTGGCTGGCTGAATAGAGAACTGATAAAAGTGTCTGATAAGTCCTCAAACAGAGAAACCATAGTAGGCTGAACAGAGTCATGAGGCGAACCACCTGAGTCATGACTATTCAAAGGTGCTGGACGGCACCACATCATCTTCTTCTTGAGCCTTCTTTTGCCATAGCACGAGTCACTGCACAGGAAGGATACAGAGATGGGTCTTCATCGCCATCTTCAGTGCTCGGCTGTGAAGTAAGATGAACAGGGGAACTACATTGCCCCCAGCCAGGTCATTGCCTAGCAACAGAGAAACACCCTTGATAGGTAGACTTGACATAAGTCTCACCTTTACCTGTCCTGTAACTAAATCTGACTTCAAGAATACAGAGCGCAGGGTTACAGATACAGTCCTCCCTTCAATACCTTGTACAAGTATGAAATCCCCAGAAGCGGTCTCATCACGTAACTCCAAGGAGTCCATCAACAAAAGTGACTGAGAAGCTCCGGTGTCCCTTAGGATATATATGGGGACAGGAGGAGAATGCTCATTCAGAGCCACAAATCCCTCTGACACAAATGGAAGAATTCCTCCCTCACAAAGTCAGCAGTATCAGGCTTCTTAGCCTCACAAGGAGCAGGCAATTTAGCAGATCGGTCATCTACTACAGGGGTTTCTAATCTTGTCTTCACAAAGGCATTGGGTTTGGTATCCTTTTCTTGTTCTTTCTTAGCTTTAAGGAACCAACAGTTAGTTGTAACATGACCAGATTTCTTGCAATAATTGCAAAACTAGACCACTTTTGTCACTGTCAGCTTTCACACTTTGATCAGACCTTTGACTGGATTTCTGAGCACCATCACCAGATTTGTCTTTGTCTTTGGGTGAGGAATCTTGGGTATCACCGTTACCTTTCTTCCGAAATTGGGACCATCTATTCTTACTGCTAGACTGAAATTTGGACTTATGTGTGAGAACATATTCGTCGGCAAACTTGGCAGCTGATTGCAAATTCAGTGCTTGCTTCTCATTAAGGTAGGTCTTAATATTATCCTTGACACAGTTCTTGAATTCTTCAACTAACACCATCTCTTTTAGTGAGTTGAAATCATCCTTGACCTCCATAAAAAGTACACCAGCGCTCAAAGCAAACCTTCTTCTCGTTAGCAAATTCCACATAAGTCTGATTGTCAGATTTCTTCAGACCTCTGAATTTCTGTCGGTAAGCCTCTGGAACCAACTCATAAGCTGTCAAAATAACCTTTTTGACAACCTCATAATCAGAGGAATCATCTGCAGACAAAGCCGAATAGGCTTGTTGAGCTTACCCTTGAGGACAGTTTGCAACATCAGAGGCCAGCATTCCTTTGGCCACTGACAACTCTTAGCTACCTTCTCGAAGCACTGGAAATACTTATCAACCTCCTTCTCCGAGAATAGAGGCACCAGCTTTACCTCCTGACTAGCCCGAAATTTGTTTTCGGCTTCTATTTTAATTTTTAGTTGCTCCATTTGGAGCCTTTCTTTCCTGTCTAATTTTTTCTAAATCGAAATCTCTCTGTCTCTGTCTCTCTCTTTCTGCTCTTTCCTCTTTCTCTCTCAAATTCTCTTTTTGTTTTTCTTTTTCCTCAATTTCTTTTCTCTTTTTTTCTCTTCTCTTGCTAATTTTTTCTAACTCAAACTGCCTTTCTTTCTCTCTTTCTGCTCTCTCGAACTCTCTTTGTTTTTCTTTTTCCTCCCTTTCTATCTCTAGCATTCTTAATTTAAGTTCCAATTCTACATTTGGATTTTCCACTGGAAACTGTTCCAGATCTCCTGGTGCAAACACATTTTCATAAATGTAATATTCAACAATCTCTCTAGCCAGTCTTGCTTTTCATATGGCTGGTTTTACATCTGTCAGCTCTAACTGTCTGCATATTTCTAGCAGTTCTGTCTTTTTAAAAGACTTCAAAACCTCTACGGTTGGTGATGCCAAGAAATCATCCATTGCTGTTGATCTGCCAATATATATCTAGGAAAATTCAAAAAACAATTTCACAATTTGAAATTATAGATTTTCAATAAATGACTTGCACAATGGTCTATCCCGGACGAGCCCCCAATTTGTTATGGCCCCCAATTTGTTATGGCGTCACGGACAGCAAGGGATGACAGACAAAATTCTTCAACTTCAACAGATTTAATTAAACAAACACTTGGAACTACTCTACAATCTACCCAACTGACCAAGATTGAAATCAAATAAAAAATAAGATATTTACAGTTCCTTTGTACTGGAGATGGGCTGCTATATTGCGATGTCTTGGGACAGGAAAATGCTCCAACACAAATCCACAAAAAGCTTCACAGGTCTTGAAAAGAGTGACAGGTCTGGTCAAATGTATCCTTCCACAATTTCTCCTTGCAATTTCTCCAACTACCACTACTCTCTCAATTTTTCTCCTTATATACTCTTTTCCAGCCCCCTCTGAGGCATGCCCAGGACATGCCCAAACCTAGCTTTAGATTGGGCTTAACAAAAAAAAAAAAAGTCAATACTGCCATCTAGTGGCTTTTTTTTCCCCCATTACAGTAGCATTTCCCATTCATTATGCTGATTTCTATTTGGCATGTTTAAAGAGCTATTCATGAGATATATGTGTAAAGAGTTTTGAGGCAAAAATATAAATTTTACAAAACTAATTGAAGTGCTTGCTTTAGGACAGTGTGATATTTCCAATATGTGTGCATTTAGATTGTGCATGTAAAGTTTTGACATAAAAAGCCATTGTTTAAGAAATTTTATCTCAGCATTGGTTCGAAAAATTGTACGCTGCAACCTCTTCTTGCCTTCAATGGCTCGACTTTGCAATTCACATTCTCAAATAAAACAGCGTGCTGTCATGTAGAGTGTTCTAGATACTGTTTTTTCATGGAAACAGCATCTAGTCCTTTGTGAAACCCCAAACCAAATCACCTTGGGCTTTGAAACTCCTGAAGCCTTGCAAAACAAACATGAAATGCTCATATCCCCTGCCAAAAGGCACTGCCTGTTTACCCAGAGAATACATGAAGAAAGTTTCGTAAAGAAATTCAAAGCGGTTTTCGAGTCATGTTCCAGAAGCCAAATGTGAAGGACGGATGGAAGGACGGACAGACGGACAGCAAGCAAACCTTTATCCCCCTCCCACTTTGTGTGGCGGGGGATAATAATATCCCGAGATGCTTGATAAAATATTCAACTCTGGTAAAGACTTTGAAAAAGTTATATAAACATTGGCATAATGTCAGTTCTTATCCAGTGCTTCAGAATGAATTCAGAGATTTCCCCAAGGAAGTGTATAATTATCCCCCAACTTGAGACAAATCTTGGTAAAATCTCTTACCTATTAAAAACACTACTTTTCTTGATCCTCCATCAGGGAATGATCTTTGTGTCTTATGTACTCAATGCAATTTTACATACGAGTGCACAAAATACAGTCACCCAATTACGAGAAAAAAATAAAAACAAGCATGAAATACTCATATCCCCCGCCAAAAGGCACCACCTCTCTACCCAGAGAACACATGTAGAAAGTTTAGTAAAGAAATTGAAAGTGGTTTTCGAGTTATGCTCCAGAGACCAAATGTGACATACGAATGGACGGATGGACGGACAGCATGTAAACCTTTTTCCCCCTCCCACTTCGTGGCGGGGGATAATAAACCCAGCAGGAACCGAAATACACTGACAGCTAGGGTTGCATGTTGGAGAAAAAAAGAAATTTGATTTGTTCTGCACAATCCTGGAGACATTTTTAAAACTTAAAACTACCTTTACTTTGAATTTCATCACTGATGTTAGTGGCCACAAAAAATGGAATAAAGTCTGAGCATTAAAATAATCAGAAAAGATGGGTTTATGATGTCATCAGCAGCTGAAGTTGAGCTGCTCACTCTTCATCCCTCTTGACTCTAATGCCTCAGAGGCCTTCATGACAGCTTTAGACTCGCCTACAGGAAAGCAGAGCTAATTGTTCATTTGCCCAGCTGCAGCTGATTGCCTTTGGCAGGATTTCATCAGCCATGGAAATGTGCGGAGCTTCATCAACGCAGCCAATGAGTGCTAACCTGACCCAATCCCCCCCCCCCCCCCACCCTTGCATTATTCCACACACATACACTCAAACAAACACACACACACACACACACACACACGGGCACATACACTTACATCATTCCCTAGGTGGACTAAGGCCTTCTAGAACTCTCTCTTCCAAATACATATTTCATATCACTCACACAAACATACGCACACAGACTTGTACAAACTCAAATGCATATGCAAACACATGCAAGTAGTATTTCCCAAGTCGACTAAAACCTGCCCTGATTTTAACATTCAGACACACATTCCATATTGTGCTCATACACATGCAAACACACACACACAAATACACATACAAACGGACAAACACATAAGCAAGTGCACGCACACATACGCATTCATTCACGCAGGCACATGCACGCAGACCCACACACACGCATGCACACACACACACACACACACAAACATAACCTGACAATATTTACTTACGAAGACTTTTTATACCCAATCATATTACTTACCTGTTGCTAAATATTCTAATTAGCTTTGAGATGTTCTACCAGTTGTATTCTTTTAGCATCGTACAACTTTGCCAGTTGTTTCCAGTTTGTTGCCCCTGTGCCAACTTTTCTGCAATATGTTCCTAACATAAAAATTCAATATGAGCAAATTTTTAAAAACAAAACAAAAAAATTAAAAAATAAAATAAATTTCTTAGTTTGAACATTTTCAAACATTTTTTTACTATTTTCAATAAAATATAGGGCATCAGTGATTTTGAAATCATTACATTCTGTTCTTTTTTACATTTAACTCATTCCCTACGGAATACTTTTATATAAAATTGTTGTGTTTGTACGGAATACTTTTCCCGAAAATTACACAATATAAAGTATTGAAGTACAGGTGGCCCATGACTGCGATCGTCAACTGATTTTGTGTTTTCATCGGACTGCGAATGGTCATCTATGCCGCTGGCATTGGCTTACTGTAGGGAATGGTAGAATTCGCCACGCCATTGGCAGCGGCTTGTCGTAGGGAATGAGTTGAGACAGTGTCCCAGCTTTTTTGTAAATGGGGTTGTGGAATGGATATTAGAATAACAAAAGTTTTGTGTTGCAATCCTGTCTCCTGGGAGCTATTGTAACAAGAGGCTCCTCAGAGCCTGTGCTCGGGCCGGGCCTAGGCCTGGGCCAATCGCGAAACCGCGCGCGCATGAGCAGGACAATCGCAACCCCGAAAAAGAAGAACGAAGCCGCGTGTATTCGCGTCTTTGCATTGACTTTGAATGTAATCTGTTGTGCGAAAAAATTTGTTTCGCGTCTGGTGTGAAAGCACCTTAACTCCGAAAGGACACAAACAATTATAAGGACGCGACTGAGCTACGTCACATTCCAGAAAGAAACTTTCTCGCAAATCTCTCCCACGGATAGAGACCGTGAAAGAGCGGAAAGGAAGAGAGCCTAAACTGGTTGCCAACGAAGCAATGGGCAGCCAGAGAGAACTAGAACTACCAAAAACTTACTAGTTCCACAGGCTCAAATTCTAAGACCTTAAATCATGGCCTAAACAAAGAACAGAAAACAGATGAGGCACGCTAATAAGACACTGATGCAAAGTTGAGCAGAACTGAGGGGATGAAATAAGCTCTGTGCAGCTGGTGTCTATCAGTAATCACTACGCCCCTCAGAATCGTCCCCGATTAGCCGATTAGCCACATTAGCACAGGGATGATAGAGCCAACCAAACTGGACCCATGACATGTACTGCTCACAAAAAGTCAGGAATATTCAAATTTGACTAACTGTGGAAAGCACCTGAATTTACCCTGTAGATGTTCGTGAGATTTCTGAGTATGTTTGTGGTTAGCCATTGGCACATTTCAGTACATAACCCATATATCGCGAGGTTTCAAAGTTTGCAGAAACGGCGCCCAAACGCACCTCCAACTGAGGATCCTGCAGGGCAATGTGGGCCTGTCCCCACACTCTGGCTTGGATATGGACTCTCAGGACATGTTGTCTCAGAGCTCCAAGGGTAGGAGGTAACCTGTCACTTTCTGCCATATGCTTGCAAAAGAGATGCTATCGCAGTTCGGAGATGGTCTTGATGTAGATGCATTTGGGGGAGTAGGCTGCACAGACGAAGCTAGCCAGAATGGCCAACATAGTTTCAGTCACCTCTGCCTCTGTTGAAAGCACCTGCAGAGAACTGATTACATCTCTATCTGCTTTCATGTAAACTTGCGGCCAGGTTGCTTTGCCTATACGAGAGAACCTTCCAGTGTTGTCAGCGCCAGTGAACGCATGGAAGGCTGGCAAAGCCTTTGCTCTTTCTGCCCCTATGGCTTTCCATATTGGCTCTATCCCCATGGAAATGGACGTGTTCTTCCGCATGAGGTCATAGTTTGCTATTAATAACACTAAGACATCTGTGTCTGGGGAGAAGAAAACCATCTGTGCACCCGATGGGTTTCGTTGTGATGCCAGGACTGCCTTGTAGATGAATAGTGTGTCTGCTTCTTCATGATTGTTGTCCTGGAAAGGCAAGTCTTCGTTTTTCCTGGTATGCCCTGAAGAAGAGGTGATGACCAGTTTGTTTGATGTACTGATGTACTCTGGAGTCTTTGCTGCAAGATAGTTGGTCAGGTCAGCCTTCGTCTTGTCATGTGAAAGGAACCTGCTCATTGGGATGTGTTTTATGTTTGTGTCATCTCTGACCTGATACTGGATTGGTGCTCTTCCTTGCCTTCTTTTATCCCTAGTAGCACTCTTCAGAGAATCATCCTGGTATGTGTCAAACACAAAGAAGAACCATTCCATCTACCAGGGCTATCTTGCAACTTTGAGCATCTAGTGTGGTGTCCATCCCATCTTCTGGCTGCTGATCTTACTGTGGAGATTCTGCTGTTGCCAACTTGTTGAGGAGGTGGATCAACTTCGATTTGTCCAGGCATGGCAGGATTATACCATCTGGAGCAAAAAGGCCTCTTGGTGTCAGAGTGAATTCGTGGTTCCCAATGGCCTCTTTCTGGTTGATGTCTCTGCTGGACCTGGCCAGGACCATGAGTTTGCCATACAAGTCCTTGGTCTCCTTTAGATCCACAGTCTTGTCTCAGAGTTTTATTGTGGTTTTCTTGTTTGCAGACATGAACATCTTGTTGTTCTCCTTCTTTACTGGTGCCCATAGGCTGACAACTCCATTGATTCGCTCTGACACGTAGTCTTCATACAGCTTTTGACCAGTCACATCTGCATTCAAGATCGTTGGTATATACTCATCAGGGATGTAGGCATGAGTGATCACATTGTGCAGCTTGTCACCTTCAGCAGCAAATGGGTTTCCATGTTTCATTATGGCTGCCTTGATCTTGTCGAAAACATCATACTCATGGCCTAATGCTCATTGGTCATAGCCTAATGACCAATTTGTCTTATGAAATTAGTAAGTATTTACAAGAACTGCAGTAACAAATATCTCAAAACATCTGCAACTTGGAACATTGGATCCTTTGGCATTGAAAATGGTGGTTTAGCTGTCAAAATCAAATTTCTATGTTACTTAGAAGCTGAAATATTGATGAAAACCTTTTTTTACGGCAGCCATTTTGTAAAATCCATGATGGTGGCTAAATAGGACTCAGGGCAAATGGAAAAAAATTGTTTTTCTCATTGCTTATGCTATAAGGTTTCCAAAAATGTATAGTTTTCATACTCTCCACAAAAATCCCACGAAAGTTAAAATCCAAACATATTGAACCTGACTATTTCTCCTGCAAAGGCGAACAACCAAGTGAGGGATAATCTGAATGCTAACAGTAGCTCCCTCAGTCCTTCCCAGCGTTCTACATCAGAAACGAAGACCTGCGATCAGCGGACCAGGAAATCATTCATTCCAAAAAGCTACCGAGGTAGCTTCTCACACTCTGATGCTAGTAGCAGCTGGAGAGAGGATAGGTTAAGTAGCAATGCATATTCCAATGATGCCTCACCATAAAGTACCATACATGCCAACTCTCTACCGCTTTTGGGGCATTTTTTTCAGAATGAAACGCCCCAGAGGCGGTGTTAGACCCGAAAATTATTGGCTATTATCCCACCCTTTATTGACAACAATTTGTCCTGGCCAATTCTAGATGGTTTTCCTTCATTCACACGTTTTCCAATTCAAGAATAATCAAGTGGCAATTGAAGACACAGCTTCTCTCCCCCATGCGATCTAAAAGCGACAAAATAATGGGCTACATTTAGTACAGAAAAATAATTTAATTATAATTAGGTCTATGCACCGGGACTCGGCGACGGCATTTCAGAACTCTTCAGCGAATTAAGGTAATTTCGGCGACAAGTACGTACACCTGTTTTTGCAGCACAGTCACGCAACTCGCTGTAAAAAATAGACAGCTGTCTGATTGAAAAATGTAATCGGACGAAACCACGTACTAGTCACCAAAATTACCTTCATTTGCTGAAGAGTTCTGAAATGCCATTGCCGAGTGCCAGTGCAAAGACCTAATTACAATTAAATTATTTTTCTGTACTGAATGCAGCCCATTATTTCGTTGCTTTTTGATCGCATTGGGCAGAGAAGCCGTGTCATCAATTGCCACTTGATTATTAACACATTTTCCATTTCAAGAATAAAGGAAAACCATCTAGAATTAGCCAGGACTAATTGTTAATAAAGGGAGGGATATTAGCCCAGGTCTAACGCCGCCGCTGTAAATGCCCCGAAAGCGGTAGAGTTGGCATGTATGAAGTACACAGGTAAAAGGGGGGTGCCCCAGCTACTTGCATTGGTTCTGGTTTTGAATAAGAGGAAGGGGATGTCCATGCTAAAGTCTTTGAAAATTGTATTCTCTTAGAGACATGTGAAGCCTTAGTATCAATCTTTTCTTTTTCACGTTCTCATAACCTGTTATCAATGCAAATGGCCGTTTGAACCACTGCATTAAGAGTTTTAGGAACCTCAATTATAGAAAAAGCATCTTTAACAGGTTCTGATAGAGACAAATAAAAATGGTTATCAAGGGAGTATCTGCCCATCCTGTCACATTCGTGACTGCTCTAAACGAAATGAAATAATTGGCAACGCTCCTTTTCCCTTGATTTAAATTAACCAACCGAGCAGCTGCTTCCTGATTAGTGGCATTGTGATCAAATACAGAGAGCAATTCACTTCTCAATTTGTCAAAAGAACGGACAATCCCAGAATTTTTTTCAGTAGTGCCACCCACTTTAGAGCTCGCCCATCGAGCAGAGCAATTATGAACCCAATACGGCTTGCCTCTGCGGTAAACTGGGACGGAAAGGTGTTTAAGTAATTCTGACATTGTGCCAGGAAGTTTCTACATTTACCCGGCTGACCAAAGTAACAAGCCAGCAAAGCCAATTTCAGTTCATAACCAGCCTCAGCTGCCGCCGACTCAGAGTGCATGGGGGCGGGCGCTGGACGTGCAGAAAGACCACACATAGCCAATTCATCAGCAAGCAGTTTTACCTGATTGAATAAAGCCAATTGATTGCTTTCTTGGTCCGTCAAACGTCTAATAAGTTTGTCTTGTGTTCTCCTAAATGCTTCGAAAATTTCACTGTTCGTTTCCATGACTGGATCAAAGTCGCTGACACTCTGATTTTGGCTTCAGTGTAGTGTGATGGTTTGGAGTATTGGATCCTGCTTGGGAAACACTTGTATTGATTGGGAGTCAACAATGCAACAATGATCAGCCTAATAGTAATGACGTACAAGAAGACATTACCACTAAAGCCTAAGATACGTATATGGTGAACTAGAAGGAATCAACCCCTAACAAAAGAAGAGAATCACTCCTACAGATAACTGATCCAAAGAAATAAAAGATAGCAACAGAGGCTGCAGGAGAGACAAAACAAGGACGCGACCAAGCTACGGTGCGATCCACATAGAAACTTTATGTAAATACGCGAAGTCGCACAGACTCCGCAATTTCCAAACCAAAGGAAAAAACCAATAATGAAAGGCAGCCTCCCTCTAATTCCTCCCACGGATAGAGCCCGTGATGGAAGAGGAACGCGAAAGAGCACAAACCGACAGCCAAACAAACCAAAAAGAAAACCAGGTGAACTAGAACTGCCAAAACCTTCTAGTTCACAGGAGAAAATACTAAGACCTCAATTCGTAATCTAAACTGAATTTAGAAAATAGATTCTCACTTCAGCCGTACAAGCCAGACACTGAAGCGCCGTCCGGCAGAACTGAGTGGATTAAATAAGTTCTGTGCAGCTGGTGCCAATCAGCAATCACCACACCCCTCAGAAAAGTCTCCAATTAGCCGATTAGCCACAATAGCACTGGGACAATTGAACCAACCAAACTGGACCCATGACACCAGGTCAATACTTTTAAATGTACACAGTCCTGTACAAGCTTATACTTTTAAGGGGACCACCCCTCTACAAGCCAGGTGAGATGCACCTCGTCAGCAACCTCTGTCCGAAGGGCTTAACCACTTTAATTTTGCCCAATTAGGCTGAATTTAAAATTGACCTTAAAAAAAAATCCTTGAGCTGAGCATCCATTGGATCCCCAAGTGGCTGGGTCATGACTGCTGGCGCGTTGCTCACCACCCAAGCTAACCTCACTAACACCTATGATCTTAACCACCAACCTTGAGGTTGCATTGTCTGCAATTGCCATAACATGAAGTAATGTCAACCAGTTAGTGTTGTTGATAATGGCCTGGATGTTTGTGTTAGTCTGTTGTAAACTGCCTGCATGTTCATCAGTCACATGATCTTCTTGGATATTGTCAGACTTTGATGAAGTCATTTGTGACATGCACAGGAAGTGGACTTTAATGGCTCCCATACTGCAACCTGGCAAAGGTCCTTCAGACCTGTGGGCCCTTTTAACAGTTACTTTGCTCTCAAGAACACTGGTTTGAGCCGCATCCTGAGACCAAAAAGGGGGGATATGTAAGGCCCACAGAACTACATTTCTCATGCAGTCAACAGGAAATGGAAACAGCGTCTACGGCACCATCCCCTAGCTGACCTGCATGTTACGTTTCCCAATTGAATGAGCCCAAAAACAATAAAACAGGCAACAAAACCTTTAAAACTAGGGACCCCACCTAGTTCACTCTCTCTTGGCACAGTTCACACTAAGCAGGTCACCCTCTCTTGGCTCTATCCCCACCGGGAGGCCACAGTCTCTCTTGGCCTGCTCTCTTCAAACGCAAGGATAGCACTTGTATTGGAATTCGCGCATCCTGCGCAATTTCATTCGGCCTACTTCCTGAATGCTCACAACTCTGTTTAAGTTCAGGACTGCAAATCTCATTTAACTAGCCTATGCCCGGTGCTACTGCTAGTTGCTCACAGAACAACTGCGTAAAATAACTTTTCCGATTCAACGACGACATTGCTCTCAGCGACCGACACAGTAGAGCATCATCGCAACGCTAAGTGGACACAGGACTCGGATCTGCGCACTCCGCAGGACATCCACGCCAGAACTGCATTGTTCAATGAACCCGGAGAGGAATCCCAAGCTATGAACTTCAGTAAGAATAACTGAACATTCCAAACAGTAATGCACTTTAGCGGTTTCAACTTAAATTGTATCGCAGTTTGTCTATTACTGATGCAATTGTATAATCGCATTGTGTCAGTTTTTATATTTTATGAAGTTGAATAGCCAATGATTGTTTATCTTTACATGCATGTAATTTTTCTCCCATTGACTAACCTTCTGACACTGCAATAAACTAACATGCATGCCGTAGTATGGATGATAACTCAATTAGTAATACGAATTACAGATGAGCTGGAACTACCTTCTCCTCTCAACAATTCGTTGAAGCTAAATTGAGTTATTAAGCTGCACATTGGCCCGCATATACATTGAGAAATTAAATGTGGCCTCGCACGCTTCAAGACTTTGTCCTAAGACGAGGGAACTTGTGCCCATGAGCACACATGCGTATCTGCCACGGGCGCAGACAAGCACCTGCCCACTCTCAAAAGCGCGCACACGCCCACAGGCAGACGTATGCCTGCACGCACGCCTGCACACACATGCACACTAACTCGCATGGACACATACCATTGTTACTCTATCTAGTTCGTATATTGTCCTTCTGTAGATTACCCCATGTACGGTCTGTGTTTGTTTGTTTAATAACTTACATATATTAAACCTGGTGTCTGTTTTGGTGCTGTGAAACGTCACAGTCAATATAGCCTATGAAGAACTCCAAAAATCCTTCAGATTATTAATGATATCTTTGATTTAATTATTGTTTTCTTTAATTATTAATATTGGTTATTTTAATTATTAATTGAAATTCCATATTTTGGTTATATTAGTAATTTTATGAAACTGATAACTAACTTTGCAGATTTCCTGCTGAATCAAATGGTTATCCCTTCGTCAGGGTTCATTCATAAAACCAGAGTTCATTCATTCACACCATTTTATGTTAAGATTCTCACGATTGTGGGCGTATCCAGTCCACTCCCAATTCCATCATAACTCCATATGGCAATCAGGGAAATTCCCTTGTTCATGCCTCTACAAAACACAGCATTGTTTCACTAGAGGTCCTAATAGCAATTCTTTTGTGAATGATAAGAAATAAATACATCAATATACAAACATTAAACATTACAGTATTTTTGGCCTACACAGAAATACATCCAGTTCTACTACAAATAACATCTCAAATCAAAAAACCCACAATTAACATTGACCCAATCGTGAGAATCTTAACATAAAATGGCGTGAATGAATGAACTCTGGTTTTATGAATGAACCCTGACGAAGGCTTTACCGCCGAAACGTTGGTGAAATTATAAAATAAAAACTTTGTGCATATTAAGTTCTGAGTGTGCCACGACACCTTCTTTTTGATTTGAATTCACATAGTCGGTGAGCACCTCATAAGGTGTGCGTTTACAAGTTAGTTGTCAAATGGTTATCCTGCCAGTGGCAAAGCCAGAACTGAGAATTGGGTGCAAAAAACATCCGTTTAAAACAATTCTTAGTCCTGACCTGTTCTCAGTCATTTTCATAATTAACAAAAGGTTCACTCCAAGAGCACTCCACACTTAACAGGTGCTGCTTGTTCTCCCCAATTAGGTAAGACGACAATCATTCATCTGGACGCGTATTTGCTGTATTTAAATCAACGTTGTTCAAAATTGCATACTGTTATGACTTGAAAATCACAACAGAGAAAACCAGCAATGACAATTTGAACAAATTATTCTTCACTGATTGAAAAAAAAAACTTCTACAAATAATCCACTGTTTAACTTTATAATAAAACTCTAATGCCACTATGTAACTCTGTTGCCAAAACAAAAACTCTGCCTCTACTGACCAAAATCACAGCATTTATATAGACTAGCAACATTCTGGAAAGATCTACAGGACTCCTGGGTGATCCAGCACCCTCCAGGCAAGAAGATGCCAGAAGCTACTAGACAGCACTAGTCTATTTCATCACAAAGAAGTGGTATTGCATCAAATCATGTTTTTCTGCAGACATACCACCAGAGGGTGCTAAATCATGAACAAAATAAACAAATAGCTGACCAGTAAGGCAGCACAAATAGTACAAATAGTATGTAACAAATCTCCATTTACAAATGATATACAGTGCTTTATATAAAATACTCATACATAACAATACCTGTTGACTCTCAAGCAAATAGCTTTAGCCGCATGCTTTTTATAGCCTATTTAACTGCAGAGTGCCACTTTTTTTTTTAATCAGCCCACGCAATACCGAAAGTGAAAGGCAATATTTCATTGGAACGCGGACCAGTTCAATCAACGCAAAGCACTGGCCTATTAATAAGCAAATTATTTTTCTGTACTGAATTTTGCCCATGATTTCATCGCTGTTAGATCGCATATGGAGAGAAACCGTGTCTTCAGTTGCCAATTACGATAATTGGAAAATGCGTCAACAGGAAAATGATTGAGAACTTGCCAGGACTAAAAGGGACGTGTCTGTGCCCCCCAATTCCCTGTTCTAGACCCGCCACTGTATCACGCGAGAAGGATTGTTGAAACAAAACGTCTGTATTATCCATCCTCGCTATTTTACGTATCGTAATGGCACATTCCATTTCATATTTTTGTGCCGCATGGGAGGAATCTTAATAATTGTATTAAAGTTTTAATAGATAATTAACAACTAATTTTATTAGTTATTAATTACAGTTGATAGCCATTTTGATGCCTTTTTAAGCTGTTGCACCTACACTTGGTACAACTGGGTGCGGAACCTCAGGAGCAGTGGCAGAGAATTCCTCAAGCTGACATTGGTTGGCTCATTCGGAACGCACGGCATCGGTGGGATGCTTGTTTGGAACGTAATGGCGGACCAACTCATTACTGTACACCAGGGCTATTCAACATGTCCAAAAAGGGCCAGTGTGGGTGCGGGCTTTCATTCCAACCAAGCACTTACACACCTGATGCTATTAATCAAGCTCTTTAGCAAAGACTTTTTGGGTTGATTAGTGGTCTCAGGTGTGTAAGTGCTTGGTTGGAATGAAAGCATGCACCCACACCAGCCCTTTCTGGACATGTTGAATAGCTTTGCAGTACACTATGTGACTTTTGGGGTACCATCCCATGTGAAATTTTATGCCTCCAGAAAAAATTCTGAATAAAGAGAAGAAAAAATGTCACAGAATTCATCTTAAATTGCTCGCTAATTAAAAAACATAGATTTGAAATTCGAAATAAATATGTTTTCAGTTTTTTTTCTTTGCTTTTCAGTATCCTGCACTGCACTTTTTGTGTGCAGTATACATTAATTTTCAAAAAATATTTAGAGTTAAAAAATGCATTGAAAGCGTATTCTGAAAAAGAAGTGTGGCTCATGTAGCATGAATATGAGAATAATATGCATTTTGTGCTGCATCCCTGTGTCAAGTTTCCTGGTAGTTAGGGGAGACCGGGGCTTGTTGTCACACTTTTTACACTCTTATATATTTCTTGGAATCAATACATCATATATAAAAAAATTGTGTACCAGATGAAAGACCAAAGTCTCAGGTATATATTTTGTATTCATGTCATTTTCATATCTTGTGTCAGTGCAGAGTTATAAGCAATCAAATCAAGATTGTGACAATGTGACAAGTTGCCCCACCAACGGGTAAGTTGTCACACTATATGGGGTAAGATGTCACACCGGATTTTGCAACTAATGAAACAAGGACAAAATTATTGTTGTTGTTTTTTTTTTTACTTGAAAGTGAATAAATCTTAACATAAAATATTATGCAACATGCATTATGAAACTTTATGAAACTTAAACTAGTCCTGGAAGATCTATTAAAAAAAACTCAAAACCTGACCTCACTAGTCAGTCGTGGAACATCCAGTCAGAAAATCTCAAACAAAATTTGACCTCACTAGTCAGACTCCTCATCTGAGTCGCAGTTCTGGCATACGTAGATTGATTTGCCAGGGGTGCATTCTTCATGGGCCCATCCTTTGCATATTATGCACTGCACCCAGGTTTCTCCTGGGCAGCTGTTTCCAAATGGCTCTACATAGACCAGGCACAGGGACTCATCTTCTTCTGATGAGGAGTCATCTGGAGTTTTTCTTTTTGTACCTGCCCTCTGTTTCTTCCCTGTGCTTTGCTTCTTTGGTATTTTGGATTTGGTTGTCTTGCCTTTCTTTTTGAATAGCCTTTTTTTCCCTTGTGCCTGCCTTTCAGCTTCAAGGTACTCCTTCACAGGTGTGTCGGTGAGAATAGCAGTTTTTCTTTCTTTCTCTGCTGGTTAACTTGTTTTCTTCACATGTGACAACTTACCCCCAAATGACTGAGACAAGTTGCCCCAAACTACCATGTTTGCTTATGCTAGCTCTGGCTGAAAGTTAGCTTAAAACAGAACAATGACTGAGGTATGACAGGATGCCTTAATATCTTCTCTAACAAGTCCACATGTATCACTGCTTGGATTTTTATCTGAAAGAAGCTTATTTGAAAATATATAAAGTTAATATTTTTTACTTTGGGTTGTGGAAAATGGTTAATTGGTGCTAATCTCAACTTAGTTGTTCTCTTCTCACACAGGACATGAGACCTGACCATGTAAAGGAAGAAAACTAGTATTCCACTTTTAGTTGCGCCCTCTAGTGGAGAAGATAATTGCGGTGTGACAACTTACCCGTGTGACAACAAGCCCCGGTCTCCCCTACTGCAAAAAAGTTATGCATTAATATTCATTCAGTATTTTTAAAATGCAACAGAAGCATGTTGAAAAAAATTAGAAGTGAACCTCTTGTAGAATGAATAATAGAATTATTTTGGTTTTGCGCTGCATTCCTGTATCAAGTTTTCTGGAAGATTTTTTTTTTTAAAAAAAAGTAATTCTTTTTTCAGTCATATTAACATATTTCATATAAACATACTACATTTCAAATAATATTTATTAAAATGCCACTGATCATGTTCAGACTGGAAGAAGAGGTATGCCTTTTTAAGAATGAAAATTAGAATAATTTGGATTTTGTTTTACGCCTCCACGTGAAGCTGCCTTGTAGCTATTGAGAAAAAAAAATCCATTCACGTTAGTCAATTAAATTTTTATTCAATATTTTTTTAAATTGCAATAAAGTAAAGACAAAGTGAAAATAAAAGGAGAAGAGCCTCATAAAGAATTAATTTTAAAATTATTTGGGTTTTGTTTTGAGTCCCAGGGTCAGGTTTGTTATTAGCTATTGAAAAAATATTGTTTTTCACTCATTTTATGTATTAATTTACCTTTTATATTTAATAAAAAACTATAAAAGTATATGTTGATGAGAAGAAAGTGGCGTGCCTCATTAAGAGTATGTTTTGGAATAATTTAGTATTTAGCCTATGGTGTATCCATGGCTAAAGGTTCCGAGTTGGTATTGGAAAAAATATTGCTTTTGCATTCATATTTAGCTATTCATTTCAATTAAATATTTTCAAAAACACTGCAAAGCACTTTCTGACAACACATGTAGATATCTCCCATGCAGAATGAATATTAGAATTATTTAGGTTTTGCTTTGATTCCCTGCGTCAAGTGTTCTGGTAGCTATTAAAAAATATATTATTTTACACTTTATCATGATCACTAATCACAAGCATCACATATCTTAAATTGAAAACGTTACATTTTTCCTTTAAGTAAATAATATATGAATATATTTTTTATTCAACATTTATAAGTATTATTATTAATTCCGTCAGTAGGTCATGTATGGTGGAAACAATTGGCATAAGTATACATTTCTACGAATACTTATGGAATTTACTGACGGTTCCAAACTGCTGCAGCCAAGGCTTAATTGTTCATTGATATCCCACCGTCGGAGCGCTGACTCTGGGTAAAATCGCGAAATTATGCCAAAGAGTGCACCGCCAATGTCCGTCGAAAATTCAACATACAGTGCCGTGAAAAAGTATTTGCCCCCTTCCTGATTTCTTATGTTTTTGCATATTTGTCACACTTAAATGTTTCAGATCATCAAACAAATTTTAATATGAAACAAAGATGACCTGAGTAAATAGAAAATGCTGTTTTTAAATGATGATTTCATTTATCAAGGGGAAAAAGCCATCCAAACCTACCTGGCCCTATGTGAAAAAGTAATTGCCCTTTCTTGTTAAATCATGAATTAACTGTGATTAACCACATTTTTTGAGCTCAATTTCACTCGCCACACCCAGGCTGGATTACTGCCAGACCTGTTGAATCAAGCAATTACTTCAATAAAACCTGTCTGACGAAGTAGGGTAAAAGATCTCAAAAAGCAACATGTCATGCCGCGAAGTAAAGAAATTCAAGAACAGATGAGAAACAAAGAAATTGACATCTATCAGTCTGAAAGGGTTGCAAAGCCATTTCTAAGGCTTTGGGACTCCGGCGAATCACGGTGAGAGCCATTATCCACAGAAGGAGAAAACTTGGAACAGTGGTGAACCTCCCCAGGAGTGGCCGGCTTACCAAAATTACTCCAAGAGCGCATCAACTACTCATCCAGGAGGTCAAAAAAACCCAAAACAACATCTGAAGAACTGCAGGCCTGACTTGCCTCAGTTAAAGTCAGTCTTCATGATTCAACAATAAGACAGAGACTGGACAATAAATGGCATCCATGGGAGAGTTCCAAGGCGAAAACCACTGCTGACCAAAAAGAACACGAAGGCTCGTCTCATATTTGCCAAAATACATCTTGATGATCCCCAAGACTTGTAGGAAAATATTCTGTGGACTGACGAGACATAAGTTGAACTTTTTGGAAGGTGTGTGTCCCATTACATCAGGCGTAAAACTAACACAGCATTTCATAAAAAGAACATCATACCAAAAGTCAAACATGGTGGTGGTAGTGTGATGGTTTGGAGCTGCTTTGCTGCTTCAGGACCTGGACGACTTGTCATAATTGATGGAACTATGAATTCTGCTTTCTATCGGAAAATCCTGAAGGAGAATGTCCAACCCTCAGATTATGATCTCGAGCTCAAGCGCACTTGGGTTATGCAGCAGGACAATGATCTGAAACACACCATCAAGTCCACCTCTGAATGGCTGAAAAAAAACAAAATGAAGATTTAGGAGTAACCTTGTCAAAGTCCGGGCTTAAATCCTATTGAGATGCAGTGGCATGACCTTAAACAGGCCGTTCATGCTCAAAACCCTTCCAATGTGGCTGAATTAAAATAATTCTGCAAAGAAGAGTGGGCTAAAATTCTTCCACAGTGATGTGAAAGACTCATTGCCAGTTATTGCAAACATTTGATTGCAGTTGTTGTCGCCGAGGGTGGCACAACCAGTTATTAGGATTTAGGGGGCAATTACTTTTTCAAATAGGGCCAGGTAGGTTTAGATAGATTTTTACCCTGAATAAATGAACTCATCATTTAAAAACTGCATTTTGTATTTACTCGGGTTGTCTTTGTCTAATATTAAAATTCGTTTGATGATCTGAAACATTTAAGCGTGACAAATATGCAAAAAAAAAAAAGAAAAAAATCAGGAAGGGGGCAAAAACTTTTTCACAGCACTGTAAAGCTCACCTCACCGCAATGTAATAACTGTTAACATCGCGAAGCTTATCGTTCTGGGTTCGAAAAAACTGAGCCCACCCCTGAGGAGCCGTTACTTTTCATTCACATGGGCTCCTTGCGCAACAATTCCTAAACCAAATTGTGTGATTGAGCTCATGCTGGGTGCTTTCCTGAAAACTTCAGTACACCTGACGCAAAAATTTCTCAAGATGAAATTATTTTTCCAGAAATCCTGAGAGACCACGATTGTGTTACAAGTTTATTGTGAGGGACTGTTCACCCGGTTGTTCTAACCCTTCATTTAGACAGCCTCTCCATGTCTCTACCTTGCAGTCGCCCCTGAGTCCTCTCCGTGTCTCTCACAGTGAGAGACTCACTCGCGGTTTTTTTTTTTTTTTGACTTCTTGACAGCAGTGTCGCATTAACTCCATACTCGTGCCTCAGCATCGCTTCATTCCACAAGCATGCACTCAAACCGGCGGCGAGGTGCATGAAACCGACTGAAGGCTGCGGACTCTCGCCTACCAAACGGAGGGAACAATTGGGAGAACCGCCCCGAATCATCTAGAACAGGTAACTAAACTGGGAAAAACTACAGCGCAAATACTCAGATTGTTCATTTTTGCCACAATGTGACAATGAAGATCTATAAAATGACATAATTCTGGAAACAGTGCGGCTAACAAATGACATCTTTTGTGTAGCGGAATGGAGCACCGCGGCTGACAGATAAAACATGACGTTTGCAAGTTTGCGGAGTCCTTTTTTTTTTTTTTTTTTTTAATGTTCCCTCGATTCCATAAGAATTAATTCCATAATACATTAATTAATTCGTTGGTTCTCGTTTGCATTTAGTTGAGAGCACCGCGAAAAAACTGTTCGAAGTGTCACCTTTACTTCTGGAGCATTATGATTTTTGGAAATATTCGCAAATTGTGAATGTGATGCCTGCAACAGTTTCGAAAAACTAGGATGGCTTTGTTGTTCATCGGGCCAAAAATTGGGCCCGTTGTTCAGCATTTCTGGGAAAAGCTTTTCAGAGATTCATTGGTGTATGAATACAGCATATTAAAGTACAACCCCAATTCCGAAATAGTTGGGACGAAGTGTAAATTGTGAATAAAATCAAAGTGCAATGACTTTCAGATCACATGAGCCAATATGTTATTTAAAATAGAACATAGTTAACATTTCAAATGTTGAAACTGAGACATTTTACATTTTTATTCACAAAATGAGCTTGTTTCAAATTTTCTGGCTGCAACAGGTCTCAAAAAAAGTTGGGACACAGGCGAAAAAGGGCTGAAAAAGCAATTAATATAGAAGCGAATCAGCTGAAAGAACATTTAACAAGTAATTAAGTTAACTGGCATCAGGAGTGTAACATGATTGGCTATAAAAGGGATGTCTAAGAGAGGCTGAGTCTCTCAGAAGTAAAGATGGCCAGAGGCTCTCCAACCTGTGAAGGCTTGTGTAAAAAAATTGTGGAATACTTTAAAAACAATGTTCCTCATCGTCAAATTGCAAAGGCTTTGAAGGTCTCATCATTGACAGTGCATAAGATCATCAAAAGATTCAGAGAAACTGGAAAAATCTCTGTGCGTAAGGGACAAGGCCGAAGACCCTTACTGGATGCCCGTGATCTTCTGGCCCTCAGACGCCACTGCATCACTCACGGGCATGATTCTGTCATTGACATTACTGAATGGGCCCAGGAATACTTGAAGAAACCACTGTCTGTAAACAAAGTCCGCCGTGCCATCCACAGATGCTACCTAAAACTCTATCATGCAAAAAAGAAGCCATTGTTGAGCATGATCCAGAAGCGCCGCCATGTTCTGTGGGCCAAGGCTCATTTAAAATGGACTGTAGCAAAGTGGCAAAGTGTCCTGTGGTCAGACGAGTCCAAATTTGACATTCTTTTCGGAAATCATGGGCGTTGTGTCCTCTAGACCAAAGAGGAGAAAGACCACCCCTCCTGTTATCAGCATTCAGTTCAAAAGCCAGCATCTCTGATGGTATGGGGATGCATTAGTGCATATGGTGTGGGACACTTGCATGTTTTTAAAAAACACCATGAATTCTGAAAGGTACATAAAGGTTTTAGAGCAACATATGCTCCCCTCCAGACGACATATATTCCAGGGAAGGCCTTGTGTATTTCAGCAGGACAATGCAAAACCACATACTGCAGCTATTACAACAGCATGGCTTCATAGTAGAAGAGTCCGTGCGCTGAACTGGCCTGCCTGCAGTCCTGATCTTTCACCGATTGAGAACATTTGGCGCATAATTAAACGAAAAGTCCATCAAAGGAGACCCAAAACTCTCCAGCAGATGGAAGCCTGTACTAAACAAGAGTGGGATCAAATTCCAATGGCTAAACTCAAGAAACTTGTCTCCTCAATGACCAGACGCCTCCACTCTGTGTAAAAAAGAAGAGGGGATGGCATGGTAAACAGGCCCATGTCCCAACTTTTTTGAGACCTGTAGGAGCCATCAAATTTGAAATGAGCTCATTTTGTGGATAATGTTGTAAGATTTCTCAGTTTCAACATTTGCTATGTCATCTCTGTTCTATTGTGAATAAAATACTGGCTGGTGTGATTTGAAAGTCATTGCATTTTGATTTTATTCACAATTTACACTTTGTCCCAACTATTTCGGAATTGGGGTTGTATATGAAGTGAATAGTATTTAAAGTTTTTATCAATTTCACGTGCGATACCGCACCGTATGGAAACTGATTATGACTCCGGACTTCTCATTTTCTTTTCTCAAGCAATGCATGTGTTTCATGATTGTTTAAATGAAATTGGATCATTTGAAATGTCTTCAAGAAATTCCATTGCTTTCAACCCCAAACTGGTAAACCTGCATGCACAAGGACTTCAGCTCTGCACGAGAATCTCTTACATACACGTTGATTGAATAATTGCCGAATGCAGAAGGGGAACGTAAATATGCCACTAAAACTCACGCTGAATGCGTGAGAGTTGAGAGGTATGCGTTTTTCATGAAAACTGGCCACACCTGAAAAAATGTTGTGAGTTTTTGGAGTTTCTGAAATGGTAATTTACATGAATGATTGAAAACAGGTCATGACCAGTCATTATTTTTAAGGCATGGGCTTGAGCTTCCCCTATTTCCAGTTCACCAGCGCCTCTGAGTGTTAGTGGATGAAAACCTGCTGGCAGAGGTATATGCTCTCTGAGTGCACTTAAGTTAAGGAACCTAGTTCCAGTATTTTTGAGTGCTGTTAAAATCTAAGACTGTTAATGAACAAAGTAACTCCATGCTAGATATGGCACTTTGTTTCACACAGAAAAAGAAAGTTAGAAACGGGAGGGCTGCTGAGACATTATCTTTTCTGGTGACTACCCCATCCCCCAGGGGATTTAACAGTTTGTGCACGCGGGAGATTGTGCTCTTTCTTCTGTCCTCTTGCTTCTATTCACTTTCTTCGCTAGTTTTGAACCAGTCAGTGCAATCAACAGAACTATTATTCACCAGCCCTGGACTTAGGCTCTATTTCCCAAGAACCGAACTGACATGAACCAAATTGGAATTACTGAAATTTATAATTGTGGCGCTGTGCAAGTACTCATAAACATCTTGGTTTGTGTTAGTGTCTGTAAAAAAAAAAAAAAAAAAAAAGACTTTGGTACTAAACTGTTCCTGGGGTGCTTTTCTAGGTGCAGCTGAAGTCCCTGAAGAACCGTGGAACCCTGCAGACAGTTTCGACTTTGGAAGTCTCACCATAGTCAGAAGTTCAGAACGGGTCACTTGTGAAGGTGTGTTTTTGCACTCCATGAGCAGAGCAGAGAGTTAAATGGCCATTGGGCATGCCTATTGGGAACATACTCTGCGATTATATTTACTGCAGGCTGTTATCTTCATACACTGCACACGAAGAGTGGGGCAATGAGCACAGGTCAGAGAGAAAATCAAATTTTGTGCCCCTGGTGACTGCCGAGAAGGAAGCCATTTCATGCGCTTAAGAGAAATTTATTCTCATACTGACTGTGGAATCATTCTTTCAATGCAAATTCATTTTTATTAATTCATATAAATTCATTAAAATAACTGAAAAGACACTTGAAGAATGCAGAGCTATCTTCTAAATTGGCTCTATTTTGCTAATAATGCTTCTTAATCTTTTGAGATGTATGGCATTTATTCTACCGAGGAGATATGTCTCCATGTGAACAAAAGTGATGCATAATTTGTGTATCCGCCCTGTGAATCGGATCTGATAAAAAATGTATTCGGTTTTATGTTTGTCCGTGCCATCTCCTTTCATCGAGCTTCATGAAAATCGGGCCCGTAGTTTTTCCTTTATGCAGTTGACAGAGAAATGGACAAAAAGACAGACAGCAATTCACAAGCAAACCATTTAATTTCTCAGTATCAATCCCAGGGCCAGTTTTGGGACACAAGAGTGGCTAATTTCAAAGGGAAGTAGCATTTTGAATGGAACTTCTTCATAACAAAGCCATTTGTCCTCCAGAACCAAGCTGAATCTGTGTGTGAGAAATGAGCCCTTAGTGCTGCTGAATTTACGTATGAGAAACAAGCCCTTTATGGCAAGCCGTTTTAATATTTTAATCATCAGCTGACTAGTAGAAATTTAGTTTTCACTAACAGTAGTGAAAATTACATTCTGACGAGTTAAAATGTTCATTTACAATATCTCTTAAATAATTTTGGCATGTAACAAATATACTCAGAGGCAATGAAAACGCAACACCAGCTTGGATTCAAATAATTTTGTGACTCAAATTTATTTTCTTATTTTAACAATTCAAATATGTTGGGTGGGTTGACTTTGATGAATTAAATGTGTTAATGGGCCAATTTGGACAATAATAAACAGATGCATTAAACTTAACGAGCACAAGTTGAAAATGAAAAATCACAACAAGACTGAACGGAACACGCATTTAAAAATGAACTTAAAAGAACAGTCAGTATCGGGTGTGACCCCCACGAACATCCACACAGGCAGTACAACGTCTCCTCATGGACCTGACTAAGCGTCTTAGGTTGTCTTGGGGAAGTTGTCGCCACTCTGACTGTAGTGCATTCTGGAGTTGCTGCCTGGTTCGAGGTCTGGGTACTCTTGATGAAAGAGTTGGTCCCCAAAAGGACGATGCTGGACACACCCAAAACGTACTGATGCTGGACGTACTACACCCAAAACGGTGAGCCACCTGCGGGCACTTACTCCCGCCTCTAGCATACCCAGGGCCCTGTTCCGTTGTTCAGTCGACAGACGTGGCATTATGACACTTAAAAATGTTTTTTGTGTGGCTTTTATCATGCCTTTATATAGGAAGACAACCCCTCCTTCATTTCAACCACTGTACTTCCCCATAACTCCTAATCCCATATGTTAAATGATGATCATTCAATATGGATTGATGAGAGTCCAAATAGTAGTAAAAAATCTCACACTGTTGAGTTAAATGATGATCATTCATGTCTATCAAGTAAAAATGTTATTTGTTACACATTTAACTACTTAAGGTCAGAGGTCCCCTGGTCAATGGTCACTTAAGAACTTTTTCAAATTTGACAAAAACTCTGTGAGGTCCATAGTTTTTGGGGTAGGAAAAATAAACCAAAATTAATTTTCAAAGTATTTCTTTATTTGATGACATCTGGTCATGTTTCATTTTGCCTTTCAAGAATGGCCCTATATTTTAAGAACTCAAATTACATGGTCCTGAGAAAAATAAACCAAAATTTAGAATTTGCGACTGGTCAAAACTGATTAGCAGACATCTTTAATGTATAGATATCATTCTTTCCTTTTTGACAAGAATTAGTATTGCTGATAGCAAAATTAAATTTCCACATGTTGAAAAGGATTGCAATTTGTGAAAATGTACTACTGATCTGTCACACATTTCAAAACCACAGGCTATGCCTACCTTGTACATGTCCAACAAGTGCAAATGCCTTGTGGATAAACAAATTTATAGCTGTAATGAAAATATACTGTTACCCATTATGAAATGGATGATGGACAGTGATTAGACATAACTTTCTTCCCCTGCCTAACACTGCTAATCAGAGCAAAGCTAAACTTTTTAACTTGCATCACATTAGAGGCTAGTGGAAGGGTTAGGGGTTAAGGTTTAGCTTAGGGTTAGAGAAATCAGTGATGACTGGTGAAAACCAATGCTGTTTACAAGAGATCAGATGACATGATGTCAGTTTAGCAGATGGAATTAATTGACTACCAAGTTCATCATGGCAAAGCAAGTGATTATAAATAATTAAACGGAAATGTTTTCCTATTAGCCCATTGCATGATGACATACGTGCTTGGCATTATGGGATGAAAGGGGTCTCACTGTGTCACTTTGCTCATTATCCTATATCGTGTAGCAGAAGAGCTGATAAAAGTTTAGTTGAATCTGTGAAGTTGTATCATACTAAATTAATTTGCAAAAATGCACCACATTGCAGGGTTTGAAACAATCCAAAAGGACTGCATGTTGCTTTCGTTGGTTAGCTTGCTAAACAAGCTAGCCAGCAAATTAAATTAATTTACGATGATATCAAAGCCTTATAAAGGCTCGATTTCACCAGTAGTTATGCTAGTGATTTTTGTTTTGTGCTTTTGGCTCTGTTGAAGTGTAGCGCACCAACAGCACTTGCACATACCTTCATTTCATGTCTGCAGTTGCTACCTGGCTGGCTATGGAGCCACATGAAAACCTGGGCATTGAACAGCCCATTTTTCATGTTTCTCTGTAGCTAGCTAGCTGGCTATTGTAGACGTTAAATTATGCTGGCTGGTTTTAAATAATTTAGGCTTTATCTTAACCAGCTAGCTACATTCTCCAGACAGATCCTGAGTTTACAAACGGCACTTCAGCCGCGTTGCATCATACTCCATTAATATGGAAAAAGATACATTATAGGGTCCTTTACAATCCAGTAAGATTGTTTGTTTCTTTTTTGATACAAAATGAGATGGAATGGAGTCAAAGGAAGTAATGAGTATCAGTATGAGCATTAAACTTCATAACAGCATCTACAATGAATATTTTCAGTACAGTATCTTAGCACAGAGTTAATGGAGGGGACTAGTTAGGAAAGCCAACGATCTTCAAACGGTCGAACAAAAGAGCGTTCTCTAATGTTGAACGTACTAGACACGTGACCTCCTTTACCATGCACAACAGATCAAGATTGCGGCGGGATTTGACAAGTTATTTGTTTATGGTGACAGATTTGAAGCTATGTTAGATATTTAAGAGCACTTTAGATGTTAACAATGTTACATAGAAAATATCTAAACTTCATGTTTATGTTCTAGCCTATTACATTAAAATTCATGTGGAGCTGTATTGTGTTTTAGGCTAGTGCTGTAGCCTCTGAACGACAACAAACTTTGCTTGCTGCTAAGTGAACTTTGCTTTCAGAAAATTCTTGAGTTCTTGTGCAAGCGTCCAATAAAACTGCCATTTCGTTTTGAATTAATAGACCATCTCAAATGAGTGAGCCAGAGATATAAATTCATGGAAGCAGCCTTATTTTTTAAATTATTCTGAGCCTTGGCGAAAAATAAATGAAAATTGCCACTCGAGTTTCATAAATTTTATATCTCGGGCTCATAAATTTGAGATCACAAGGGTCGGGGGTATTAGTGAGTTGTGCTCAATTTTAGCTCCTGCCGCTCGCTGTGCGGGAGCTATGGTATCGAGCTCCGTGTGTGTGTGTGCGTGTGTGCGTGCGTGCGTCCGTCAACACATTTTATCTCATCAACAATTTCAGTTCCAGGCTCCTAATTTTTACTGGACATGCATCTCATCAAGCCCTACAAATGACATGCCTAAAGGTGACCTTGGCCTATTTTTTCAAGGTCACTGGCCTAAAAATATCACCGAAAACTTCGAAATTCTGCTGTATCTCATCAACCATATCAGTTACAGGCTACTAATTTTTACTGGACATGCATCTCACAAAGGCCTACAGATGATGTGGCCTAAAAATATCACCAAAAAACGCTTGACCTTTTGGCCTATTTTTTCAAGGTCACTGGCCTCAAAATATCACCAAAAACTTCGACATTTTGTTTTATCTCATCAACTATTTCAGTTTCAGGCTCCTAATTGTTACTGGACATGCATCTCATAAAGGCCTACAAATCATGTGCCTAAAGGTGACCTTGGCCTATTTTTTCAAGGTCACTGGCCTCAAAATATCACCAAAAACTTTGACGTTTCGCTTTATCTCATCAACTATTTCAGTTACAGGCTCCTCATTTTTACTGGACATGCATCTCATAAAGGCCTACAAATGACGTGCCTAAAGGTGACCTTGGCCTATTTTTTAAAGGTCACTGGCCCAAACAGGCGTATCACCAAAAATTTCGACATTTTGCTTTATCTCATCAACTCTTTCGGTTACAGGCTCCTAATTTTTACTGGATATGCATCTCATAAAGTCCTACGAATGACATGCCTAAAGGTGACCTTGGCCTATTTTTTCAAGGTCACTGGCCTAAAAATATCATCAAAAACTTTGACAATTTGCTTTATCTTATCAACATTTTCAGTTACAGGCTCCTAATTACCTCCCGCCACCCAAGTGGCACGGGAGCTATGGTATCGGTCTCCATCCGTGCGTGCGTCCGTCCATGCGTGCGTCCGTCAACAAAAACTTTGACATTTTGTTTATCTTAACAGTGGGAGCTTCTGGGGCCGCCAGTGCCCTATATTTTCTCTTGTTTGCAGTCAGTGTTCCCCAATGTATGGATTTTTCTAAACTTTGCCAGTGACAAACTGCCAAGGTGAGTGGACATTTTCATTTTTAAGCAGAATGAAAAAATGTGTTGTGGAGTAGTATGTGCCAAACACGTCTCAGCTCTTTTTCACCTCTATCAATTGAGTCAGACCTTGTCCAACAGCTAGATTTTGACAATATCATTGATGATTTTGCAAGGAGAAAGGTAAGAAAGGTGCCAGTACAGGTAGGGCTGGACTGGTCATCTGGCATATTGCCCAGTGGGCTGATAGAAATTAATGTAATTAGGGGTCGAAGCAGCGATAGGTGGTGGTGGGCTGCTTGGCCCACAATGCCTTGACTAAGTTTTTTTGATTTTGTCCAGCTCTCATTATAAGAAAATATGTTTGTGTTAGAGGGTAGAGTGGGCTGTCAGAGGCTGTGGCGCCGTGAGGCCAGAGTGGAGGGGTGGGGGGGGGCCTCCAACAGACATGAGCCCCAAAGCCTCAAAGGACTGTGATCTGGCCCTGCTCATTACTTTACTGGTAAAAAGCACGAGCATGTTTACTAAGGAATTATTCATCCCATTTACTTGAATAAACCGCAGGCTAGAAACTAATGCGAGCATCAGTTACCGGTTACCAGCCAGAGGATTGGTAATGTGGCCGTTTTGTTAAAATGATGGAAAAGAGTATGAATGGTTCTCAATAAAACGATACATAAAATAGGCCGTATTTACTTATTTCAATATCTTCTGAGGCAAAATGCTTATCGCAGGTATAAACTCTGTCATTCTTTATCTGTTCCTTGAAATAGGTGTTTGCACGAATCACAACCAAAAACAGAGCAATTATCACCTGGCTTCTCCAGAAAATTATTTATTTTTTAAATACAGAGCAAACGATCACTTAAATTAAGAAAAACTAGCAAACTATCGCATTTTTATTACACAACATGGCCTAGCCTTAAGCGATCTTGAATTCTTTGTGCACTGTCAGAGTCATGTGACCAAGCAAAAACCTTAACAGTAATATCAGCGATTGAAGTTTGCCGGCTTCCCTAACCAGTCCCCTCCGTGAACTCTGATCAGCACAAATGAACCATACCAGTGATGATTCTAGGACGCGTAAGTTGCGGCAAGTTTTACAGACTTGGCGCTAAACGAAGATTTCACTGCGCCAGCAACTACGCATTACATATGATTTGGCGCGAATCCTTCGTTCTAGTACGTAGATTGATATGAGAACATCGTCTATAACAAACTTCCGTGAATTTATTCAACAAATTTATAAACCTACTGCAAAGATTGTTGTCAAAATGTTGGCAGCAAGAGACTTCTGCCTGTATATGACTGTGGCTGGATGTATGTTTCTGTAACCCCCTGTCACGCTTGAGTGCTGCTTTCCAGTTGGTAAAACCACGCGAGGTAAAAACAGCATCCCTCTCACCGGCAGTAACATATTTCCTGCAGGGAAAGCAAAAGTATGGATCCCGCTGAACTGAGTACTTCACTCATGGTCGTGTACGATACCAGGCTGGATTGAATGATTGCCATAAAGCACCGAATGCACGCTTTGGATAGCAAGCTAATATTGGCTGGGATGGAGCATCGCCATTCAAGTCGCTAACCGCGTGAGGTAGGGCTGAGGCAGCAGAGAGAGGGAAAAGGTTTGGGGTAGTGCTTGTGGAGGGCACTGGAGCCATAGGGTAGGGCGGACCTACGCAACTTCCGCTTTAGTTCCCCTTGGCGACACAGTCTGGATACGTTGAAAACAAACCAGATAAATGGCTTGTCACAGTACAATCAGCATTCAGTCTGACAGCATTTTCCAGCGAGTTTACGCTGAGATGCCAAGTCTTACGCCTTATGGGCCTTTCACACTGATCGCGGCAGCGGCAGCGCTGCGCTCTGAAACCCATTATTGTCAATGGCTTGCGCGCGGCAAGAACGGTTTTCTCGCTGCGCCGAAGTTTCTCTCCTCTTAGTGGCATTCACGTTCCTGTGCGGTAGTCAGCAATTATTCAATCAATGCGCACTGAAGAATTTCACTCGCGGAATTTAAGTCATTGTGCATCAAGTTAATCAGTTTCACGTGCATTACGGTGGATTTCCCCACTAACGACACGGAAATCGATTATGACTCTGGAATTCTCAGGCTTGTCTTTACTGAGGGATTGAAAGCAATGGAATTGCATAAAACGTTTCAAATTGTCTTATTTCATTAAAACAATTCAAACGATCATGAAACACATGCTTTATATCCAATCCCGGAGTAAAGAGAAGCACGGGAAGTCCGGAGTCATAATCGATTTCCATCTTACTTGTGAGGAGGTGCACCTTTATGCAAGTGAAACGGAAACTTCAGTGCACAAAGATTTTAATTCCGCGTGAGAATCTCATTAAGCATTCAATGAATAATTGGGGACTACGGTGAATAAGCCTAAAAAATGCGTGAGACCTACGCCGAATGCGTGAGACTTGGCATCTCTGATTATACAGCCTTCCAAATGTCGTACGATTATATAGATAGTCTTCCCAGCGAGGCGAGGACAAGGTATGAGCGGAAATTAGCCGTTGTTGGCTTGGATGACTGCCCTTCAGGGATGAGCCGTCAGGGTAGGCAGGGTAGGTACTGCCTACCCCAGGCTATCATCAAAAATAAACGAGTATTGATCATTTTAATATCTAATGTAATTTTGAAGCTATTTGATATATAGTTTGTCTTTATGCTGTTGCTTTAAGTCATTGAGTTATAATGACACTACAGCGCAATCTTTCGGTCAGGCAGAAGCTTTCAAATCAGTCTCATCTTTGCGGGGCAGGCACAGCTCTGAGATGCCTTTGAATGTCATGCTTTATTATGTACGCAAAAAGGCAGGACGCTACGCTGCCTTTATGCGTAAGTGTCGCACGCTAGTCGTTCAATCTGGACGTTCGGTGTTTTCGTGAATTCACAATGAGTGTATACTGGAGAGGCCGCCGCAGTTGAAGAAACCTGTATGGCGTCAAGTGCACCGCAGTTCTCAATTTCTCATAGACTGTAATGGAGAAATTCCTGCTATTTTCCGCCGAACTTAGGGGTCTTCCGAAAAGATTTCAAGTGATCGAAAAACTAGAATAAAAATTAATGCGCAATTTTACATGACACTGTTCGAGACGTCGAAAATATAAAAACATGTCTTAATAGGAAGCACAGCACTAGCCAGCCTTTTGTCTAGCCGGCGTGTTAAGTAATCGAGTCGCTGTAGACGGCTGTGATGGCAAACTTTATCTGTAATTTAGCTTGCTAGATAAACTTAGTCGGCACAATAAACTCGAGTTGCTTACAAAGGGTGATGGCCAGCTAGCTCTCATGCCCATGCCAAGTTGCAGATGCAGTAGTATGACATCGCAAACGTTCGTGTAACGTCAGTGGTGTTCATATCGGATGAATTGTGCAAATAAACGCATCCTAATCAGGCATCTGCCTATCTAGGGACTATTTAGTGAGCAAGCTGTGAGTTGTTTTTTTTTTTTTACGATAACGCAGTCCTAGCTGGGGCTATACACACTCATTGATTCACACCTACGAACTAGCTAACTAGCGTTAGTAATGTCATCTTTTTTGTTTGAGATCCTCATTCATCTGGACCCGTATTTGCGGAATTTAAATCAACATTATTCAAAATTGCATACCAGCGCAAATAGCTTGAGCTGCATGCTTATAGCCTATTTCACTGCCAAGTGCCACTTTTTTTCCACTCAGTACCAATAGTAATTTTGAATTACGTTAATTTAAATTAAGCAAATACGCGTCCAGATGAATGATTGTCGTCTTACCTAATCGGGGAGAACAAGCAGCACCGGTTAAGTGTGGAGTGCTCTCGGAGTGAACCTTCTGTTGATCATGAAAATGACTGAGAACAGGTCAGGACTAAGAATTGTTTAAAACGGATGTTTTGTCCACCCCAAAAAAGTTTTTTAATTGTTGTTTGTTTCATAGAATGCCGTGGGTTTTTAAGTTCTGTAGTTTGTGCATTGTGTGTTGACACACACAATTCACAAGAGAGATGTGGTCAAAGATGGAATGCTTTTGAAGTGCACTTCGCTTGTCTGGCTAATATGGTTTAGCAATAGATAGATTAATTGCATTAAATATAGGGAAGAGATCCACTTAAGCATGGATCGGTGCAGGCAAGCCTTTATGTTCTTTTGCGCGCTTTCTCCACCTTTCTCGCCAGAGCCTTCAACTTTTATTCAGACATAAAAGCGAAATAAAAAATATTTAACCTTCAAGATTATTTGAAAACAAAGTACACATTAATTCTGAATGAATAAAATAAATCAAATTAACTAGAAAACGTCATAAACTTCAAACATTTCGCATTTAATTGGTTTCAAACCTCTCTCCTTTGCGCTCATAGTGCTACAAGTTAAATAATACATTGATCACAACTCAAACACAGATTTGATTTCACTCTTAAGAGTTTCAAAATAAACTAAAAGTCAAAATCTAACGAAAAACGCAACTTTGTGCGTGTCCGGTGTCTTTCAAGTGTCTTAAGTCCCTTTAAATCCGTTAATCCCCGCAAATGCAATTAATGATGTCATTAATCCAGATTAGCAGTGTTATTATTTACAGCATTCAACAGTTTTTGGAGTAATTATGTTTGATTTTGCCTGTGTTTTACCGCTGACTCTGTACATAAAATATTAATTAGTTTTTACGTTTAGGTCTGCCACTGCCTACCTCGACCCAAACCTCACGGTTCGTTACTGCTGCCCTTACAGGCTGCCAGCAGATGCATGGACTGATGACCCTACACAGTGGCCAGATTTCCAGTTTGGGAATCTGTATATGTATTTGACCAGCACACCAGGCGTGTACAATATTATCAACTCATTTCTCTTGTTTACCTGAATACATTTTGGAGCGACGAAATAGCGTAAAAACGGCGTTGAACAGTGCAGTGCAGCATGGCAATTAACCCGTCAAACAGGTTAGTTTTCAACGGCTGGCTAGTTGCTAGGGCCTCCAGTGCCCGTATGTAGCGTCACTTCCGGTAATCTCGCCCTCGCCTATAGCCATAGTCATAGTCATAGTCATAGCTTCTAGAGATGGGATTTATGGCTCTTTGAAGGGAGCTGGATCTTGAGGAGCCGTTCCTTTCAAAGAGCCGTTCAAAAGACTGGCTCCTTGTTATATTTATTTATTTTCTGAAGTCAACCAGGGGTAACTCGTTTTTATCAAGGAAACAATCACTGGTAGCAGTTATAAGATAAGATTTAGATCAGAATAATTCAAACTTACATCCCACCAATATATACTCTATTGGTGGGAATTATTCTGAAAATATTGATTAGAATTTAATTTGGCTTGTGTTTTCATTTGTAAACATTCCATAAGGTGGTGCCATATACCCATGCCTTGGTAGTGAGATCACTATTTTGAATTTTCCCTCACCTAAAAAACTTTTGTGGCACAATAAAAACTACGAGGCTACAGATAACTTCCACGTCAAACAACTTTACTGTAAAATTTTCCACACAAGAACATTTTAACAATACAGAAAAATATAAAAATAATAAATAATAAAAAAAATATATGTATATAAAAATATAATAAAACTAGATTAAAAATTAGGACATGATAAAAATGTGAAGGCAAAATTGTACTACCCTACCTGGTGTTTTGTACACCTGAACTACTTTTACAAACAGGAGCTCAGCTCGACTCGAATCCACATCAGAACAGATACAGCGGCAAATGTCTTCAGTCCAGTTGGGCGGCACACTAATATTCTCCTCCCTAAGTTAGCTGCGCATATATAGCTGCGTTCATGTGAATGGAGCATGCTGCGGACAACTCAAACTCGAGATGTCATTAGTCGCTCACGTGAAGGCAGCATGGACAACTCAGACTCATGGGGCACACAGATGACACATGAAGGCAGCATGGGCAATTTGCATATAAGAATGGCTCGCAAACGACTGGCTCGCAACTGCGAATCGGTTCTCATCGTTCACTTAAAAGAGCCGTTCAAAAGACTCGACTCGTTCGCGAACGTCACATCTCTAATAGCTTCTGGTGTGCAAGCTACGGCATCGCTTGAGGTTGAAGCAGCACAAGGCTTGCTAATAGGTTTTAAAAAACGATACATGGCTCAGAACTCGTTTGAATGAATAAAACGAATAGTAGGCAAAATTGTGAGTCTCTGCGCGCTGCTCAACGTACACCTATGAAGAGAATGGCTTCACTGCCTGGTGAAGTATCCGTACTTACAACTTTAGCAGTAGGACTTCGGTTTGGTGGCAGGCTTTAAGCAATGCACCAGATCAGGCGTTAGGAACTATTATTTTATGGGCTTTTTCACAGTAACCTAGAGCAGTGGTTCCCAAACTCGGTCCTGGGGACCCACTGTGTACGCAGGTTTTTGTGTCAACCACAGCTCCAATCTTAGAATGCTAATGAGTTGCTCATTGCTCTTGATTGCACTATTCTTGTTCACGCTGATTATTTATCCTTTTAAACCACATGTCAAAAAATGGCCATGATGAAAATCATTTCATAGTGTGCTAAATTGGAAATTACTTCTCTAACATAAAAAATTGAAATTTGCAACTGATGACATGAATCTATAAATGGGCTTCTAGTAGATAAAATTGTGGACCCAAGGTCATTAAAGCGAACAATTATTAGGCAATTAAGAATTCAAAGACAAAGCAAACGATGAGTCAAACCTGTTAAATGTCACTTGATTGGTTTCAGGAAAGAACCTGAGCACCTGAATTCAGAACCCTAATCACCAGATTACTGACTGATTGCAGTCTTGCATTTGATCACATAAAACATACTGCCACCTTTGATTGTCGTGCTTACGTGGAATACATCAAAATAAAAAATATGAATGTTGGGCTTTGAAATTTCATGGAATGCGTAGCCATTTCTGTCATAATGTGGTTTAAGGGGGTAAATGTCCTCGATTCTGACAAGCAACTGCTAATTAAAAAATGAACAGCTTGTTAAAACTCTGGGATCGTAATTGTGGTTGGAGCAAAAACCGACATACGCTGTGGGTCCCCAGGACCGACTTTGGGAACCACTGACCTAGAGCACTGTTTCATGCATATTGTACATACTTTCATGACATCTTCAACAACAGCCAGATTATTTGATGATTATCTATTACATAGGGACAGTGGAGGGAAAATTAACGGATAGTGTTAATCGTTAAATTTTTTACTAATGTCAGAAGTCATTTTTTGGACAAAATTAACTCCCACGAGAAATATTGTTGATTGAATAATTTTTTTTTTTTACAAAACCCAAAACCAGTGAAGTTGGCACGTTATGTAAATCGTAGATAAAAACAGAATACAATGATTTGCAAATCCTTTTCAACTTATATTCAATTGAATACACTGCAAAGACAAGATGTTTAATGTTCAAACTGAGAAACTTTATTTTTTTTTTGCAAATAATCATTAACTTAGAATTTAAAGGCAGCAACACATTGCAAAAAAGTTGGCACAGGGGCCTTTTTACCACTGTGTTACATCACCTTTCCTTTTAACGACACTCAGTAAACGTTTGGGAACTGAGGAGACCAATTTTTGAAGCTTTTCAGGTGGAACTCTTTCCCATTCTCGCTTGATGTACAGCTTAAGTTGTTCAACAGTCCGGGGTCTCCGTTGTCGTATTTTACGCTTCATAATGCGCCACACATTTTCAATGGGAGACAGGTCTGGACTACAGGCAGGCCAGTCTAGTACCCGCACTCTTTTACTACGGAGCCATGCTGTTGTAACACATGCAGAATGTGGCTTGGCATTGTCTTGCTGAAATAAGCAGGGCGTCCATGAAAAAGACGTTGCTTGGATGGCAACATATGTTGCTCCAAAACCTGTATGTACCTTTCAGCATTAATTGTGCCTTCACATATGTGTAAGTTGCCCATGCCTTGGGCACTAATACACCCCCATACCATCACAGATGCTGGCTTTTGAACTTTGCGCCTATAACAGTCCGGATGGTTCTTTTCCTCTTTGGTCCGAGGACACGACGTCCACAGTTCCAAAAACAATTTGAAATGTGGACTCGTCAGACCACAGAACACTTTTCCACTTTGCATCAGTCCATCTTAGATGAGCTTGGGCCCAGCGAAGCCGGGGCGTTCTGGGTGCTGTTGATAAATGGCTTTCGCTTTGCATTGTAGAGTTTTAACTTGCACTTGCAGATGTAGCGACGAACTGTAGTTACTGACAGTGGTTTCCTGAAGTGTTCCTGAGCCCATGTGGTGATGTCCTTTACACACTGATGTCGGTTTTTGATGCAGTACCGCCTGAGGGATCGAAGGTCACGGGCATTCAATGTTGGTTTTTCGGCCTCGTCGCTTCGTGCAGTGATTTCTCCAGATTCTCTGAACCTTTTGACGATATTACGGACCGTAGATGATGAAATCCCTAAATTTCTTGCAATAGCTCGTTGAGGAATGTTGTTTTTAAACTGTTCGACAATCAGCTCACGATTTGTTCACTAAGTGGTGACCCTCGCCCCATCCTTGTTTGTGAATGACTGAGCATTTCAGGAAGCTGCTTTTATACCCAATCATGGCACCCACCTGTTCCCAATTAGCCCGTTCACCTGTGGGATGTTCCAAATAAGTGTTTGATGAGCATTCCTCAACTCTCTCAGTCTTTTTTGCCACTTGTGCCAGCTTTTTTGAAACATGTTGCAGGCATCAAATTCCAAATGAGCTAATATTTGCAAAAAATTACAAAGTTTACCTGTTCGAACATTAAGTAACTTGTCTTTGCAGTGTATTCAATTGAATATAGGTTGAAAAGGATTTGCAAATCATTGTATTCTGTTTTTATTTACGATTTACACAACGTGCCAACTTCACTGGTTTTGGGTTTTGTATATTACTTTACAAGTGAGTTTGTTTAGTTCTGTTTGATGGCGAATCACAAGTCTTGACTTGTTTCATCACACTGAAATTATCACTTCATTCGCATTTTTTGTTCTTGCGTCCGGCCTGGTCAATGCTCATATCCGTGTCCGTCCAAAATGTCCACTCCAAAATTTACTGCTGTGGCTCCCAGGTTATTAAAGAATACTGGGGAAAAGTTTGGTATCTTGAAATGTCTTTGTAGGATATACTCTTAAACAAAACTTTTTTTCAGTGAAGTTCAATACACAAAGCAGTAGAGCACCCAACACATCTGTCCGTCCAAAATTGTCCACTCCGAAATCTGTACATTTTGTGTGCAGGAGAGCATACTTGCGACAATTCATTTGCTCTATTTCTAAAGCTTCTGCGCTATACAATGCACACATAAGGGAAAAACATCATTGCCTTATGTTTTCAGTTGTGTTTTTGTGCTGTGCAAGTATGTCTTAGAATATGTCCACTCCGAAAAAATGTGAGTAAGCTTCTGAAATGTGCAAATACAAAGTCAGTTGTTGTGTGTTGGGGGAAAAACACAAGTGGTTTTTTATTAATAATTGCTCTGTTAGTTTTAAGTAATCAAGGAATGTTTATTAATATGTTTTCATACAGTTCCATTTGTCTATGAACTAGGCTTACAATTGCCATGTAGATATTTTATGCTCTTTTTCCAAAATTTCACAAATGCGGTCACCATTAACCCTTCAAAACATTTGTTGATGTGTATTATATAAATGCATACCATTTAATGGTTTTATAATGGACTTAGATATCTCAAATCAGGACTGATATAATTGGTTAATTATTGATATGATATTATTAAAAAATTCATATACTGCACAAAAAACACGTGGAACTTTTCTATAATAATGAATTATGCTTAAATTTTTGCGGTGTTCACCCCACAACATATTTCACAATGTCCTGGAACCCCCAAAATAGGAACTTTTTCATAAATTTTTCACCCTACTGGGACACTTTGCTCTAGGTTACTGTGAAAAAGCCCTTATGCGCTTTTCTGTCATTGATTTTATAATTGTTATGATTGGCACAGACTGTGAAGGTTTTCTATTAAAACTTTAAGCTCAAACTGTCATTCATGTCTTAGTTTTGTCAATAAGGTGTAAAAACTGAATGTGTGCACATATGAATAAGTGAGCCAGTCAAGGTACTGTTTAAAAACTTGATATTAATGGCATTTTACCAGGTATACCCAGTTGGCCCACTTTTTTCCCCACTGGCGCACATTTTTTAAGTCGGGGGGGAGTTGGCCCACTTTTGAAATTTTCTAGAATCATCACTGCATGCGATTCAGATTTTATTGCCGTTAGGCCTCGACAATATACTAAATGCCATTGGGCAACTTCCGTGTTATTTTCCACACACTTCTGTGGCAGTTCAGCATTTTCTGAGAGCCTTATTTTGGGATAATACAATAATCTCCACCATTTTTGTCGAGACCCCAATTAGACCCCATAATTCCATGCACAGACTGTTTTGTTGTCATCAGTTGGCTAACTGAGCTGGCATATGCACTAGGTGTAGGCTGTCAGAAGGCACTATTTGTTACGAGTGCAGAATCATTTCCCTGATCCCAAAAAGGCTTGCCTTTGAATATACTTGCTGTCTCTGTTAAATGTTGGTTAGCAATTGGCTTTATGCACAGCTCCACTACTTCCTGAACTTAAGCCAGCTCCTTTATTTCCTGTCTTTCATTATTGGACAAACTGATTAATCCAGGGGCCGGTTGCATAAACTTAGTTTAAGACTGGTTTTCACTGTAGACTGGTCTTAAATTGTCAAGTTAGACTAGTCTAATTAAGACTGTCTGTTGCATAAAGCTTAAGACTGACTTAATTTGAGGCAGAAAAATTAGCCATTGTTGTTGTGGGGTCAGGCACACCTGGATTAATCAGTTTGTCCAATGATGAAAGACAGGAAATAAAGGAGCTGGCTTAAGTTCAGGAAGTAGTGGAGCTGTGCATAAAGCCCATTCACTCTATTAAGTCGACAATCGTGGCATCAATGGCACGTAGTTCCCTCTGAATGTCATTGTAACCACTCTGCAATAACATTTATTTGCTCGATTCACCACATTAAAAATTCTGTTGAATGCAAAGACTGCCGTCTCAGTACTAGAATTTTCTTCCCAATCCATTTTCTCTTATCGTCATTGCCCTCATTGTCATGTGATCTGTAGTGATGGGAAGATGAAGCTTCATGAACCATTTTCTTTATTTTCTGTGCCCACAAGATGGTGCACTCTGTTCAACAAAGGCTTGTAAGTTCATTCTATAAGCCTTATTTTTTTTAACTATGGGCGCCATCTTGTGGGCATAGAAAATAAGTAAAATGGTTCTTGAAGCTTCATCTTCCCATCACTAGTGATCTGCGCCACCGTTAGATGTCACCCAAATTACCACATTAGTTTTGGATACGAAGCCCTAATTACCATATTAGTTTGGGATATGTAGCCCCAGCTACCACATTTGTTTTGAATATGTACTGATTAAATGTTAAAACGGCTTGCCATACATTTTTTGGCGAGTGGAAATTCCTTTTTACATATCTGGAAATTCAATTCTGACTAGTTAGAAAGGGAATTGTAGAAATCTCAAATATAATTGTCACTTGTAAAAGTAATTTCAGATATCTAGAACAGCATGTCGGATATGTAAAATACAGTTGATATCGACATTTGAAATGTAATTGGAGGTCTCTGAAATGAAATTCTTACTCGTTAGACTTCCACACTCACATATCAGTAATTTCATTTTGACTTGTCAGAATTGAATTTTAGATATCTAGTATTCCATCTGAGGTATGTGTAATCTAAGTACAATGGTCGCTATCGACAATGAACATTGCTCTTAGCAAGGACTGAATTGTTCATATCAACAACTGAGATTCACGGTAGTCAGAATTGAATTGTAGAATTCAATACTCAACATTTTGACTCGTGAGAATCGAGACGTAGATAGCATTAATTTGAATTGCAACTAGTCAAAATCCACATGATGGATATGTCGATATTGAATTATAACTGAATTCGAGATATCTGACATAAAATTAGAATGGAAGTCAATGGTGGAATTTGACTAGTTGTATTTGAGTTACACATGTCTACAATGAACATCTCCACGACTAAGAAAGTAATTTTTCATATCAAGAATTAACATTCTGAGGAGTGAAAACTGAGTTATGTGTATATCTTCAATAGGAATTTCCACTGCTCAAAGCGACATTTTTGGCTTGAAATTCTCACTGGTGAAAAGCCATTGTTGATATATGGAAGCATATAGTTAACAAAATGAAAATGAAAATGCAATGTCAGAAATGCATTTTCATTTTCAAGATACAAGCGCATTATTTGTATCATAATGAAAATTAAAATGTAATCCTCCACTTTCCATTTTCATTTTCAAGTCCATGCATGCAATTTTTATAACAATTGGAAAATTAAAATACATTCCTCATTTACATTTGCATTTTTGAGAAGTGCCCTGCAATATCACTAACAAAACGAACGTATAAAAGCAAATATATTCTCGAAATGCTTTTTTCATTTTCGAAGCACGCCAAGATTATTTGTATCATCACAAAATGCTAAAGTAATCCTCCACTTTGCGTTTGCATTTTCAAGTCCATGTAGGCACTGTTTTCATTTGCAAGAAGTGCCCCGCAATATCACTAACAAAATGAAATCGAAAACGCTAATCTCATAAATCAAATACATTCTTGGAAATGCTTTTTCTTTTTCAAGAAGCAGACGCAATATCTGTCTCATAATTAAATCGCTAACGCAATTCGCCACTTTCCTTTTTCATTTTTGTGACAGACTGCCCTGCCTGACTTTGCATTTTCGATTTCGAGGTCCCACGCGCTTTTCCTAACAAAACTCCCTAGTTGGGTGTGGCCTGTTGGTGAGAAGGCGGGACGTCCTCCACAATTTGGTACGGATTGGATATTAACAAATACAAGCGATCTCGTTGGTTATCAAGCAGAGGGAAACTCCTGCTGCCTATGGCAAGCCGTTTTAACATTTAATAGCTAGACTGGATACGTGTTGCAGATATCCGCCATTCAATTCTTCCTAGTCAAAAAGAGCATTTCAGATATCTACAATGACATTCCTCCTATCCACAATTGTAATTTAAGATATCTACAACGTCATTCTTCCTAGGATAAATGACGTCACTTTTTCCATTCATGTGAATGGGGTTTCTCATTACAGATATCTACATTTCAGTTGCAGATATCCGCAAAGTGAATTACGGATATCTGCCACTGAATTACGACTAGTAGTAACTCCAGTTTGAGATATCTACAATTAAATTTTGACTAGTCAAAATTCCAGTTCGAGATATCTTGAATTGCCCTCAATTCAAGATATCTACATTGTCCTATGTAGATATCTTAAATTTAGCTTTGCCTAGTCAGAGTGTCATTGTAGATATCTTTAACTGGATGTATGTCTAGTCAAAATTAATTAGTAGATATCTCAAACTGAATTTGGGATATACGTAATTTAATTGTAGATATCTGCTATCAAGTTACAGATATCTCGGAGAGAAATTTAATAAGAGATATCTCAAATTGGAGATATCTTTCACTTCCATTGTGCCTAGTCGAAATGTAATTGAAGATATCTTGAATTAGAGTTTTGACTAGGCGAAATGACGCCGATATCTGTATGCCAGAAAGTTACGGCAAGCGGGAGGCGGGCGGCGTGCTGATTCAAAGCTGCATTTAAACGCTATGTCAGAGCAAGCAGAGGGGCCGCAGTTGTTTTTGAGCGAGTTTTTAATGCAAGAGCCCGTCCCACCTACAGGAGCTGTCGAATGCACAGGGTTTAACGTTACTTTCTGCAACAACGACTCTTTCAGCTGTTACTCCAGGGGCGCGTTTCCCAGAAGCGTAGTTGCTAACTAAGTTAGCAACTTACATAGTTCATCCTTTCACAGTCAATGGGCCCAACTATGTAAGGTAGCATCTGTGATTTTGGGAAATGCACCCCAGAATTCGTCAATCGTCCTCAAGTGTGTCTGGAGACTACAAATATTCGATCGCTGTAAATTTCTACCACAAGTCTCTAGTGAACAAAGCTCTGTTCGCCACAAAATTCCTTGGTGATAAGCTCTTTCTATTTTATGGCATTTTCTAACAATGTTATCCACAACAGCAACCGCCATTTCTTCCGCTAACGCTGCACAACAATTCTGACTAGTCATAATGACGTTTGAGATATCTTTAAAGTTCATTCTGCCTCGTCAAAACTGAATTACAGATATCTACATTTGTCAGTTGGGATGCGTGGCCAGTCGAAAGTGTCGCTTTCAGTGGCGTTTCTGCAGATATCTGTAATTCAGTTGTGACTAGTCAAAACTGAATTACAGATATCTCTAACTGTCATTTTCACTAGTCAAAATGACGTTATAGATATCTTGAATTAAAATTATGACTAGTCACAATGTAATTACGACGAGTCAAAATGACGTTGTTGATATCTGCAATGTTAATCCCGGATAGTCAGACTTCGCTATTAAATGTTAAAACGGCTTGCCATAGCTGCACGCACTTTTATGTCAAAGCACAAATGGCAACTTACATAGTTGGAGTCACTGACTGTGCATGGATGCTCCCCTGGACATTGCAGAGTTTGATTGAGAGTATAGCTAAGGTTTTCCCCCGAAAGACACTGCTCTCGCACTCAATTACCCCCGTGTGCGCTTGGATTAGCGCTGCTTCCACTGAAATTGCGTGCTTACACTCAGATCTGTCGATCTTCGGACGGGTTATCTGCACATCATCTGTTTAGTTGTTCAGTCGGTTACAAAAGCAAGTTCATACGCCTCCTGCTCTCTTGGGCTTCATGTACTTCCATTGTTTTCTTCACGAATTTGGGTGAAAGGACAGTTTGTATTAATACACCAGTGCCTATACGTCTCTTGACCTTAATAGCTGGCTACATACAATGGTAGCCGTGTAACACGTCGACCTCCAGTTCTCTGTTATGCAAGTCTGTGGATGAATCGCGGAGGTAGGCTGAGCTAAGAGCGGGACAGGTTCATCTCTTCGCTTGCATCCTCCTGCTGCAGAAGAAAAGGCTTTACGAAAATCCATAGATCTATGATTTCTTTTTATACCCGTAAAAGTCGCTTGTAATAATATGTTGTCGCTGGCCATAGCCAGATGTCGACACAGTGATATGTTTCGCCAATCGATGTGTTTTTCATGAACAGTCACATCGTTAGACTAACGCGATGTTAATTAGCTAGCTAACTACTTTCCTGCAAGATGGCGAACATTACGAACAACTATTGCATAAAACTTGCTTCCAGTCCATTTGATGCCTGTGATCCACTTCTGCTTTTTAAGGCTTCCGCACGCAAGCAATGCGTGGCCAGTCGGAAGCTTTTGGAAGCGCCGAACCATCCGAAACTTCGTGCAAACAATGCATTAGTAAGTCAGAGTGATTGGGGAAAAACTTCATCCCATGATCCACTAACGCGAGCATTTCCGATTGATTTTGCCAACGTCAACAATAAAGATGGCGGTTGTTTTTGTAAACGGTTTCTAATTGGCTAATTGCAGAGGAATTATTAAGCCACCTAGTTTGCACTTGACCAACTGATACTCGCGTCCTTCCGACAACTCATACCTTCCGACAAAAATCAAACTGGTTTGATTTTTTGTCGGAAGAATCCGCGTGATCCGATCCAGTTGGAACCTGTCTTATTCACGGAAGGGTCAGAACAGGTTGGAAGTCATGATCCACCTATTGCCCGTGATCCACTTACGCTTTTAAGGTCTCCAATTGTCCCAATTCTCCCCTTCCGACCAGTTCTGACGATTCACGATTGGAAATTTCTGTTACTCGCAAGACATAGGTGGATCATGACTTCCGACCTGTTCTGACCCTTCCGCGTGAATAAGACAGGTTCCGACTGGATCGGATCACTCGGATCCCTCTTCCGACAAAATCAAACCAGTTTGATTTTGTCGGAAGGTATGAGTGTCCGGATGGACGGGAGTATCGGTTGGTCAAGTGCAAACTAGGTGGCGAATATTTCCTCTGCAATTAGCCAATTAGAAACCGTTTACAAAAACAACCGCCATCTTTATTGTTGATGTTGGCAAAAATCAATCGGAAATGCTCGCATTAGTGGATCATGGGATAAAATTTTTTCCCAAATCACTCAAACTTTCTACGATTGTTTGCGCGAGTTTCGGATGGTTCCCGGCGCTTCCAAAAGCTTCCGACCGGCCACAATTGCTTGCGTGCGGAAGCCTTAAAAGCATAAGTGGATCACAGGCATAAGTCTTGCACAAAACAGAAATTTTCACTCGTAATCGCTCGTAACTGGTCGGAAGGGAAGAATCGGGACAATCGGAGACCTTAAAAGCGTAAGTGGATCACGGGCATTACTTGACCAGATTGCGATCAGTTTTGCACGTCTGTTTTTATGTGGTAACACTATGCTCGCAGCAGGATGCGTCTCTATCCCGCAGCTCAGTGCACCCCTGCCATTCATCCACAAAATTGCATTGAGGCACACCAACTGGAAGGCGATGTGTCTGTTACCCAGCAACTCTTATATGTAGCAGCAACTAAGGTATAAGAAAAGTATGGGCACCGATGTATTAATATATAAGCGGTCCTTTTATTCCAAAATCGTGAAGAAAGCCACGGAAGTTGCTACTTATGCAGTCCCGGTGAGCAGGACCGTATGAACCCGCAAAAGATAGCGTGCAGATAATCTGTCCAACCACTGATTGATCGAGTATAAGCACACGGTTTGAGTGGAAGCAGATATAATCCAAGTGCACGCAGGGGCTAATTGAGTGCGAGAGCAGGATCATTGCAATTTTAGTCTAACAATGTGACCGTTCATGAAAAACACATCGATTGGCCGAAACGTATCACTGTGTCGACATTTGGCTATGGCCAGCAACAGCATATTATTATAAGTGACCTTACGGTATAATAAGAGAAATCTATGGATTTCGCAAGCCTTTCTTCTGCAGCAGCAGGATGCAAGCGAACAGATGAATCTGTCCCTTTCTTAGCTCAGTCTACCAATGCGATTCATCCACAGACTCGCATAATAGAGAACTGGAGGTCGATGTGTTAGACGGCTACCATTGTATGTAGCCAGCTATTAATGGCTCAGTCCCACTGGGGATTTAGCATTTTGCGATGGTCGCCGATGGGGAAATTTGGAAAAGTTTGGCGATGCCTTGCGATTGTGCGTGACAAAATGGTCAAAAAAAGTGGAGCTGTCCCATTATAATTTGCTCTTGGGATTGCTCGCCGAAGGAAGGGATGACATTGTGCGATAAATCAGCGACAGTCACCGATGATCGGCGTTGCCGAGGACCATCACCAAGAATGTTCGCCGACTGTTGGCGACATATCGGCAAATGTTCTACGATGTTTGCCGAAGGTTCGCCGAATGTTCGGCAATAGTTCGGTGAGGGTCGCCGACACTTTTTCAGTTTTGAAAGTTTGGCGGATGGTTCACCGATGCAGCGCATACATTCGCCGACCGTCGGCAAACATTCGGCGAACATTCTGCGACAACTTTTGAGACGAAAACATCGCGAATGAATGTTTTATGTGCTTTGACATAAAAGTGCGTGCAGCAGGAGTTTCCCTCTGATTGATAACCAACGAGATCGCTTGAATTTGTTAATTTGTTAATATCCAATCCGTACCAAATTGTGGAGGATGTCCCGCCTTCTCACCGACAGGCCACACCCAACTAGGGAGGGTATTTTCTTTTAAATTTTGTTAGGAAAAGCGCGTGGGACCTCGAAATCGAAAATGCAAAGTCAGGCAGGGCAGTCTGTCACGAAAATGAAAAAGAAAAGTGGCGAACTGCGTTAGCGATTTAATTATGAGACAGATATTGCGTCTGCTTCTTGAAAAAGAAAAAGCATTTCCGAGAATGTATTTGCTTTATGAGATTAGCGTTTTCGATTTCATTTTGTTAGTGATATTGCGGGGCACTTCTTGCAAATGAAAACAGTGCCAACATGGACTTGAAAATGCAAATGCAAAGTGGAGGATTACATTTGAATTTTCATTATGATACAAATAATGCGCTTGTATCTTGAAAATGAAAATGCATTTCTGACATTGCATTTTCATTTTAATTTTGTTAACTATATGCTTCCATATTGATATTGACAATTGTTATCACTGCTACTGATTAAATGTTAAAATGGTTTGCCATAAACCCTTTGTGCTGCTTAGTCTATTTTTGAGCTCTAAGTGCTGCTCAATCTGTGTGTGAAAAAATTGTGTGTGAAAAAAAAAAAGCCCTAAGTGCGGCTGAATCTGTGTGTGAGAAATGAACCCTTAGTGTGGCTGAATTTGTGTGAAAACACAAGCCATTTGTTTTGCTGAATATTTGTGAGGGAAGCAATCTCTTAATGCTTGAAAAATGTTTTTATGTCATCTGAAGGTTGAGGGCCTCAGCTGACCGTTCAAGATTGAACAAGACCAGAACAGATGGAGCTCAGAACTTTCAACCTAATTCTCTCCACCTTCTCCAACATCTCCAACTTCACCACAGGCAATGACACAGACACCCTGCAGTCCAAGGGCCCTTACCAGGCAGTGGAGGTGGTGATCATTGTCCTGGTTACAGGGTCCCTCAGTCTCGTGACGATTACTGGGAACATACTGGTCCTGCTTTCAATCATAATTAACAGGAGCCTCCAGACCATAAACAACTACTTCCTCTTCAGCCTGGCATGTGCAGACCTGACCATTGGGGTCAGTACCATGAACCTGTTCACAGTTTACATTGTGGTTGGATATTGGCCATTGGGGCCAGCAGTCTGTGACCTTTGGCTGATCCTGGACTATGTGGTCGGCTTGGCCTCTGGCTTGCATCTCCTAATCATCAGCTTTGACCGTTACTTCTGTGTCACCAAGCCACTCACCTACCCTGCAAAAAGGACCACCAGAACGGCAGGCATGATGATTGCAGCAGCCTGGGTTCTTGCCTTCACCCTGTGGGCCCCACCCATCCTGTTGTGGCAGGTTATTGTAGGTGAACGCACTGTGCCAGAGGGTGAGTGCTACGTCCAATTCCTTTCGAATCCAACCGTCATTTTTATCACCACCATTGCTTCCTTCTACCTGCCTGTTGCCATCATGATCTTACTGTATTGGCAGATCTCCAGGGCCAGCAAGAGCCGTGTAAAGAAGGGCGAACACAACCCAAAACAGGACAACCCTTCCAACAGCAAAGCAGGAAACCATATCACAATGCCCTGTGATGATGAAAAGGTGAAAACCCATCATGCTGAGAGGAACCTTAATGGCGGAACAGGTGGAGTCGGGGAGGAGGAGCCGAGTGCACCAGTAAATCCTGAGAGAAATAAAATTGCTGAGGCCCCTGCAGGTCATGAAGGAAACCCCACAGCCCACAGCCTAAATGCTACAATGGAAAAGCAGTTACCCACTAAGAAGGCATCGCTATCACGTGAGAAAAAGGTTACCCGCACAGTAATGGCCATTCTTGTTGCCTTCGTGGTCACATGGTTGCCCTATGATGTTATGGTGCTGGTCAGCACCTTTTGTTTAACCTGTGTTCCCTCCAGCATGTGGAATCTGGGCTACTGGCTCTGCTACATCAACAGCACCATCAATCCAGCCTGCTATGCTCTCTGCAACAACTCCTTCAAGAAGACCTTCAAACAACTCCTGCTCTGCCAGCACAAAGACATGTGCTTGGGCAGTTAAAGAGGTGTGATTATGTCTTTTATGTTTCTGCAGGTGCTCTTCTCTGTCTTTTTTCAACATATCCTCATACACCACTTTTAGGAACAGCAGGTAGAAGCTCAGAAGTAGAACTACATACACACAACCAAAAGATATAAAATCTAATTGCACACTTTTCTATCCCTGTGAACTTTATTTGAATTCAAGCACATTTACTACAGAGTTAAAGTGCTTATACCACGAAAATGAAAGTATAAAAAGACCTCAAGAATTTGAAGTAGTAATGTACTGGAAGGTTTATGTCACAGCTGTTCCAGCCACAAAGAAATAATAACGAAGAGCAAGTGATGCAAAATTATGTTTCTCTTGCGCCACTAAAGAGTCTTTTCGCGCTGAACCATTTTGACTGTGACATCATCGCAAGAACTCTCGCAAACCCAAACAACGCATTTCAATGGAAGGATATGGCAGAAACGTATGGTCATATGGTTTGGTGAAAAATGAGACCTTTCAATTATACTGTGTTCCATCTTCATTTTCTCTGACTCAGTGACATTCAGTTGCAAGAAAAAGTATGTGATTCCTTTGGAATTACTTGGATTTCTGCATAAATTGGTCATAAAATGTTATCTGATCTTCATGTAAGTCACAACAATAGACAAACACAGTCTTCTTAAACTAATTCCCAATTATATATTTATATGTTTTTATTGAACAAAACATGTAAACATTCACAGTGCAGGGTGGAAAAAGTATGTGAACCTTTGGATTTAAGAACTGGTTGACCCTCCTTTGGCAGCAATAACCTCAACCAAACATTTCCTGTAGTTGCAGATCAGACCTGCACAACGGTCAGGAGGAATTTTGGACCATTCCTCTTTACAAAACTGTTTCAGTTCAGCAATATTCTTGGGATGTCTGGTGTGAATTGCTCTCTTGAGGTCATGCCACAGCGTCTCAATCGGACTGAGGTTAGGACTCTGACTGGGCCACTTTTTTTCTTCTGTTGAAGCCATTCTGTTGTTGATTTACTTCTGTGCTTTGGGTCGTTGTCCTGTTGCATCACCCATCCTCTGTTGACCTTCAATTGGCGGACAGATGGTCTTAAGTTCTCCTGCAAAATGTCTTGAAACTTGGGAATTCATTTTTCCGTTGATGATAGCAATCTGTCCAGGTCCTGAGGCAGCAAAGCAGCCCCAAACCATGATGCCCCCTCCACCATACTTCATAGTTGGGATGAGATTTTGATGTTTATGTGCTTTTTTCTCCACACATAGTGTTGTGTTTTCCTTCCAAACAACTCAACTTTGGTTTCATCTGTCCAGAGAATATTTTGCCAGTAGTGCTGTTGAACATCCAGGTGCTCTTTTGCAAACTTCAAACGTGCAGCAATGTTTTTTTGGACAGCAGTGGCTTCCTCCGTGGTGTCTCCCATGAACTCCATTCTTGTTCAATGTTTTACTTATCGTAGATTTGTCAACAGAGATGTAAGCATGTGCCAGAGATTTCTGTAAGTCTTAACGGACACTCTATGATTCTTCTTCACCTCATTGAGCATTCTGCGCTGTGCTCTTGCAGTCATCTTTACAGGACGGCCACTCCTAGGAAGAGTAGCTGCAGTGCTGAACTGTCTCCATTTATAGACAATCTGTCTTTCCGTGGACTGATGAACATCAATGCTTTTAGAGATACTTTTGTAACCCTTTCCTGCTTCATGCAAGTCAACAATTATTAATTGTAGGTCTTGTGAGAGCTCTTTTGTGCGAGGCATGGTTCACATCAAGTAATGCTTCTAGAGAATAGCAAACTCAAAACTGGTGTGTGTGTTTTATAGGGCAGGGCAGCTTTAACCAACACCTCCAATCTCGTCACATTGATTGGACTCCAGGTTGGCTGACTCCTGACTCTGATTAGCTCTTGGAAAAGTCATTAGCCTAGGGGTTCACATACTTTTTCCACCCTGCACTGTGAATGTTTACATGTTGTGTTCAATAAAAACATGAAAACATATAATTGTTTGTGAGCTATTGGTTTAAGAAGACTGTGTTTGTCTATTGTTGTGACTTAGATGAAGATCAGATCACATTTTATGACCAATTTATGCAGAAATCCAGATGATTCCAAAGGGTTCACATACTTTCTCTTACAATTTATTATGATACCAAGATCTATTATTATGATACCAAGATTAGAAGAAATGGACCTTGTAGTTGCCGAGATACACTCATTTAATTTTGGGCATGCCATTTTCGAACCAGAGGCTCAGGGCTTAAGAGGTTAAAGACAAGAATGTAGCATTTCTCATTGATTATGCTGCTTTGTAGTTGGCATGTTTAAAGAGCTATTCATGTGATATTTGCATGGAGAGTTTTGATGAAAAAATATCAATTTTACAAAACTGAATGAAGTGTTTGCTTTGGGACAGTGTGATATTTCCAATATGTGTGCATTTAGATTGTGCATGTAAAGTTTTGACGAAAAAATCCATATTTTCAGAAATTTTATCTCAGCATTGGTAAAAAAAAAAAATTGTAAAATGGAACCTTTTCTTGTCTTCAGTGGCTCGACTTTGCAATTCACATTCTCAAACTAGAAAAGTGCAGTTCCAGGGGAAACTGCGTGGGCAAGCTGGAAGCTGCCGATAATGTGAAGTTTGGATTGCTGACAATGTGAGGTTAAAGCTGCTGGAAATGAGTTTAAAGCTTCTAAAAAATAAATCTATTAGTGACAGTGAGATATTTTATCGTTTAAAGGGATAGCTCGGATTTTTTGACATGAAGTTGCATGAAAGCACTTATTTAGGAAGACCTCCCCAAGATGTAACGTTACGACACATCAAACCTACTTCATATATTTATTTGACATAAATTGATGACGTTGCCTACTTAAACATTGCCATAAAAATGCATGTGCTCCATAAGAAAAGTAATGTATGAGAACAAAGTAGTTTATTTATCACAAAATAGCATCAAAATTATATTTACACATATTGCTGAAGATTATGGGAATTATTCGGGCACGACATAAAAAAAGAAAGTGGCTATTCACCCCGCTGCGGGGTGAATTGAGGGAAAGACATCGGCTATCTGCCTCGCAGGGGGGCCGACAAGAGAAACAGTTTGGCCATTTGCCCAGCAGCTGGGCCAATAAGAGATTTAATTTTGTAATCCACTCACTCTTCGTAGTTTCACGCAGAAGTGCTGCAGGACGAATAGCCTCTTCCTAAAAAAAAAAAAAAAAAAAAAAAGAAAACGCTAAATAAAAGGCTATACGTTGTTCAGCTTTTCCAACGAGTTCATTAATTTTCCATTCAATAAGAAGCAGAACTCCTTTTAAGATCAAAAGCACATTTTAAATTGAAGAAAAGTTTATAGCTACTGAATCATCGCGCCCAATAAATATTTTGACCAATGTCATTAACTGGCATATAAATTTAGATACAAATTATTAAATAGGTAATGTTAAAGCTTAGGTAGGCAAGATGACCAGACCAACGAGCAGCACTTTAAATTGGGGTGTCATCATTTATCAGTGGAATCTTCCGTAAAGTGATTGGTCTCGTGTTCCAGCAAGAGTCAAACGATAATGTAAAAAGTAGGCCCAATAATAATAATAATAATTATAATTATAATAATAATAATTATTATTATTTAGCAAATAACGTTAGATGGCGGCATTGATCCATATATGGAAAACCGAACTACTAGGTGCTACTGCGCTGTTATCAATGAATTGCATTTACCAGTTAACACACTGTCTCCTTGTTATTTTAACTGTAACAGTTAACATTCTCAGAACCTCTGTTATGACCTGATCCTAAAATTACAGTTAAAATAACTGGCAAAAAAAGGTGCCAGTTAAAATAACTGACAAAAAAGGTGTGAGTTTAGAACAGTGTGCTTACTCCAGCGTTAAACCCGGCAATTTAAAACTCAGGAAAAATTCATATCAAGCGATGAACCAATAGCGACTGGGGACATCACTTTCATTTCTTTGGACTTAACTAGCTCTATTATGATACCAATATTGTGGTATCCTGATCTTATCTTAGAATTCATATAAATGCATTTGCACTCCTGAATGTATTTTGAGTAGGAATTATCTCCATTGTGTAATTCAGTATACATCCTGGCCACTAGGGGCATTGGATGGAGGAGTTGGATTTAGAGAAGAAGAGATGTAAGAGTCCAGTCTTGATGTACTTAAATACATGTTCAAAATTGGGAACCATCCTTGCGTCCTGTCTTTATTTTTTCGACCTACTACATCACGATTGGCGACAAGGATAAACACTGGACTTACCTCAACCATCATTTTGCAATGGCATCCTCGGAATTACTCCAACCTGCTCCATTTCTGCCAACTCCCGGTGAGCCCTCCATGCCATGGCCACAATGGCGACGTTGTTTCGAAAATTACTTACTTGCTGCTGACCTTACAAACGTCTCAGCTGATCGAAAACATGCCATCCTACTACATTCTCTCGGTGTTGAGGGACAGCGAGCATTTTGCACTTTGCCGACAACTTCTGACAGAAACGGTGAGTCATATAGTAACGCAATGGCGACTATGGAAAAACGGTATCAACCAGCTGAAAACCCGATTGTTCAGCGTCACAAATTTCAGATGCGTTCCCAGCATGATGGCGAGTCCATTGATTCCTTCATCACTGCATTGTGGGACCTGTCCTCTACCTGCCAGCATGGTGACATAGCCGACAAACTTATTTGTGACCAGATAATTGAGAAGACGAGCTGCTCCAGGACCCGTGAACGACTTCTAATGAAGGCCGGCTCAGGACTGACACTTTCCAAGACCATTGAAATTGCGCGACGTGTGGAAACCGCTTTGAAGGAAGCGAAATCCCTTGCCGGAGGCGGTACTGCACCAGCCGTGCGGATGGTGTCCAAACAGCGCCATAACTGGCAGAAACCACAAAATCAGCGCAAGTCTGCACAGTCTAGTCCCGGTAAAAAATCTTCAAATGCACAACGTAAATGCTACAGATGCGGTTCGCATAATCACCTTGCCAATCACCCGAAGTGCCCAGCTGTCGGACAAAATTGCCAACATTGCGGAAAAATCAGACATTTCAAAGCTGTGTGTCGGAGTGTGGCTACTTCGAATGTGCATGAGGTGACTGAAACGGACTACCACAATACGGAAACAGAGACACGCTTTGAGGTATTGGGTGTAAGTACTGTTACCGCTGTTAGAGCTAAAGTGAGGTGTGAAATTTCAGTTAACTCTGTGCCTATTACTGTTGTGGTCGATTCAGCAGCAGATGCCTCATTGTTGAATGAAAATCAGTTCGATAAATATTTTTCAGGAGAGTCAGTGTATCCATGTACTCCGCCTTTTCAGTCTTACACTGCTAATTCAATTGATATTATTGGTTGCTCTGATGCCTTGGTGAGCTACAAAGGTTCTATACCTGTGTCTGTTACCTAGTACATTGTTAAGGGGGCTACATTACTTGGTAAAGACCTCATCCAAGGGTTAGGAATTAACATTGATGGGAAGACATTGACATGCTTTGCTACAACATCAAACGATGTCGCACAGCAAAATTTTCAACAAAGTGCAACATATATTTCCATCCAAAACAATGCTTACAGCCAACACAAACATGACACGTCTTACAAGAACAAGATCCATTCACAGTTTCCTACACTCCTTCCTGATGAATTAGTACTTGTTCCGGCTTACAAGCATAAGGTCAAAGTAAAACCTGACGCAATACCCATACAACAAAAATCACGTCCCTTGCCCTTTGCCGTTAGAGAAAAGGTGGCTGTAGAAATACAAAAGCTAATTGATCAAGACGTAATTGAGCCAGTCAAAGCTTCTGAATGGGTTTCACTAATAGTTGCAGCGTGGAAACCGAATGATGCTATACACCTGTGTGTTGACCTATGCAAGGTCAATGATGCGATTGTTGTTGAAAAATATCTAGTTCCGAATATTGGCGAACTGCAGACTGAATTACGTGGTTGCAGCGTATTTTTCAAACTTGACATCAAAGCTGCGTACCATCAACTTGAACTTGTTGAGGAAAGCAGAAACTTGACAACATTTATTAAGCATGAAGGTTTATTTCGATACAAATGTGTTTGCTTTGGCTTATGCCTCTGATCCACTTATGCTTTTAAGGCTTCCGCACGCAAGCAATCGTGGCCAGTCAGAAGCTTTTGGAAGCGCCGGGAACCATCCGAAACTCGCGCAATCGTAAAAAGTCAGAGTGATTGGGGAAAAAATTTTATCCCATGATCCACTAACGCGAGCATTTCCGATTTATTTTTGCCAACGTCAACAATAAAGATGGCGGTTGTTTTTGTAAACGGTTTCTAATTGGCTAATTCCAGAGGAAATATTCGCCACCTAGTTTGCACTTGACCAGCCGATACTCCCGCGTCCTTCCGACAACTCATACCTTCCGACAAAATCAAACTGGTTTGATTTTGTCAGAAGAGGGATCCGCGTGATCCGATCCAGTCGGAACCTGTCTTATTCACGCGGATGGGTCAGAACAGGTCTGAAGTCACGATCCACCTATGTCTTGCGCGTAACAGAAATTTCTACTCGTAATCACTTGTAACTGGTCGGAAGGGGAGAATCGGGACAATCGGAGACCTTCAAAGCGTAAGTGGATCACGGGCATTAGCTTCCGCACCTGCGTGCTTTCAATGTCTGATGCACTCAATTTTGAGAAATTTCAATGGAGTGATTTCACATTTTGACAACGTGGTTTTCGCTGGCAATACCCAAGTAGATCACGACCAAAACTTACAGAATGAGTTGAAACGCTTATCAGAAAGTGGCATAAAGCTGAATGACAAATGCGAATTCAGTGTACCAAGCATTCAGGAACTTGGACATTTGATTGGCAGTGACGGTGTGCCACCGAATCCAGCTTCCGTACAGGGCATTACCGACGTTCTACCTCCAGCAACCACTGAGCGAGCGCGATTGATTATTGGTATGGCTTCCTATTATGCCAAATTGGTGCCACAGTTCACAACGCTGATCAAGCCACTCAGAGATTGTATCGCCACTACGCAATTCAATTGGACAGCCCAAGCTGACAAAGCCTTCCATGCAGTTCAAAAAGGCTATTTTAGAGAGTCAAGCCCTAGCCTTGTTCAACCCCAAATGTGAGACAATCGTCACTACGGATGCATCTCGCTAAGGTATTGGTGTCGTTATGACTCAAATAAATGAGTGCGGTGAAGAAGTCGCAGTTTTGTGCGCCTCGAGAAAACTTACACCGGTTGAACAGAGCTACTCTACAGGCGAACGAGAAGCTCTTGCATGCGTTTGGGCTGTTGAGCGCTGGCATACGTATTTGTGGGGATGACATTTTTCCCTGCTCGCTGATCATCAGGCACTCGTAACATTAGTGTCTATGTCTGGCACTGGCCACCATCCAATGCGCATAGCATGCTGGAATGCTAGGCTACTGTATTACAATTACACAGTAAAGTACAAACCTGGTTCACAGAATACAGTCGCTGATGCATTATCCAGACTTCCCTGTGAGGCCGATGAAGGTATTCCTGCACTCGAAAACGATATAGACAAAGTCTGTGAGGTGATATTACAGAGTGCATGTGTTTCAAAACAAGCATTTCTTGATGCTACTGCCTCTGATACGACATTAAACTCAGTGAAAGCGTACATTGCGAATGGTTGGCCAGATAGAGCAAAGAAGGTCAGCGATAACGTAAAACCATACTTTGCTATACGCATTGAGGTCACTCAATGTTGTTTGTTTTTCACAAACGTGACTGTTCAGGTGGTAAGAATAATGGGCGACACCAATACCCCCTTCTTACCACCTGAACAGTCACGTTTGTGAAAATAAACAACATTGAGCAACCTATTGCAACAAATATGTATCAACCAAAGCCATGCCTTTTTATGCTTTCAAACCTAACGCGAAACGAATTTTCCGCAGGACAGATTACATTCAAAGTCCATGCAAAGACGCGAATAAGAAATGTGTGTATTCGCGTCTTTGCATTGACTTTTAATGTAATCTGCCTTGCGAAAAATTTTTTCGTGTTCGGTGTGAAAGCAGCTTTAGTCTTAATTACCGGCAGAGTCCTCTGGCAGGGCATTCTCCTCCTCTGTGCATTTCTGGGCAATTACCGCATGTGCACCTGACAAAATATAGGTAAGTGTGTTTGTTAGGCCTATGTAATAATTGGTAGGCTATGACATGAGCTAATGATCTTCGAGTGGTCAATGGTAGCCTGGAATTCAAGCCATAACGCTAGCAAATTGACATGTCTGCATCTCGGTCAACTGCGTCCAGCGGCATGCTGTGTCTTCAGGAAATCTGGGAATAGACTGGCACTAGACCAGCTACCAGGAAGATTGCCAAGACTGTTGATGATGTAAAGAAACAAGCCTTTATTTTAAAATGTTTCCCATAGTTTAGTGCGCCGTGAAAGGCCATGATGACGATCGCGACAAACGTTCGCCTCTTGAAGAAAATCGAAGTTGACATGCAAATATTACCATTCCCAAAAGTTCATCGATAAACGTTCTGGTAGTGGTTCTTGTGCTGCTTCTGTTTCCAGCTCGGATTCGGGATCAAACACGTAGGGCTGTATCTCTGAAGCCATTGAGGGCAATTTAGAAATCTGCACTGTGAACTTATGTCTATAACAACTAATCAAACGGATGGAGAAACACCTCCCGATACAGCTGTCGAGGGGAGGCCACAGTTAGCCAATCAGTGGAAAGTTAATTTACATACGGAATTCATGAGCAAGAGGCGCAATCCTGTCGTTTCTTCCCAGTCATTTTTCGTACCAAACTAGAACAGGGTGAAGTAGGCCAACAAAAGCTTTTTTTTTTCCCTCCAAAAGCTGCTTGCAGGGCATTCAATAATCCAGAGACCATTACAAAATTAATGAAAAAGGCGTGAGATGACACCTTTAACACTGGCTTTCAATAACGTGAACCTACCACGAATCTAGTTTGTAGTTAGTCTCACCAGAACCCAATAAATATATATAACTAATGATATGTTAAATAAGCATAGGCTTGGCTAAAAAGGTATGGTTTCAGCCTGCTCTTGAAGACAGAGAGGATGTGTGAAGCTTGTATTTTTCTCAGGAGATTGGTCCATAAAATTGGCACGTTGTAAGAGAATTCTCTGCCTCCAACTGTAACACTGGATATACACTGCCTGTCCAAAAAAAAAAGTTGCACACTCAAATAGTTAGTTGGAACCCCTGTAGCTATGATTACAGTGCAAATTCGTCTTGTCATTGTTTTGACAACCATATGCAATGCCAGAACATTTATTTTCGATCAAAAATGCCATAATTTTTGGCCGAGATCTTGTCTTCTCGACAAAATGGTTGAACCATTCGGTGGTCTTTCTTGAGCACATCCCAATAACTTTTAATGTGTTTAAGGTCAGGACTTTGTGGTGGCAAATTTGTCTGTGAAAATGATTCCTCATACTTGTTTTTCTCATTCATGGTTTTCTTCGCTAGATACAGGCCAATAACTTGCCCGTTCTGAAATACTGTAACATCTTTTCCACCATCAAGGGATGCGTTTTCCGATGTGATTTTTAAGAAATGGGTAGCAACGCGCTTCATCAGTCAGGGTTAAAATGATTATTACCAGCTGAAACATATTAATAAGCGCAATAATGATCCAATCATAGAATTTGTTCATTTATTTCCAAACGCTGACTTTTTTTTTTTTTTGACAGGCAGCATATTAGGAGTGAAAAGCCCAGAAAAATATATCAACGACCCTACGTCACAGCAGAACTTCCGAAAGGGCCAGAACCTCACAAAATGGCGGCACCCAGGACCCACCCTAAACTCAAGGTATTCATTATAAAATTTTTTGTAAACCAACGATCTGGAAAATTACATTATACTTTTACGAAGGTGGAACAGGTGAAGTTTTGCTATCACACCTTTGGTACGCTTCAAACTTACTTTATTTCTTAAGTAAGCACACGTCAATTCTCCACAAGAAAGTGTTTCTAAAATGGGAGTTCTCCGCAGCTCTGTTCACAAAATCACTTCCAATGTCCCAAGGAACACACAGAAGGATCTCTTATGCTCCAGAGTTGGCCCCCTAGCTGTTGTCGATCATGGCCATCAGCTCCAGGATGCAGTCATCTAAATCCATGAAAGGGTCCTGCTTAATCTCCCTATCCAGTGGATTGCCAGTGAACTCATTCATCAGTTCATCAAACTCGTCGAGAGGGGCGGAGCTAGAGATGTGAGGCGTCGCCATGCTGTGGCGGCTTCTGTAAATATCGGCCTCAGATGTGCCGCTGGTGGTCTGGCTGCCACTGTCTGCTCCTGTAAATGTACACGGTCTTCATTAACAATCAAGTGCAGAAAAGCGTGAGCAAAACAACGCTGGGGGTCAAGTCCTAGGGCCAGACCTGTAAAGGCTGGCTATGCGTTTCTTCAATATTATTTCACCAATTAGATCCACCTCATGGCTATTAAGCAGAGAGTAGGGAGGACTAATACTACCTGAGCCTGGATTTCATACCTCTGGCTACCATATCTGACTGAAATACATCAGGGAAGGGCTCACGAGAGAACACACCCTGAGAGAGTAAAGGGTTGAGGACACACACACTGGATGAGGGGAAAGGGTTGAGGACACACACAGGATGAGGGGAAAGGGCTGAGGACACACACACAGGATGAGGGGAAAGGGTTGAGGACACACACAGGATGAGGGAAAAGGGTTGAGGATGAGGGGAAAGGGCACACACACAGGATGGGGAAAGGGAGGAAACACTGGTTGAGGACACACACACAGGATGAGGGGAAAGGGTTGAGGACACACACACATGGATGAGGGGGATAAAGGGGTTGAGGACACACACACATGAATTAGGGGAAAGGGGCTGAGGACACACACACAGGATGAGGGGAAAGGGTTGAGGACACACTTGAGGACACACACACACACAGGATGAGGGGAAAGGGTTGAACACACACAGGATGAGGAGAGGACACACACACTAGGGGATGAGGGGGAAAGGGTTGAGGACACACACACACACAGGATGGATGGGGGGTTGAAAGGGTTGAGGACACACAAAGGATGGGGGATTGAGGGGAAAGGGTTGAGGACACATGACTGGGATGAGGGGAAAGGGTTGAGGGTTGAGGACACACACAGGATGAGGGGAAAGGGCTGAGGACACACACAGGATGAGGGAAAAGGGTTGAGGACACACACAGGATGAGGGGAAAAGGGTTGAGGACACACACACAGGATGGGGAAAGGGTTGAGGACACACACACAGGATGAGGGGAAAGGGTTGAGGACACACACAGGATAGGGAAACACAGGGTTGAGGACACACACTGGGGATGAGGGATGGGGGGAAAGGGCTTGAAAGGGTTGAGGACACACACACAGGATGAGGGGGTTGAGGACACACACAGGGTTGACACACACACACACACACAGGATGAGGGAAAGGGTTGAGGACACACACACAGGATGGGGGGATGACACACACAGGATGAGGGGAAGGGTTGAGGACACTCACAGGATGAGGGGAAAGGGTTGAGGACACACACACACACACAGGATGAGGGGAAAGGGTTGAGGACACACACAGGATGAGGGGGAAAGGGTTGAGGACACACACACAGGATGAGGGGAAAGGGTTGAGGACACACACAGGATGAGGGGGAAAGGGTTGAGGACACTGGATGAAAGGGCTGAGGACACACTCACAGGATGGGGGAAAGGGTTGAGGACACACACAGGATGAGGGGAAAGGGTTGAGGACACACTGGATGAGGGGAAAGGGTTGAGGACACAGGATGAGGGGAAAGGGTTGAGGACACACACAGGATGAGGGGAAAGGGTTGAGGACACACACAGGATGAAGGCTCACCAGTGGCTGTGTTCCTGTTGATGCGCAGTATCCTCCTCTTCAGCGGAGCAGAGGGAGGAACTGGCACCTCTTCGGCCTTCACCTCCTGCGCTTTGGCTTGTGCCCGAGCCGCCTTCTCCCAGAGGATCTCCTCCAACGTCTTCACACGGATCTGGCTGGGCTGGATGGCGGCCTTCTTGGCTGGGACCTCCCACTGACGAGGCGCCTCGCTCCTCCCCCTCAGCTCCTCCTCCCCTCCTCTGGCCAGCTTCCTTTTCCTCTCCAGCTGGACTATAGTGCCACGCGTGCCGGCCTCATGTGCCGGGCCCTGTACCTGGGACCTGGCCGCCTTCTCCTGTCGGATCTCCTCCAGTGTTTTGATGTGGATCTCACCCACTGCCTGCATCTCCACCCCTGCTGGGGCTGAGAAATCCACAGACGGGTCAGTCTCACATTCCCAAGGACATCATTACAACTAATAACAACTGTAATCTCCAGAGTAAACAAACCAAAATGACATCAGCCCTTATAGCCAAGGCAAGACCAAAAACCACTGAGTGGAGAAAACACAACTTGATCAAAAATGGCGTATTCGCCGACAATACAATACATTTTGCAAAACTAGTACAAGAAAAATAAAGTGCTCTGGATCCATTTCCATTACCAGTACAGCAAGCAACGTTGCACTCAAACCTCGTACTGAGACTCAAAGCACATTTGGTGATGAGGGAGAATCTCACTCAAGCACTCTCAAATACCAAAATAATTAGGCTGCAACTATATACGTTTTTGAAGTTACCTGCCTTTGGGTCAGTCAGACATAACCACGAACATAAAAGCATCGAGTTGCTAAAATAAGTTTATTTGAAATCGTTCAATGCTGAAATATTCAGCAGTATTTGGAGAGGCAGCAAATATTTTGCAGTAACATAGTCCTCCCGCAAAACAGTGATTACAGATATCACCAAATTTAGGACATTTGCCATTGCATAATAAATAAACCCAGTGTTACTTGGTTATTTGGTTAACCGATAACCGACTATACACTGTCACCAGTACCACACCTGATGCTTCAAAAACTAGTGGAACCCATATCAAGTTTTAAAACTTGATATTTGAAAAGTATTTCAACAGTTGAAAATATTTCCTTGGTCAGTCTTATTAGATATCCAAATCACAAAGGAGTTTTAGCTCTTCATACACAGTGACACAGTCCACATGTAAACACACTGCACTGTATTCAGCCTCAGTTGTACCTTTCCTTTTGAAGAAGTTCTGCTCGACAGGAAGGGCCGCCTTTCTCTTCCCGAACCGTACAGCATGTCTTTTGATCGGCACCTCATTCTGCAGCCAGGCATCTGCACAGAACCATGGGAGTGTTATTAGCATTAAACCTCAACCTTTAACCTCGAAACCCTAACAGCCTTGAAAAAACTGCAGTACAGAAATCAGAGGACAGATTTATTACTTCCCCAAATGGTTCAGTGCCCAAGTCTTGCACCCTCCGTGTACGATTCCATTTAATGCACGTGCTGGTGAGACCATTCATCACCGACCAAAATGTGATGCATTTAAATTTAGACTGTATCACCTAGCACCAGCACACACCAATGCATACCCAGCTGCATACTGACCCAGCACTAAGACATTTCTAACACCCCTGCGTTCATTTAAGTGCATACCTTGGGTGATGGTAAAGCGCAGGGGCTGTATGAAAAACCTCCTGCTCTCTTTCTCCAGGCTAGAATCTTTGTAGCGCTGGCTTAGGGGAGACATCCCTCCAGATCGCTGGGACAGGCAGGCAGCAGTCTGACCTTAATGAAGTAAGCAAGTGTTAACATGGCTCTCAATTCACCACCATTTTATCCTAAAGTGTCAGAGAGTTACAAATGGACAATAAGCTGGTTGGAGTTTCCCAAAAAAATCACATCAGGATAAAAAATAAATAATTTAAAAACAAACGCGCAATATTTTACCCTTTATTATTATTATTATTATTGGAGATGCGAAAGTGCAGTTATCAAGTAGGCTTGACTTGGGATCCCCGGCCACGACCTTCGCGGTGTGTTCTTGGGCAAAACACTTCACTCTCACACTCCACGCCTCACTCCGCCCAGGTGTATAAATGGGTACCAGCAAATAGTTAGGGAAACTTGACTAAGAGCTGGGGGAGTACCTGTGATGGACTGGCATCCCATCCAGGGGGAGTAGTAATACTCCTAGTCGCTTCATGCCATGGAAACCGGAAACCGGAAACCGGCTTCATGCGTTTCTGGAGCGCCGCGCAATGGAGCCCAGTTTGATGCTTTTAATTTCCTGTCTGGTGCAATCTGGTCTATGTCAATTGACGCGAAAGGGGAGCGAAGCCACTGAAAAATAGACCAGGCGTGTATCTCTGGCGAAGTGAAGCACAGTGGAGCTTTTGGGATGCTACACAGATACTTCGTGGCGCGCTGTGGAAATGCAAATATTGACTAGAATAGGAGCTACTTGCTCCGCAGTGCGCGGCGCTGCGCTGCTTGGTGCAGATGGAGTATGTGGAAATTGGGGGTAACGCTCGGCAGAAGAGTGCCTAGATTCAACTGATTCCATTAGAGCTGGCAAGCCAACGTCTCGTTTTTCAGCTATCTATCCTTATTTTACAACCTTACGAATTGCTGAACTGCAGGAAAAACGAATCAGATCGAGGAGGTACAGATTATTTGAATGGCGAGAATATGACAAAAATGAAACATACTGAGAGCGAATTCAGTCCCTCAATAATTACAATATAGGAGCAGCAGGTTTTGGACGAAATTACCGCAGGAATTCATTCATCTAATCAAGTGGAACTGGCAAGTTAGCTGGCTGGGTTCTCTTAAAAGACTGCTTGGTGAAAGTATGGGGTAAAAAAAAATACGACAACATTTCGAGTTTGGCTGAGAAGGAGATGGACACATAACGTAAAGGAAGGACTGCAGTAAATGGGAAGAATAACATCGAAAAAGTATGTTACAGCGTGAACGATTTTGTACTAGTAAATTGTACATTAACTATAGCTGCGTTTGCTATCGAGTTACCTTAATGTTAACTAGCTTGCTGGCTGGCTTAGTTATCCTTAACTAGCCTATTAATTTGCACGGCAATGAATCATTAATTCAGCCACTGATACATATTTGTTCAGGTGATGCATTCATTTGTCTGACTTTAGAGAGTTTGAGCTGAGATAGGGCGTTGTACAAAGACAAAATGTTTAATTAATGTTTATTATTTAATTAATTAATTTAATGTTTATTATTTCAGAAAATTATGTTAGTTATGTAGTTAGTCTGAAATTTGGTGTCGCTTCTTTTAAAGTCTCTTATGTTAACCACTGCGCAACATAACGTCTGCTTTTTACTGATTATTATTATTTTTTTTATTATTCATGTGATTACAGAAGCTGCCCTCAAAAAATTCAGACCTCAGTGTAACCAAGCGAGGACTTGGAGAATGCCTCAAGCAATTCTTTTGCTTTATTGTTAAAGTATACTTCTGAAGTAATTTGTGAATGAAAAACTGAGGAAAATAGTTGTCAGAAATGCTACACTATGCATTGTCAGTAAAACTGGCAATTTATTTACAAAACAGTCATTTACACTTCACTTTTCCCTCATGTTTGCGTGTTTAATAATGGGTCATTCCATGCCAAATCAACCAGGGGCTGCCAGGTCACCCCCTCAGATTTTGATGAAAACTTTCCAAAATGAACCTTATGGGGTGTACAGAAAAACCACAAAGTTTTGTTGCAAAATTCCCATCCATCTCAAAGTTATGGCCCTTTCAAATTTAGGTGCCATGCCCCTTTTTCGCACTAGCAAATCGCGAAAATGATTTGAGGAAGGTTTTTGAAAGACCATATCTTCATTTCTAAACAAGATAGAAAGCTGCTACACTGGCTCAGTTTCTCCTGTTCTTTCAGAATCTGAATAATGATTACTGTGCTTCCTGGAACATGTGGAATGAATGTTTTCTTGGCAAAGACTCGTCCCGCACATGCAGGATTTAAAACAAGAAGGAGTTTGGAGTAAGCACATAGAAGTTATATGCTTCAGAAAATCAGAATTTAGTTTGGCACCAGACCCTTTTTTCAAATTTTGACCCTGACCTGCGGGGTCGTCTCTTTTCCTACACTCAATATTTTTTTGGATTATGGTTATTTGGGGGAGATGCCATAAGCAGATTTAAGATTACCTCAAATAAGCTTTTAATCTCTGATTTATTGTCACCTGAAAATTGTCAAAACCAGTATCGTACCCCCTTCTTTGAGGGCACAAGTGACTATGTAGATAGTTAGCTATGACAGTGAAATTCATTCTCCTAAAGGATGCACATCTAAACCTTAATTGATGCAAATATAAAGATCTCAACTCAACTCCTTCAATATAAACTCAACCTGAGAAAAATGGCATATTTCTCTGCTTTCAGTAGGCAGTTTTGCCACCTGTTGACATATTATAGGCTAAAAAGCCTTGCATATGCAGGTTTTTCATGTATCACTGACTGCTGACAGATTCAGCTAGGTTTATTAGAGTAATCTTTGATGATCATCACACTCCAAATCAGGGTGTGTGCCAGTTTTTACTACAATCGCAAATCAAAATGTTACGTAATCATAGAGTCCACACCTGATGTCATTAACAAACAAAACACTGCTTGTGCCTTTGGCAAACAGATCCCAGTGAAAACACTACCCTCAGACGTAAATGATTAATCCAAACCAGCATGTCCTGGATGAGTAATTGCCAAGAAAACATTCATTCAGGAATACAATGAAGGTTTAGCTAAGTAATTAATCCTAACTCCACTGCAATCTCCTCGTCCCTACATTGGAACACAGGCCTCTTCTTGTTTTAAATCCTGCATGTGTGAAACCAGTCATTGCCAAGAAATGCCAAGTCATTGCCAGGATGTTAAAGAGGGGCAAGTGATTAAATTTTGGCGTACCGAGGCTAAAGTTCAAATCCAGCTATGCTGGTGGAGGTATGGGCTCTTGCGAGTCCAGCTCTAGTTCAGTGTACTTTTTCTTTGATGGCAGTAAATAAAATCTCTTGTAATGTATAATAACGGTCTTTACATGAACTTGGAGCCAATAACATAGCACTTTCACATGTCCTATGTCTTCTGCTTTGGTAAATCAGAGGCATGCAAATAACAGTTAAATAAATATATGTATTTAAACTAAATCTACGCAGAGGCCTTAACTTTTGGGTGGCCCAGCCCAAAGACAACCCCCTGGCTACATTCCCCATGGGGAAATGCAATTAAGGAAGTCCATCAGGTGTAAAGGCTGGGGTAAAGCAAATGGTTTGGAGAAGACTGATGAGGAAAAGAGGGGAAATTGAAGGTAGACGGAGAGGAAAAGCTGTGACAGCAATTACAAGTGTGAAAGCTACCTTAGTATAAAAATAAAAAGCAGATCAAACATCACATACAGCAGAGAAATTATGGCATTTAACGAGCCTACGAATTGCAATGCTGCCATTGCAGGCACTTAATGTTATGTTAATAGCGGAGCAGCTAAACCAGCTGAAAAGTTCAGGGGGGGTGTTCGGCTTTATTGCATCACCTGCATCCAAGTCCTGTTACCCTGTCTTCTCCTGCACCTCTGGGTGATTTGGTGAATCGAGCAGAAAGCAAGATGACAGGTAGCCAATGAGAATGGCAGGAACAACCAGTGTTTAAAGGCGCATTTACTCTAATTGTAGACGAGTAGGAAGCAAATCGGCTTTACAGAACAGGTAGGGCAGGACTGGAAGAGGCAAAGGCGAACAAAGGCGCATTCAGTCAACCGAAAGTTTTCCTAGCACATGCACCATTATGCAGAAAAGACACAGGCGCAGCGCAGAGACCTTTATTCCCAATTGCTTCGTGAATCTTAAGAACATTTCCCTCTGAACTCTGTTTTTAAGTCACAGTCAGCCAACAGAGTGGTGCACTGGAGAGAGAATTAACAGAAAGACTAAAATAATGTAAGGAGTCCAAATGAAAACAAGAACTACAGCGTGTAATCCTGAAGCAATAAAATGCGACAACTCCAATGCTTGTGAGAACAACATCAACAATGGTGAATGTCAGGTGCAGGCGGCACCCGCACTGAGTAGAAATAGTTTTTGGGGACTCATAAAATCCGTAATGTGAAACAATGCTAAATTCTGATGGCCTACTCTTGGTTTTAAGTCAAGATTTTCCTCACCCTTCTTGTAAATAAGGCTGTCCATTTGAAATTCCTGACAAAAGTTTATCAAACCTTATGCATCTTTATAATGAACCCAGAAAGTCAATTAAAGCACAGCAATAGTCAAGATGTTCCAAAGAGGGGTCTCCAGCCTGTGGCAGATCACACCGTTAGACTCATGATCCAATGTAAAAAAAAAAAAAAAAAAGACCTGGCAGTTTAAAAAAGTCATGGCTTGGCTGCCTCAACATTTTCAGTGAAATGCACAGTGCTATCCTGAATACTCTACACCTGATGCAAAAATTTCTTGAGGTGAAATTATTTTGCCAGAATCCCTGAGAGATTAAGATTTTGACGCAAGCATGTTGCGAAGGACTGCCCACCCTGTTTTTCCCCTTCTCTTAGCCAGCCTCTTGTGTCTCTGTCCCTCACTCCCTCCAGAGTCTCCTCCACCCCTCTCTCACTCACGCTTTTTCCTTCCAGACAGCAGTGTTATATTCACTCGTCGCTCAGCTTCGCTTCTTGACACGCGCATGAGATCAAACTGGCAGCGAGGTGTACTCTTAACTACCAAACGGAGGGCACAATTGGGAAAACCACTAAGAATCCTCAAGAACAGGTAATAAAATTGTAAAACGACAACGGAAATGCTCTGTTTGTTCAGTGCTGGCACAGTGTAGTTATAAAGGTCCATAAAATGACATTATTATGGACACAGTGCGGTTTACCAATGGCATCTTTTGTGTTGTAGAATTTACGCACTGCGGCCAACAGATAAAATCTGACAACAAATTTGCAAATTGGTATTTTTAGTTTACAGTGGGCTCAAAAATGACTCGCAAGCCTGACAGGCAATGCAAATACAATGCAAAAAAAAAAAAAAAAAAAAATGAAACAACATAATTATAGAGAAACGGAATGAGTGAAATACTTTGATATTAATGTTTTGCTGGAAACACCCAAATTCATAATAATTATTTGAGACAAATTAAATGCCAAGAAAATCAAGGTTTCACGCTAATTGGTACCCTTCATTTCAAACTTAGGGCAAACGCCTCTAGCCTGGCAAAGAAAATAGCATAGTGTCATTTCCTGAATTTTTTGAGAAGGTTACGGTGCACATTTGGGGGCATTTTGGACCATTCCTCTTTGTAAATCCTTTCAAGATCCTTAACTTTCTTGGGTTTACGTTTTTCAACTGCCTTCTACAACTCAGGTTTTCAAGTGGATTGACGTCTGGCAACTGAGATGGCCATTGCAGAATGTTAATTTTGTTGTCACAGAACGGTTTCTATGTGGATCTTGAGGTGTGCTTTGGGTCATTGTTTTGTTGGAAAGTCCTCCTACGGCCGAGTCCCAGCCTTCTTCCAAAGCCAACCAGATTGTCAGCTAAAATATCCAGAAACTTGGTGAATTCATCATGCCATTTATCTTAACCAGTGCCCCTGGACCTCTTGAATTCAAGCAGCCCCAAAACATTACTGACCCACCATCATATTTCACTATGGGTATAAGGTGCTTCTCCTTGTATGCATCTCTCTTTCGACGCCAAACATGCCAATGCTCTATCTGATTGAAATGTGAAATTTTGGTCATATATGACCAATGCACGTTGTTCCAGTCATAATTTGAATGACGTTTGGCTATCTCCAAGTGCTTGCTTTTGTGACTTCTGGTCAGAAAAGGCATTCTTCTGGCAACCCTTCCAAAGAGCCTGTGGTTGTGGAGGTGGTGCCTTATGGTGCTTTTTGAAACCTGGTGACCCCCAGATGCCAACAAGGCCAGCTATTCCTTCACAGAGATTCTTGGGGATTTTGTTGCTTCTCTCACCATCCTCCTCAGTATCCTGGGGGGCGAAATTCAGTTGTGTCCCCAACCCTTGAGGTTTTCAACAGTTGCATATCTTGGAATGTTTTCATAATTGCCCTGACAATGCACAGTGGCATATTCAATCATTTGTAAATCTTTTTGTACCCAATATCAGATTTATGAAGGTCTATGAGCATCTGTCTCTTTTGAACTGTTTTTTTTTTTGTGTTGTTGGATGAAAAAGGGATATTGCTACGCATGTAAGATAATGTGTTGCCTCATTTTAACACCCAAGTGAAACAGGAAGTGATTTTAATGGCTCAATATAGTTTCTTAACACTTAGATAAAACTTATAAAAGTGGAATATAATCCCTGGTTTAATTTTGGTTGATGTCATTTACAATAATCTTTTTGGGTGCTATTAATTGTGAGACCTTGATTTGGAGGAAATTTATTCTAAATAAATTAGTGAATAATTTTGGTTAGTTCCACTGAAACGCTAATATTATGCAGTATTTCTCACATGTTGTTATTTCGAGTTTCTAAAAAAGTATATATTTTTTTAGAATTTTTTAAAGTATTGTTCATACATCGCCAGTCAGGGGTGCCAGCAATTTTGGAGGCCATTGTATATTTCCGTGTAGTGAACCATGTTGAAATTACAGACATTTATAATCGTGCCTCTGTGCAAATACTTATGTACATCTTGGTCTGTGTCACTGGAACAAAACTTTGGTGCTAAACTGTTCTTGTGGTGCTTCTTTAGGTCCTGATGAAATCCTTGAAAAACAGTGGAACCCTGTGGACCCCCTTCTTTCTTAGCATAGTGAGAAAGAGTCACCTGCACAGCATCTAGGTGCGTATATGTAAAGCCTAATAAGTCAAGTTGGTCCATTTTTCAAGAAAATCAGATTTTTTGGTAGGCATCGAAATTATCTTCCATAGATATCAATTTTCACTATACTGAAACTATTAGCCTTCTAGACATAGTCCATGAGGCAGCTCATAATTTTTTTTAAGAAATGACTTTGATTTTGCAACACAAAGTTTTGACTTAGCAGTTTTTGACAGTGTTTAATTCAGCCCCTTTGCTCAATAGTTGATGGTAACTGACTCAGGTCCTACTCTACATGCAACTCAATGCTACAGATAGCACATTGGTTTAGTAGCTGCGATGACAATGACAACATAAACATGAGTCCATGGGTTTAAGACTTGTTTGCATTTTCTGTAATCAAAACGAAACTTGAGTCTGCATCGCCCATCTTGATTTTGAAAAAGAAAAAGCTGAACAGGCTATAAAACCTCGACTGTGATTGGTTCCTTCTAGCGAATGAAAACAGAATGATGTTTCCACATTGGCTGATGACTTCGCAGAATTTGACAGAGTTTTCTCCTTGACTTGGAGGGTTTTGAGAGAGTTTCGCTTTTTCCATTTTTATAAAGCATTTATAACATGCTTTAGTAGGGTTTTGAAAGTGGAGTTATCAGTGGGACATGCGCAGGTGCCTGAAAGAGAGGCTAAGGGAGATAACTAATTTATTTTCAAAACTTGACTTAGCAGGAGGCCAGAGTATATTTGCATGTTGTGAACCATGTTGGAATTACAGACATAGAAAAGTGTGTCTCAGTGCAAATACTTCTTGGTCTGTGTGACAGTCTGGAACAAAACCTTGGTGCTAAACTGTTCTTTGGTGCTTCTCTAGGTCCTGCTGAAATCCCTAAAGAACAGTGGAACCCTGCGGAACCCCTTCTTTCTCAGCATAGAGAGAACCGGTTACCTGTACAGCAACTAGGTGTGTATATGCACTCCATAAACACACCTGAGAGTTAAATGTCCATTTACATGTCTCTTGAGAACATGCTGTGTGATTATGTTTACTGTTATCTTCATACACTGCACCCTCTGGCTGGGGCATTAAGCACAGCTCAGAGAGATACTCACAATATGTGCTCCTGGTCCTCTGTTCTAAATTGGGAATAGTCCACTCTTTTAAATTAGCAGTGGCAGCCGATGCCAGCAGGGAGGGCGTAAAACATGCCTTTAAATTGATCATTTTTCTTGATCAGTTTTCAATCAACGGCCTTGTTTCAAGACAGTTTAACTCACCTCTTTCAGGTGTTGCCAATATTCTTCGTAAAGGTGATAAATAAAACACGTCATCTAGACTAGTAAATGTGCACATTTCATTGCTTGTTTTCATTTAAACGATCATACAGCGTAAGTTTGATGACCTGCTTTGCAGGATATTACAAACGTCAGTGCAGAAAATTCAGGAAGTTTTTGTTTTTTGTGAAGGGTAGCCTGTTAAGACAAGTGAATAAAACATTTTAATAAAATTTATTATTTACTTGCCTTAATATTTCATTAAAAAGGAAACCGTGAGTTGAAGTACCAACGGATTATTCATATTCTTAGAGAATGCGGTAATCAAGAACAATGATTGTAAACAGGTCAATTATGATCCGTTTGAAGGGATGTCTTCCGCCCTCCCTGTGTTCTGTTCAGCAGCTGCCACTGATTGGCTCTTTTGTGTCACTCAAAATCTTTCCAACTGTTGAATAAATTTTGAAACGTATTGCATTTACTTGGCCAGGGAAATATCTGGCAAAGTTGACGTGTATCTGCCTTGTGATTCAGTTTCTCTCCAAAATTTAATGAGTTTTTCCTTTGCCCGTGCCACCAAGTTTCATAAAAATCAGACCAATGTTTTCCAAAATCCTGCTGACCAACAGACAAAAACGATAGAACAAATCCCAAACATGAAAATTACTTCAGGAAAGGATGTAAAAATAATAAATATTTTGAGCACTCAAACAACTGGATTTCTAATTAGCAACCCCACGGCCAGCTTTTTAGACACAGGCGCAGCATAGTCCACGTCTAAATATCATTGTTAATGGAGCACTTGAGTGTTAAAGGGACACTCCAGTCATTGAACATACCTAACAAAACACTATATTTCAATGAAGTATGGTTCTCTAAGCCTACCATGAAAAAAATAAGTAACATCCTCCCAGGCATTTTGATATTATGACGCTTTTCCGCTGAACTGTCAAAGCTCTCCACGGAGACCGCCATTTTAACCATTTTCTGCGAGTCACATGATCATAAATCATGGCCCTGACATCACTTGTGCGTATAGCACATTCAGTCGCTTATCCTTTTTGTTCATTTTATGTTGCTGTCTTGAGTGTCGAGTCGACTGGATTCACTCAATAATCGCAAATAAACAATAGTTGTTTTTTTTTTCATTTGTCAGTTGATTGAGTGATAATATGTGAGCGGGGATAATGAAACAGAAGACAGTAGCTACACATGCATTGTATGTATGCTCGGAACCTAATGAGCCGTGGGAATTCTCTGGAGTCCCAGCAATGACTGTACTGAATGTCAAAGAAACTTGCTCAGAGAAACAAATGATATAGCTTGCTTTATAAAGGCTGCAAACCCAGATTATTCCAATAACAGGCATGTTAATTTTGTAGGGCATGAAAGGATACGGGAATCATGCTGTCAACAGCCAAGATTTTATTCAGGCGCGATTTTTCTGCTCTGCCTCCCAACTATGGCAATGATGACATTATTTCCCTGACAGATGGAAATAACATGAACGCTTCGTTCGCAACTCGCGCGTTTTATGCTATTAATCGATCGTTAATCATACAACAAAAATGATCAAGGCTTGGCAACTGACAAATGTTGCTATGTTCCAGAGATCTGTGCTCTTACCCCGCCAGTGCGCACTGATACTGGGGGAGCGGTAACGTGCAGCAACTTCGCTGCTGAACAAAAGTTACATTTTGGGCGTCTTAAAATGCAGCACTGTCAAGCAAAAATCAGCCTCATAATAATGCCAACTTTAGCTATTTAGCTAGAGACATGAGCAGACACATGAACACCACTAGCGATTTTTGTTACAAACAAACATTCCATAAAATATTAAAACGCAACAGAACTAAGGTGATTCAGTGGTTTTCATATTTTATTTACCAAGGAATTATTTACATGTATGCGTTTCTTTCAGGGCCTCTGTGGCGTTGGTAACCATCTTGCCGATGATTCGCGTGATACTGCGGAGACTTGTCTTACCCATGACAACACACATGAACGCGCAAAACGAAGGGGTAGGGCTAAGTGGTAGGGCCAAATGGTGAAATGGGATTCTCCCTTAATTTAAGCGAATTGCGATGCAGCCCTCGTCTGATCCCCGCTTGTTCGTTCGTTTTCCCGCATTTTCAAGCGACTGCAGTACCGTACCGTAGCAGCCGGTGAGCAGTACGGGTGGGCGAGTCTAACTAGTGGAAGAAGTCGGAGATTCACATCAGCACTCGGACGTTTGATAGGTTGATCCAGTACATATCGGACACTAAAAAGAGTCGTCAAAAAAGAATGGTTCGTTCTTTTTTTGCCCATCACTAGCCTCTTAACACATCCACAATCATGGAGCAAGGTACAAGCCTTTAACTTCATATGCAGTAGGTCCTAGTAAAGTAGGCTTGTTGCTGCAACGTCATTCAGTATCAGTTTACTTGCGAAACCAATGGAATGCTTTATCAGATTATTCAAGCAGTCCTCCGAGCACGTGAAGTGTTCACTACACACACTGACCTGTTGATCTTTTGGTTCAGGACGTGCACATTTCGCAAGCCACTGAATCCTTAGACGCTTCCTTTTCTTGCCAGCTGGCAACTTGTGAAATCTAGCATTTCGCGGATTCTTTCTATCCGAAACAGCGCAGTGTTTAGCGATACAATACGGCATTTCACAATGAAATGATGGACAAAGGAAACCAAGCGACCGCGAGGGACAAACACTGATTTATATAGAATAACTATATATTGTTATTCTATATAGATCAGTGGGTACAAAGCGGAGATTACTACTGTCAATACGCACAACTGACGTCACCTCCGTTGAGATCGGTAATGTGAATGGACGAAATGGCTGCGCCCATGAGAGTATCAAAAATTTACAAAGTAATCAGCTTAAAACTATACAAAACGCTATCGGATAGCACAGAAATTTTGTACGTACCTTCTATACATTATAAACTATCGATTTACATTATTTCATTTTTTAGCATGATGACCATAGTTTCCCTTTCAAAGCAAGCCCTTATTGCTGAAAAAATGGGTACCACTTTATAATAACTACACACTATTGAGCATTAGTTAAGCATTAATAAATACTGAATTCATCATTTACACAGGATTCTTCCTGGATGAATACTCGGTAGTATGTAGTTTTTAACACATTTATGTCTGCCCATCTTTATTTCTGAGAGCCTCTGCCTCTCTAAAATGCTCTTTTTTATAACCAGACCTGTTGCCAATTAACCTAATTAGTTCCAAAATGCTCCTCCAGCTGTTTTTATTAGTACCACTTACTTCTCCAGCCTTCTGTTGCCCTTATCCCAACTTTTTTGAGATGTGTTGCTGCCTAAACCATTTATACCTGTTTATAAACTACATATTAATGAGTATTCATGTAGGAAGAATGCTTTATAAATGATGAATTCACTATTTATTAATGCTTAACTAATGCTCAATAGTGTGAAGCTATTATAAAGTGCTACCAAAAAATGTTTCTCCTTTATCTGAATTCAGAGGCTAAACTGGCAACTCGAGATTCGGCAAGACCAGAACAGATGGAGCTCAGAACCTTTAAGCTTACCATCTCCATCTTCTCAAACATCTCCAACTTCACTGCAGGCAATGAGATGGACATGCTCCCGTACAAGGGCCCTTACCAGATAGTGGAGGTGGTGATCATTGTCCTGGTCTCGGGGTCCCTCAGTCTCCTCACGATAACTGGGAACTTACTGGTCATTCTCTCAATCATAATGAACAGGAGCCTCCAGACCATCAACAACTACTTCCTCTTCAGCCTGGCATGTGCAGACCTGATCACTGGGGTCAGCTCCATGAACCTGTACACAGTCTACATCACAGTTGGTTATTGGCCGTTGGGGCCAGTAGTCTGTGACCTTTGGCTGACCGTAGACTATGTAGTCTGCAATGCCTCTGTCTTTCATCTCCTTGTCATCAGCTTTGACCGTTTCTTCTGCATCACCAAGCCACTCAGCTACCCTGCAAGGAGGACCACCAGGATGGCGGGCATGATGATTGCAGCAGCCTGGGGTATTGCCTTCCTCCTGTGGGCCCCATCCATCCTCTCTGGGCAGTTTGTCGTAGTTGAGCGTATTATGCCAGAGTGCTACATAGAATTCCTGTCCAATAAATCCCTCAGCTTTATCACCTCCACTGTCACCTTGTACCTGCCCGTTGCTATCATGAGCTTCCTGTACTGGCAGATCTCCAGGGCCAGCAAGAGCCGTGTAAAAACGGGCGAGCACAACCAAAAAAAAGGCAAAGCATTCAACAGCGAAGCAGGAAACCAGATCAGCATTCCATGTGATGACGAGTATGACATAACCCAACGCAATGAGAGGAGCCAGAATAGCGGAACAGTTGGAGTTGGGGAAGAGGAGCCAAGTGCACCAGTACATCCTGAGAGAAATGAAATTATGGAGGCCCCTGCTGGTTACAATGGAAACCCCACAGCCCACCGCCTTCATGTTACAATGTCAAAGCAGCAGCCCAAGAAAAAGGCACCACCATCTCGTGAGAAAAAGGTAACACGCATGATAACAATGATTCTAGCTGCCTTTTTAGTCACATGGACACCCTTTCAAATCATGAAGGTCATCAGCAGCTTCTGTTGGACCTGTGTTCCCTCCAGCATGTGGATCTTCGGCTATTGGCTCATCTACACTAACAGCACCATAAATCCAGCTTGCTATGCTCTCTGCAACGTCTCCTTCAAGAAGAGCTTCAAGCAACTCCTGCTCTGCCAGCACAAGGACATTCGCTTGGGCAAATAGAGATGTGATTGTTTGTGTTTCTGCTGTTGTTATTTTTGGTCACTTTTTTGACAGAAAAAAATGCTCTTGCATCAATTTCAACAATGGCAGGTACAAGCTCTAGAAGTAAAACTACAGACACACAACCTGTAGGTGTATAATGTCAAATTGTAGAGATTTCTATGCCAGCAAACTCAACTAGAACAAATAGGTAGGATAGGGGAAGAGATTGCAAAAAATTTGTTTGTGCTCGTCCATCGACTTATCATGACTTTCAAGATGGTGGCGACGGGAAACTACCTCAAGGTACTGTCTGCATTAACAGTCTTTTTTAATAAACTACCTGTACATTTTCAAAGTTCTCAGTGCCTCGTTTTAAATGTCAGGAATGAATTCTACCAATGAAGTGTGGAGCTACTTTGAGCCTTGTTAATGATGTAAAAAGAGCGATCTCTTTGCATGGCAACGCTATGCCCCATTCACTACCATTGTAAGCCTGTTGGGAGCTTCAGCTAAAAAGTCCTGTATTTCGAAATGTTGGGTGCGTACGGAGGTGGGGTATTCGACAAAAGTTAGTACTCGTTATCATATTTCAATACACCCCAACTCAATTTCACACCGTATTTCCCCTTTAAGCAGCACTTGTTCATATGATGTTCAATAACTTAAACTTTAAACAAGATTTAAAAGAATTACAGCTAAAAGTAAAGACATCAAAATTGGTGTGTGTATTGTCCGTAGCCTGTAAAACAAACTGACCAAGTTTTGTGCGCTTGCGCCTAGTCACGTGACCTGGCAGCCATATTGCATTTTCAGATTTTGTGCGATAATAACTCCATTTCTTTTAGAAGCCTAATAATTGCACCGTTAGAAACCATAATTTATTCCCTTTATGAGTGACATGAGCTAGGTTTTGATTGGATGATGAGTATGGCCGCCATTTTAATTAATTAGCTTTACACTTCACAGCCTTCTTCTCCAGAACCACTGAACGGATCGAGCTCAAATTTGATACACGTGTAGAGTATTGCGAGCCCTTCAAAGTACGTGAATGGCGTTTAGTTCCGGTCAAAATTCTAGAAGCTCGCTATTGGTCAAATATGTCAGGTGACCAAAATTGGCCTTTAAATGCCTATAACTTCAAAACAGCTACACCTAAGGACATCAAAATTGGTGTGTGTATTGTACATAGGCTGTACAACAAACTGATCAGGTTTTATGCGCTTGCGCAATGTCACGTGACCTGGCGACCATATTGTATTTTCAAATTTTGTGCCAAAATAACTCCATTTCTTTTTAAGTTATTAGCGTAATAATTGCATCTTGAAGCGTAATTTATTCCCTTTATGACCGACATGAGCTGGGTTTTGATTGGATGACGAGTATGGCCGCCATTTTGAATAATTAACTTTACATTGACAGCCTTCTTCTCCAGAACCAATTAAGATATTGAGCTGAAATTTGGTACTCTTATAGCGTGAGCCCATCCCTATGAACCGTCAGGAAATTGTTAAGATCCAACCAATATTTCAGAAGTTATGAATACATAAATATCGCAGAAATATTGTCATGTCACCGCTGCCTTGTACTGTCCAACATCGGCAGGTGACGGCTAGGCAAAAATGAATGTACAATTGAAGACTTTTTTCTACGTTTCAAGGTCATGCACTAAGATTTGCTGAGTAAGCTTGAAGCCTGGAATCGCTGTCATTCTGATGACTATATTTATTATTATTATCGCTGGACTCTTGCTGGAACACTAGACCAATCACTTTACAGAAGTTTCAATTGATAAATGATGACACCCCAATTTACAGTGCTGCTCATTGTTCTAGTCATCTTGCCTACCAAAGCTATAACGTTACCTAAAATTAATTGATTTAATAATTTATATATAAATATATATCCCAGTTAATGACATTGGTCAAAATATTTATTGGCGTGATGATTCTGTAGCTATAAACCTTTCTTCAATTTAAAATGTGCTTTTGATTTTAGAAGGAGTTCGGCTTCTTATTGAATGGAAAATTAATGAAGTCGTTGGAAAAGCTGAACAATGTGTAGCCTTTTATTTAGCGGTTTATTTTAGGAAGAGGCTATTCGCCCTGCTGTGTTTCACGCAAAAATTCAAAGAGTGGACAAATTACAAAATTAAATCTCTTATTGGTGCAGCTGCTGGGCAAATAGCAGAACTGCTTCTCTTATCAGATAGCCGATGTCTCTCTCAATAACCACTTCCCTTTTTTATGCCGCGCCCGAATAATTCCCATAATCTCTCTGTACACAGCGATCTTGTTTACCGATCCAGCCGAGTTGTTGTACCGCCAGCTCTGACTAAATACACTGATTGAGCATGCACATGAACAACATCAAGGTATTGTTCATACTAAACAACGTCTCAGGCAACTTTACTGGTGGCCTCGAATGGACGGACGTGTTCAAGATGCTATATGACATTGCCAAGCCTGCCAATTGCATGACAAATCTGCTATCTGCCACAGTGGTCCATTACAACCGATCCAAGTCACTACCCCATGGTCCACACTAGGGATTGACATTGTTGGTCCGTACTGCTTCAATGAACCAAGATTTGCGGTAACCGTTATAGACTATTATAGTAAGTGGCCCGAAGTGCTACTGACTAATAACGTGACCTCCAAAGTCATCATAGATTTTCTCAAGACTATTTTTAGTCGTGAAGGGTTTCCTGATGAAATTATCATTGACCACGGGCCTCAGTTTGACTCCCATGAATTTGAATCTTTTCTTACAGAGAGGGGAATCAAACACTCTCACTCAGCGATCTATCATCTGCAAACGAACAGAGAAATTGAGCGGTTTAACAAAGTTCTAAACAAAGCTGTTCAAACGGCTAAGCTCCAGTCGAGACCGATAAAAAAATCAATCTGCAATTTCGTTGCCGTGTATAGATGTACACCACATTGTACAACAGGTGTCGAACCGTCAATCTTGCTTCATGGACGTCATATGAAAACCAAGCTGGATACGCCAGGTGTTACGCAATCTCCCAAAATAGCAACACACAAAGACGTTCAAGACCCTGTCAAGACTGAACAACAGAAAACTAAACTGTACAATCAGAGATCTTTTTGGCCAAAAGAATTCAAACCCGGTGACCTTGTTAGGATTAAGAAACCTGGTCATGTACCAAAAGGGTTAAGCAAATTCAGTAAACCAGTTAGAATTCTCAGAAAAATTGGCCAAAGCACATACAGAGCATCAGATGGAAAAACCTGGAATGTTAGCAGGATTAGCTATATTCATCGGTTCTGATACACATATCCAAAATGAAGAAAATACATCATTCTTGAAGAAGGCTGACATTTTAGATAATACAGATAATGTACCAATTCAGCCTGTTATGAACAATCAGAATAAAGAATGTGTTCAAAGAGCAAGACATGCTCCAAGATGGTTAAATCACTATGTTGGATATTGATATTGATGTACTGAACGATAATACCAATGGATTGTTTTCACTGATTGTAAACTATGATGGTCATATGTTCAGTTGACTGAAATGATTTTATCCATGTGACAGGTTTTATAGTCTGGTAACATTTCAAGTTAAATGTGAAATGTGCTCTCTGTATAATGTGTAGGTACAGTACTATGTTCCATTTCTAATTTGATTGAACTCTTTGTAAAGTAAAGCAATTTTAAAGGGAGGGTAGAATGTGGTATCCTGATCTTATCTTAGAATTGAAATAAATGCATTTGCACTCCTGAATGTATTTTGAGAAGAAATTATCTCCATTGTGTAATTCGGTATACATCCTGGCCACTAGGGGCATTGGATAGAGGAGTTGGATTTAGAGAAGAAGAGATGTAAGAGTCCAGTCTTGATGTACTTGAATACATGTTCAAAATCGGGAACCATCCTTGCGTCCTGTCTTTATTTTATCCACTTAATACATCACAAATATTTTGCCTATTTTAGATATGATAATAAATATATTTAGCTAATGCAAACAGTTGCTGGTAGCTATATGCTCGAATAGGATCTCGAGCAATTTTTTTCTGCTTTGCCATTTTTACTGTTATGTTCTCTTGGACGCACCCAGCTAAAAAGACCGTTCTTTCCGGCGCTCAATGTGCTGTCCTGGAGCTTGTTTGAGCGACTGTACCAACTACGATACCGGAAATTCTTTCACAGAGTTTTACGCAGAATTATTCTTTTACAGTCGTATCTATCTTTGTCTCCGAACAATGATAATGTTGAGGCCTGGAAAAAGGCCAGCAGAGGGCAGAATCGAACTACAAATGATCCATATCTAAGATATTTGAGTTAATGGCTGAATCATTTAGTCCAATAGAAATTTTAGCGAAGGCGTTTCTTCCATATTGCGACTTCTAACTCAAAGAGGGTAAGTCCAATCTATGAAATGCAGGCACCACACGAAAAAGGAGAGTCTGTTGAGCAAAATATGTCAAAATTGTGCTCATAGTGCCAAAAATATGGGAACACAAGCAAGTTAGAAAACTGTGCGTTTAGCCTTCGCAACCTGAATTTTCTTGTCTCATTTAACATCGGAGTTAATGGAGTTTTGGTGAGCGGTCCCGTCGCTTT